>BMAU01021000.1:232500-832500 GCA_019973935.1 Trichonephila clavipes
TACATAAGATCTAAATAGATTGAAAGCTTCAATCGGCATTCCGTATTTAATTGCAATTTTAAGGTAGAATTTATCTAAATCTTTTATGATATGTTTCATAAAGTTAGATTTATTTTTTGTGACCATCAGTCTAAAACCGGTACCTTTTTCCATAAAATTTCTTAACAAATCATCTTTCACGATGCCAAGGTCTCCTATGACAACTGCTGATGATAATCATCAATATAGTCCCGATATAGATTGCATTTATATGAATCTGAACTTAGGAGCTCCGAGACTTGATTATAATTAAATATAAACCTACCAAGTTTCTTGTTGTATTTGAAAGCCTTTTTAATTATAATATTTTTAATAGGAAAAAAGGATTGATATTTTTGAAATATACTTGAAAAATTAATTTTGTTAAAGGATTTATTCATAAATATATAATAATGTACAATATTCTGTAGAGTAATTTTCACTTGCATCTAATTTAATATTCATTTTTTGTACTAAATAGTTATTAAGGTCTCGAATCATATGCATACCATGATATTCCCGAAATTTATATCTGCTTAAAATATCTGTCATAGTTTTAATTTCAGTTTTACACAACAAATACAGTTTTTTACAGATTAATTAGTTTTACGCGTACTATTTGATGTCATTTTCAGCACAATGAAATATCTGCAAATTTTCCTTTTCTGCATTCATGTTATTATAAAATTATGGGTATTGACAGTAGAGAAATAAACGGTTGAAATAACCAAAGTACGGTAGTAACCTAACGAGCTAACATTGTTTTTACTAACAAATCAGATTACTATTTTTAACTTTACGATGACAGGATTTGAGTCTTGAAACACCGCTAAGAGAGATGATGCGTAACTGTTGCATCGACATAATGACCCTGCATTCATTATTATAGGTTCAAGAGGCATTGGAGTCTACTTTGGTGCAAGGTGCATTGCTATTAAAGTGACCAATCGGCTATTTATCTCTAGGTCAGCGTTTCTCAAACTATGGGACGCACCCCCTTGGGGGGCGTGATAACCTTACAAGGAGGGCGCGAGCATATAAAAGTCAAAAATAAAAGCTTTGAAAAATGGCAAATTTACTGAAATAAAACAACAGAATGCATTCTGACATAATACAAAAAGTAAAATGCACATTTATACTGATATAATATACTTTTAAATGCTTCTGCACTGCATAATATATTCGATGATGAATTTATGAAGACAAAGTTAAGACCAAGATTAATAATTACTAGTGACTTGAACGGGCTTGTCATATACAAAATTACACAAAATTTAATACCCATCTTAATAACTTGTACGGTTTATAATTAAAGTCAGATTGCAGCTTTATCATGTAGCTTTTAGTGCGTTATTTTTAAAATAAATACATTGTTATTTTATAAAGGGGGCGCGATGAAAATTATAATTGAAAATTAGGTCGCAAATATTTAAAGATCGAAAAGCACTGCTCTAGGTCACATAGTATCTTGGCCTATCTCAATTTCAGAGCGTAATTGTAGCAAGATTCCAATGACATAAAGCGTGACCACATGTAGTATACAATGTAAAAGACATCTTTTTTACCCCAGATATCAGTGCTGTTTCAGAATGTTTGTTCTACCAATCTATAGTATCTTTCCAACCTTTCTAAAAACAAGATATCTAGAATGGATTTTTTTTACTTCTTTCACATAACATTTTTTCTTATATTTTATAATGTAAGTTAAAGAACAAAATACTGTTGGATCAAGGTCAAATAAATTTAAAACTGTAAAAAAATAGATAAAAGAATATTTTCCTAATTTTTATGCCATATAATCAATTAGCAGAAAAGGAAATTACATTTCAAAAATATCAAAATAGAATTTTAGGTCTTTCTAATTCGAAGCCATTTTATTTGTTATAGATTGCTAAAAGATAGACATCTAAACAAAATTCAAGAAAACGTATAGTTATCTTTAACACACATTTACATATAAGAAATTAATATCTCTTTTTTAGTAAGAAATTATGCATATTCAACCTACTCACGCATACACTTACATGTATATATATATATATATACACTGTGTGATTATAAATATATACACTGTATGATTATAAATATATATACTGTGTGATTATACATATATATACTGTTATGTATATATATATATATATATATATATATATATATATATATATATATATATATATATATATATATATATATATACTATTGTAAGGATGGGTGCATCTGCTTTTGTGTTCGATGGTTAAATTATATTGTGCGCTGTTTTAGAATTTTAACATTTGAATGTTATAATATCTTTCAGAATGCGATGGTGAATAGTTTAATTTTTTAAGAATTAACTTTTTGAATTTTTGATAATTGGATAGTTCCGATTAACTTACCAAGTTGCAAGAGGGGGAAGTTTGGCACCATCAAATTATTTTAACCCCACTTATCAGTACTAAGTCAGAGGGTGCACTTGGATATTTTATAAATTTTTATTTTTTTAAATATTTAATTTTGTTTGAAAAAAATCGTTGGTATTTTATTTTTTATATTCACCATTGATATTTTGAAATGAGATTTAGTATTTTAAAATTCATGTAATTTAAATTTTTTAAATGTTTGTTTTATTGATGTTCATTTATGTATGTATATATATATATACATATATTAATCTCGGTTGCTCATGTGTCCTTCATTGTGTGACTTTCCTACAGTCTATGTGTTTTTCGAATGTGATTATTGGATGTTATCTCTTGTTTGTAGAGAATAAGACTATATATATAAAATATATATATATATATATCCTCAAAAATTGTTCTAATCCCGTGACGCTGTTGAAAATTTGCTATTTTTATAGTTATTGTAGCATATATATACGCGTCATTAATACTCAAATTTATATATATCCCTCATGTAAATGATATATATGCTGTGGGTGGATGTTTCATGCGGCCAGCGATAGTTTTATCTCTGATTCTCTTTCTACTTCCTGTTTGATTTTGGGGATGCTTTATCAATTTTTCTAACTGGATTGAATAATAGTGCGCTTTGTTACAAGAACGCATCAGAAATGGAATACATTGATGTCATTTTTTGCTGATGGCTTTCAACCTAAAAATAAAAACCCTATTTCTTTCGTCTATGTATCCTCACACAGATTCAACATGAACTATAATTTTAAAAAAAACGTACCATATTATTTTAAAAAATATATGTAGCATAAGTCTATGTATATGTTTTTACAAATTATTGACATTAGTTCTATACAGGAATTACTGGGTCGAAAAATGAGTATTTGATCAATTTTTAATCAAGCTTTACAATTATGTTAATGTCTTTATTACTTTGAATTTACTACTTTTTATTATATTTATGTCGCAATTTTGCTAAAATACCTTACTTAAATCTAAACAATCACTACTACTTGTTAATTGTGAAAAATGTAGCTTAATATTATTGAAAACACCTTTATTTCTAATTGAAAAAGTTTTGTTTTAGAAAGCATTATTTAGGGATTTATTTTCACTTACTTATACTTATGGTATAGTTAATAATATTCATTTATTTACGGATCTGTCTTAATAAAAGCAAATGTAACCGATAGTTCTAATTTTATACTTTAAAGAAAATTACCTTCTCTGTTACAAATTTTTATACTTAGCGAAAGTAATAAAAATGATAACTATATATTCGTTAACTTTATGGTAAAATACAAATTAACTTACATCTTTGATAACAGGAAAAATGGTGCCTAACTGACCCATAATTGCTGACAGAAAAATAATGTAGCTGTATTTTTGATATGTATGCACTTATGCTTATATATTGTGCTGATATATATATTGAGAACCAAAAGTCTGGTTTCATTATAAATGTTTATTGTGTTGAAACACTTGATTAGAGATAAGTTTTATATAAACTATAATTAAATATATGTCTTTTTTCAATACATTGTAAGTATTATTAGGAGTTTTTGTAAGACCATTTACCTCGGTAAAATTCAATGTGCGCTCCTTAAGGTGGTCGAACATCTAAGCGGTATATTCCGGTCCCCACAGAATGCCTTTTTCATCAGTTCTTCACTCAGCTTGCCACTAGTAGATTCTTGAAGCTGATTTTTTTAAGCATTTCACATCCTCACTTTGTTGATTTTGCAACTGGAGGTTGTTTCTTTCTATAAAAATATCGCAAATTACACTGAAAACAAATGGGCGATTTCATTTTGAGAAAACAAAGCTCACATTGGACTTTCTCTGAAACCAATGCCATTTTGGCTGAAAAATGTGTTCCTTGCAAATGATTCCCTGAGTCACATTTAAAGAACTTCATATACTGCATAATGAAACTTCTCAAACCAAAGTTATACATTATTATATTAAATGGTTATTTTGTAAAGAATTTTTATAATTAGCGTAAGACTTTCAGTTCACACACCCTTGTATTTTAAATACTAGTATTTAATATATATTTCAGAAAATTCTCAAATAATTACTTATCTACCTATTAGTGTTATTAAATCTTGTATCTTTACAATTTAAACACGCAGAAAAAAGTCAAAAGAGAAAAGATGTCCAAAAAGAAAAGGTGTATTAAGTACCTCTTCACAAGCTCACTTAAACAAATACAAATCCCAATATTTACTTTAACATTAATCGATTGGAACTCCTTTGAAAGAAAATTGTTTACTGTTGAATAAGCTAAGTCACATTTATACCGAATAAGAAAGTAAAAAGTGAAAAGTGTTTAAACAGCATTTTTCATTTACCTAAATTATTTAAATGAGCCTTAAATTTAACAGTTCCTATTTCAACTTATTCAACTCATAAGCCTTTTTAGCATCTGACACAATAGCATTTATTTCTTGCGTAAAACAAATAGCAATTTTGTTTTCACTGGAATTTATTTCCGAATAAGTTTCCAGGGAAAAACTTCTCACGTATTAAGCTTGAACTGAAGGAAAATAAGCAAATTAATTTTATTATGAGTAGGATTCTTAACGCAAAATTAAACCGAATGAAACTAGTACGATTAAAAAGACTTTGAAAGAACTCTAATGCAATTAGAATATGAAATTCTGATAAAAAAAATTATATCCAGAATGTTTCGTTTCTGAAATTAATTCTAATTAAATGCCATTTGCAAATAAAATTTCGACAAATTTGACTCGCAGCGTATTTTTCATTTGAACCAATTAAAGCTCAACTATATTTGCTCTAGTATTGTTTATATCTTTCAGGACTGAGCAAACTACTAGAGAAAATAATCGTCTGTTTGGATTTAATTGGATAGAAATTCGAGTGATTCCTTGTTAGAAAATAAAACTAAATACAAATTGCTTGCAATGAAGGTAAAAACATGTACGCACAACATTCGAATTACAGATAATTGGAGATAATAATTTTTCGAATGAAAAGCGCATTTGCAAGTTTTATTTTCATTTTTTTCTGCAAGAAAATTACAATGCCGTCAAGATCAATAATCAACAACAATGTTCTAAATTGGGAATCTTTCGTAAGCAAAATTTTTCCAGCTATTAAATTGAAGCTTAACAAGTTTATATTACATTACTTGAAATATGTTCAATGTAATGTATACCATTTAATTTTCATTTGAGAACCGTTCTTTAAAATTTAATATTTTTCCTCCAAATTATTATGCTTTTTTTTTAAAAAAATAAGATAATAATTGTAATTTTGTAAGCTTACTAATGCTCAGCATGTCGAATAAATTTTACTTTTTGATAATCTGCTTCGACGAAAAATTTGTTACTTAGTAGTCATGCATATTGTTATCTATATAATACACATGTGAAAACATTTAAAGGGAGGGCCGAATTTTTTTTAAAAAGAAGAGCAAAAAAATAAACGTCTTTACGCAAATAAGGTATCAAATTACAGCTAAGCTCTTCTTTGAAACCTCTGACACGTAATGGCTTGTAACGTCGTAAGACGAATGAGCTGTGATCGCATATATCTAGAGGGGCTTCATTTGCTCACTGAAGATTGTTTACCCATCGTAAGTATTGTCAGTCGTTATCGTCTAAATCCTATACGATGCCATAAAATGTCGGATAGTTGGAAGACTCAAGGAGGACGATGCGCAGGCGACTTGCTGTAAGGACCTCAAGTTTTCGAGAAATGTGGTGGAAACCATTCACAGAGACAGGAACAGCGGTCCGCCAATCTGGACATGGCAACAAAAGGGAAGCAACGCCATCTCTAGAACGTTATTTGAGATTTTTATCCAAAAGTGATAGGTATATGACAGTAACACAACTATATCGTAACCTTTATAATGCAACAGGAGCATCCGTTTCACGGATAACAGTCACCCAAAGACTTCATGCAAGTGGCCTGTATACCAGGTGCCCTGCAGTCTGCACCCCTTTTATGGCGAACCTTAAAAATGATGGTCTGACAAGTTGCCGAAAACACCTGTCTTGAACAGAAGGGGATTGAGTTCCTTTCAGTAATAAATTAAGATTCAGTATGGGCAATGACTGAAGACGTATTCTATTTGGATAGAACCCGTTAGACGTTATCGGTCCTTCAACATGATCGAAAAAAAGCACTATGGCCGAGGTACTCTTGACAGGTCAGCGGTACAGGGATGAGATTCTTGCACCCTTTGTGAGACTCTTTCAAGGAAAATGTGGACCAAACTCCATCTTTATTGACGAAGAGACACGGCTTTACATAGCTCAGTTGGTAGAAGAATACCCCCAATCTGACGATACTCTCCGGTTGGATTGACATGAAATGTTCCCTAAATTAAATCCCACCGAACACGTTTGGGGCATCCATGGACGCTGAATTGCCGCTCGATGACCATCTCCAATGACCATCGATGAGTTCAAAAGTTCTTTGGTGCAAGAGTGGTGGAGGTTGAAACAAAACACTGACGCAAGAGATGTGTAGGAATTAGAGGTGATCATACACTCTATTACACATTTTTTTTCTCTGACTGACAGGAAGTCGGTCAGCTGATGTGATGGACAAAAGACCAGTCTCTTTATTTAGGTAGCAAGTTGCTCCAATTTTTCCCACATATTAGTCTTATATTAAGTGTTATTTTGGCCAGGTTTGCTTTATATTTTTTTATTGCAAAAAAACCCCTTTGGACATCTATATGTGCCCCTACAATTGTTTTCACCAGTGTATTTAAAACGGTATAATTACATTTTATATTTCACTTGTACCGGAAAAGTACTGTCTGTTTCTTTAGAGATTATTTGTAGAATGTTTTCTTACAACTTCTAATGTTCTATGTTATAATAATTAAACGTCAGAATAGCTACATCAGTGCAAGTACTGTGTGAACAAACTAAAAATAAGGATAACTCATTTCTAAGTTATAACGGATGATTACATTAAATTATTTATTAAGGTTAAAATAATTTGAAATTAGTTTTTATTTCTCAGCTTATATATAATTTAAATGGATTTTCTTTTTTACTTAACTTAACAAAACAGTAACATAAAACCTCAAGACTTCTTGTATCAAAATTATTTCTAGTGCATCCTTTAACCACTGAAAGAATTTGAAATAAGGTACACAACTCTTTTTCAGTAAACGCGAAGGGTTTAAACTCGGTGAAAAAATAAATTGCCTTTTTTTAAAAGAAAACTGTTTTAATTTCCGTTTAGGTACCACTTTTCACCAGTAATCGTTTCATTATAGTATATTTACTGCCCCTTTGAGAACTATATAAATGTAAAAAAAGAAAAGATATTTTTTGCGAATTACGATTAAATGCTATCGTAGAATGGAGATCAGTAATTTGATATATTTTATTTTTAAACAGTATATTTATAAAAAAGCTTTTTTGTAAGATGAATGTTGGACAGATTAAAGATTTAATTTTTCGGTCCGTTATAGACTTATTTAAATGCCATTTATTAACAATCATAAAAGAAAAATAATAATATCAGATATTACAAGGAGAGGGCACGACTAAGGAAATTCATTTGAGATCGAGACTTTGTTTAATAGTAGTACTGCTTTAGGGTGTTCACCCCTCAACCTAATTCTGCCGAATGGCCAGTCAATTCGGAGAAATCAGCCTTCAAAATTCATGCTTAGCTTTTATAAAATTAAATTTTATTTCTCGGCAACGAGTTCGTAGCTTGATTGGTAAATCATCTACTTACTATGCGCGAGGTTAGGGTTCTATTCCACGAGATCAACTTTTTTTCTTCATTTAATTGTTTTTTAAATTAAATAAATTTATTTATGAAAGGTTTATTAAATATCGAATGATATTTTTTGTAATTATTTGTATTTTATAAAGTACAAAAATTAAAAATGCATATCAAATTATTTATTACTAAAGTTATTTAAAATTATTATTAATTAAAAATATTTAAAATAATTGTTAATGAAAATTAGTAAAATAAGTATTATTTATTAAAATTAACTAACTATATAATTACTATTTATTATAATTAATTACTATTTATTATAACCAATTACTATTTATATATTATAATCAATTAAATATTATTATGCATTGGTATTAATAATAAATATTGTTAATTTATAATTAATATTATTGTTTATTATTAAAATTATGACTTATTATCGAAATTATTATTAATTTATTATGGAAATTATTTAAATAAATATTTTTGAAACTAAATAAATTTATTTGAAAAAGACTAATTAAATATTTTATAAAATTATAAAATAATTAAATTAATAACGTATAAAAAAGACATATTTTTAATATATTAATTATAAAATAATTCATTTATTAGTAATAATATATTTTGTAAATTATTTTATGTAATATTTTATTTATAGTATATTGCATTTCACATTATAAAACTATTTGTAACTAATTTTTATGTAAAATATCATTTAATATTTATTTTATACATTTTAATATAAATATTATTTATTAATATATAATCTATTTATAAAATTTAATATAATTACAGTATTTTTTTTACTTTATAAAATATAAAATAATTACAAAAAATATAATTTAATATTTAATGAACCTTTCATAAATAATTTTATTTAATTAAAAAAATAATTAAATGAATTGAAGGAAAAATAGTCGATTGCGCGGAATTGAACCCTGACCTCGCGCATAGTAAGCAGACGATTTACCAATCAAGCTACGAACTGGTTGCGGAAAATTAAAATTTAATAGTATAAAAGCTAAGCATGAATCTCGAAGGCTGATTTCTCCGAATGGACTGCCCATTCGACGGAAGTACATTGAGAGGCGAACACCCTAAAAGAGAACTACTATTACACCCAAGTCTCGATCCCAAATGAATTTCCTTAGTCGTGCCCTTTCCTTGTTAGATATAATCAGATTCATTTGCAAGCGATGAAACCACATTTTTTGAAAACGAGGTAAGTAAACAAATTCATATTTCTTAAACCCTTCATGATAAAAAAATTGCACTGCTTAATCCCCAGTGTCACTGATTTTTGCATAGTAGTGGGTATGCGGCGTATTGGAGGGTAAAGAAAAACATAAATAAAAGCAAATACATCTCTGAAATAATTAAATCCTTTGCAAACGCAGGTGTCTTTTTATTGCAATTCAAAGCATTGGATTAGTTTTACTGATAGTAGCTCAAAGAAAAGATTGTATTTCGTAAGAACATATATTTACACCAGGGGCAGTTAATGCACCGGATGAGCAAGAGTATCAATTGAAGAGTTAAAAGTTAATACTTTGTAAATCAGCATAAGCCATCAAAATATTTTTTTTTTATATTTGATCTTCTATTCCGCAACATCAAAATTATTATATTATATATTTTTCTTTCTAAGCACCTTGAGAGTAACGGTACCCTAATTCTTATGACGATTCGCCTTATAACTGATTCTCTTCAAATATATTCCCTGTCATCGAATAGCGAATATTTCAGTCCGTTAAATGAAATGAAGCCTAATTGAGGGTGACATTAAAGTTATATTAAGAAAAAAGGTACCCGTCAATGCTGACATTTTCTAACCATATTATAGAATTTCTAATTTGTTCTCCGATTAGAATTAAAAGGATATGAATCTAACTACTATATTTCATTATTTCGGTAAACTAATTTAAGAGATTTCACATTAAAAAATTAGTTTGAGTCCTACTGTGTAAAAAAAAGTCTTTTGAACGAAGTCTCATGAAATATACAAGAAAATTATTCCTCTTAAGTTAATAAAAGTACATATCGCGCATAAGGATTATTTTAAAAAAGATACATATTTTGTAAAGGGAGATTTAGAGAAACTTACAAGCATATATTTGTGAAAACTTTCCCTCAAAAAATGTGCTTTGTTACCAGTTCGTGTTTAACATTGTTCAACGTTTGAGATCTGAGTATGAACACGTTATAGATAAATACACAAATAAAATAATAATAATTTTTATAAAAGGTGTTTTTAGCACAAACATGGAACTTTTTAGCAGTAACACGTTTTATTGCTTATGACAGATGAATCATACAACTAACAATTGTATCTAGACTTCGGTTTCATAGACAAGCCGACATCCAGATGTAGCCCGACATCTTTTCTATTGTTATGCAAAAAAGAGAAACTTTTGTAGGAATAGAAAATCATATTAAATACCTAGAAATCTATCATATGAATACCTTTGATAAGTCTTTCAATTTTAATAAATCTATATTTTTCTTTTTATGACAAAGTAATTAAAGCTCTTAAAATGTTTGTGTAGTTTGTCTTAATTATACTATCCAATTAGCCATCAATTACATTTAAAATCGAAGTTTTATTAAATGCTGAATATATTCATGCACTTTTTTGTCCAGAACATTACATTTAATTATATATATATATATATATATATATATATATATATATATATATATATATATATCAGGTAAAAAGGTTTTATCAAAATAAATCAGTTTAATAAATTGCGATAACGACAGTCATTTTTTGATTATCCATGTAAACACAAAAAATTAAATTAAATATGAAATATATGCATCATTTTTATAGATGTGTTTGAAAGTCTAAAAATTGTGCAATAAAGTATAAACAAGTTTCATACCTAAAATTTTAAACTTGAAATGTCGTAAGGTACTTCCATTGTAAGCTTACGAATTTTACTAAAATGTATATAATAAATATTTATTTCTCTTACCTTACATTACTTAACCTAACTAAACAACAAACTGTAATCAGAAGAAGGGGGGGGGAGACAAAGGAGAGAAGAGTCAACAATCTACTCTGATGGATGTCTAATGAGTTCATTGCGTGATTGCCACATTCTTGTGAGCATCAGATACGAGGTGTTAGCGCTGACTCTAAGGTAACAAATGCATTGATATTAAAGGTAGGAATCATGTAAAGGACTTTTAAACAGTGATAAGTGTCTACACTGCATATCCTAAATGTAAACATTACTGAAATGTATTTAGTGAAGATACTACCAAAAATGTTACTTAGGAATATTAGAGAAATCCTTAACTATGTTAACCAGTTGCGACTGACGAGAAGTCTCGTCCTGGAGAATGTGTAGGTTTTTGTGTCGATATAATAGGATTAATAATGTTCTATAATAATTATAATATGGTTTCTTCAGGTTACCCTGTTTGCGGGAATTACACTCTACAGAAGGAATTTAAATTATGTTCTTTATAAGATTTTATTGTTCTTGCGTTTTTCGAATAATATGTATGTAATATATGTTTATGTTAACCAAATAAATAAGTATTTGTTATTCAATTGGAAATTTTATAAAATAAGCCCATCTTTTTGATCAAATTATTTAACAGTAACACTTACCTTTTGATTGACGAGTACACTCGTCATCGTTCTATTTTTGTGACATTCGTAGTTGCGGTCAGTCAGCAGTTAACTGGTTAAATAATTAAAACATCATTTTTATAAAAAAAATACAAATATTAGTTGATTTCCAAGTAACGCATTTTTAAAAATGCTCTAATTGCCTACTGACACATATTATCAAATGATTTGGTGTAGAAGATTATTTATGAATTTTAGCTTTCTTAGGTATTTTATTATAACATGTTAGGTTTTTAGTTATACGTTGGAAATATGTGATTTTGTATTCAAGTGCAACATATTTTTTTAAATAACCAATCAATTTAACGAGCTCTAGTATTTCTGGATAAAAATTCAGCTTCAAGTATTCTTAAAATTGGAAAATAAAAATTCGATATTAATAAGATAAATATGGGGAACCAAATAAAAGTCACAACTTCTTTCGAATTATAAAAAATAACTTTAACACATTCTTGAAAATCATCTACTTTTCAAATCAGAGCTTACGATAATCCAAGTAATGCAACCATGTGGGATATCACTACTTGTGGAACATTCTGAAACTTAATATTTTATTCAAAATATACATATGAAATAATTAATTTTAAAACTAAGAATTAGAATAAATTTTCCTTGTATGATAATTATTTCCAGAAAAATGTGTATGACAAACTACTTATACAACTAAATTATTTAATCTGCAAAGATATTTTATTTTTACATAAGAGCCTAATAAGATTACGATATTAAGATAATTGTTAAAAATATTTAAAGGAAAGTATGAATTTTTTTATAAACCTACATATAAATAAATATCTTCATAATTTGTGTATTTATAATTGTATTTTGTCAATTTTTATAGTTACTTAAGTAATGATATTCGCTTAGAATATAAGTAAATTATAATGTTTCAACTATATATATTTTCATCATAAAATGTATTTGAAATTATTTCTCTTATTGTTTTATATTAAGAGCTACTTTTATTATTTTGATATTCAATGTTTATATTAAATTCTATTTCCAGCAACATTTAAACATGTCTTCCTTAAAGTAGGACTTATAATAGCATTGATAAAATATTATTCTCTAGTATATCTATTTGTAATATTTGAAACATGGCTTAATGTATCGGACCAATAAAATATTATTCATTTAACATTTTTGATGTAATAATTATTTAAATCATGCTGGTATTTAATTTATTCTGTTAACCAAAGCTATTTTGTGTTTTAAAGAATTGTACACATTTTTTTTTAATTTAATAGACCTACAAATATATATTTTTTTCAATTTCCATAAGCTAAATTTTTTTTTAGTCACGAGTTATTATTGTTAATATCAAGGTCTCAGAAAATAGTCATTACGAAATTACGATTTTTGTATAGTATTTTAAAATTGCTATTTTTAAAAAATATTTACCAGGGAGAATATGATTTATTTAAAAGCATATTCCAGGAGCAACCAGGGAGAATATGCTTTTATTTAAAATTTTTCTTAAAAAAATTTAGTAGAAATTAATTTATGAAAAATTACGTGAGTATGATAATACATTGTTCAAATCTAATAATAAATTCGCCAGTCTGAAATGATAAAGTGTTCTGAAAGCAAGAAATATTTATTAAACATTTAAATTATATATAAAGCATGAAAACAGATTTTATGTTATTTTGAAAAAGAAAAGAAACTCTTAAACATCTTATTTAGTTTCACTGAGTTACTCAAATATCACATCATTATTGTTAAAATGTATGGTTCCCATCTGTCAATATTTTATTAACACGCGTATCTTCTTTTATCGTATAGCCACAACTTTTCCCAGTGGCTAAGTGGTTAGTGAATCGCGCTTCCACACCATAGGTCTGAGGTTCGAACCCCGGTCTGGGCAAGGCTGACTCAGAATTTAATCCCTTCAGTGGGTCGATAAAATAAGTACCAAGCTTGGAAACTTAACACTGAGGGATTTCGCGTCAGACTGACCAACGCACTTGAACATCTATTTATACACCTCAGGGCCCATACTCGCGTATATGTACTTGTACCCAGTAGGTAGTGTTTCTCAAACTGTGGGGCGCGCCCCCTAGGGGGCGTGATAACTCTACGAGGGAAGTGCGAGCATATTGAAAAAGTTGAAAACAAAAGATTATTTAAAAAATATATTAATTTATTAAAAACACAAACAAAATACTTTGTGTCATATAAAAATAAAATTAACATATTTACACTGCTGTAATACACTTACAATTGTATCGGTACTGCATAATGTATTTTATAATTAATTTAACAATACTAAGTTAAGAAAAAATTTAATAATTACCAGTGACCCCCCGATTGGCTTTTCACATTTAACTGTACACAAAAACTTATCTTGATCATTTGTACTGTTTATCAATAATTTCTTAACTACCGATTAAAAGTTGCGCTATTCGCTCCCGAATGCCATCGTTATACTCGAAGCGAGCATATGGGACGTTTTGGAGGGGGGGAGAAAAGGAATAAATAAGAAAAATCCTCTGATGTAAGCAAACCCTTCACAATCACTATTAAAGTCCTTTTATTGCATTCCAAAACCTTCGAAATAATTTTATGGATAACAGTGCATAGAAAAAAAATCGTGTTTCGGAAAGACGTATATATACGTCCGGGGTTTTAATGTACAGGTTGAGTAAGACGTATATATACGCCAGTGGCATTTAAGAGGATAAAGTGGTATTGTAGCTTTTGTGTCAAAGTATAGTATTATTGAATCCAATTTATTGTTAGTTGTTTGTAAGGGGGGGCACGAAAAAAATTATGATTGAATATTGGTTCGCAAATATTGAAAGTTTGAGAAGCACTGCAGTTGGCCCTCTTCAGCTGAGCGGTTAAGTCAATACTTTGCAAGCACGTGTGTTTCTGTTTTTACTGCATAGCCACAGCTTTGAAAATTTAATATTTTATAAGTTCACTGATGATTTTCAACATGACTAACTTTTAAAAATAGAAGATACTTTTAATTCTCCCACCCCATCGTCCTTGGATTTTTTCGATTGATTAGAATCATGTGTAACGTAACATAATTTCAAACGCCGGTAACAATAACTAAAAAATAATAATTAAGTAATTTAGTAACATTAATTGAGTATTTGTCACTAATAATTTATTTTATTAAATAATTCTTATTATTTATTCATTTCTTTATTTGTTACTGTTTTTTTGTTTCTGACAATCGATCAAATCAAAGCAATACATTGGCGGCGTATTGAGGTATGATGCGCTAGGGGTGGGCTTTCGATCCTTCACCCTCTTGAAAAGTTCCTGTATGGGCCACTGGCATAAAATGTAGTAAAGAATTTTTAAAAACTACTGTAAATATTTTAAAAAAACATGTTAAGTTTTAATAAAAAATATGTAGCAAAACGTTTCGTACGTTTTTCTTTCAGTTCTGAATTCATTGGAAAAAAATTCTCTCGTTTCGAAGATGCTTCCTCGTCACTTAACCGGGTTCTAAATTGTGAGATTAACTTATAGGCCTCGTGTAGTTTCAACGTTTAACTTTCATTAAAATCAAATCAAATTCATTCCAATAACAAATTTTAACTACTCTCTGAAATTCAGCCCAATTAGTTGTACTCTACAAGAGTAATTATTGAAATGGCGTACAATACTTTGTTCAAACAGAAAATATATGGAATTAATTTGCAGTATATATATTCAATGATATGTGATTCAAGCATTTTCAAGCAGATATTTCGAAGTATTCAAAAATAATACTTATATTGCAACATCTAAAATATTTTTTCTTCTATTTTCTGTTAAAAACATGATCCATCCAATACTAATATAAAATTTATAACTGCATTCAAAACCCTTTTGAATCGCATATAGAAAAAAGAAAAAAACTTAAAACTCTTATTTTTCAGGGCATGATCTCCAATAACGAACTTCTTGATTTATTGAAAAGAAAAACACTTTAAGATCTATAAAAAATGCACTTCTTTATTATGGGCTGAATGCATATTTATGGGAAGAGAAAAATCATATACCTTACTCCTGTAATTCTTTTTCTGCTCTTGCAGCATTTGAATTCTAACAACTCTATCGAATTGCATAAAAAAAGGAAAGACATAAAAAAGCATAAACCAGATTTTTCTTCTAGATGCACAGTTTATTCAGGCAAATGATTGGCTGGGGCAGCTGTAAATAGCAATTCTGCTTCTTCATCTTCACCTCCAAGTATAACAACCAGCAAAGGAGTATCACTCTACATCAAGATTCATAGCATCTTACTCAAGATAAAAACCAACACATGCGAAGAAGAGATAGAACTAAAAGCTCGATGGGATGGGGAAAGGGTCAATTGCAGCACGTGAGTTGGTTGGTTGGATGGTAGGGGAGAAAAATAATATATAGGGATTTCTTGCATTTGTTTGAAACCAATTCCCTGCTGCGAATCGTGGAAGAAATGAAATCGCGCCCTTCAAGCCAGGGGAATTCAGGTTCCTTCTACATTGCAAAAACTCGCACGGAATCGCTTTGATATTCTCTCTTCGATGAAGGGAAACAAAATATCTAAATGCAAATCACATTGGAGGGAAAGTACCTTTTTTAAGTCATTGATCCCTATTCTACGGATCTCATCCTTCGTTCTTTTTTCCACAGCACATTCGGGGACTTTTTTTTATTGCTTCTCTTCTCTTTTTGAACTTGAGGTAGAGATAAGAGACGAGAGAAAATAATAATAGAAAATATTTATATATTCTCTATTATGTATGTGGGGAGACAACAAGGGGTCCAAAAGTCTTTCTTATGGTTTATTTAACATTAAACAAAAATTAATTAAAAAGGTAGTTAAGTTTACAGATAATTTTGACGATGATATTCAGAAGGTAACGCCTGCTCGCGCATCTCTCGCGTTCCTCTTTTTCTCTCTCTCTGCTCTTTCTAATCTAATGTCCAAGAGTTTCTGTTCTGGTTTTGATTTGCTGCGCCTGCGCGCGAAGACTGCCTTGCTTTTGGCTGCATGCCATAACGGCCATTCTGACCGTACGCTGTCCGCAGCGGTATTTCCATGGAGACCAGAGGAGAATCTGAAACATACAAAAAAAAAAAAAAAAACGGAACAGACAAGGACTATACGACAATTATATAGAGATTAAACATATCAAAATTTTTTTCTGAACTAGACAGTTTCTCCATCATGTGAAGGCATCTCTTCGACATCCGGAAGGTTCCACAGGAAAACATTGTTTCACAGGCACAAGAACATCTTTTTCAACAAGTTGATCTTTGGTTGAACGCATCGATATTTTCCCTCTGTAGAGTTCTGGACGTCTGTTCAAAACGATTTCTCTTTTCCTTCGTTTCCACTGCCAGGGCTGGAAGATCCTTCGGAGCAACACAAATCGTCGATAATTACGTTCCATAGGTGAAGGGGTAGGTGAGCGGGAGATGAATTCCACGGAACTCGTTTTCATGGCACCATTGGCTTTCTTACACAATACTATATCAGAACAATAATCAAAAACACTCTCTTTTATAATACCTTGTCGTAACCAATCATCAATTTGATTGTTTACCTGTAATTTCTCAGAACAAGATAAACGTCTGGCTCTCTGACACACAGGAATATCATTTTTCAATTTAATACACATTTTTAACTTAGTACTCTTAATGTTATTACATTTATAATCCTTAATTAGAGATCTCAAATCATTCCTAGTATTAAAGTCTTTAACATATGGCAAATCATAACTAGAGAGAAACAGAAACATTTGAATTAAAATGAACACAAGCATGAGCACCTAAAGGGGATTCACTTTCATTCAATAAAACATCGCTCTTTGCGTGGCCTAGTTTTTTTTTTATTTCAGCATATACACTGGGATGTATAATAAATTCTTCGGTCAAGGTCGGTGATATCGCCGTTCGCACACTTATACTAGAGAATGTTGATTAAGAGAAATATTTATGGGTTTAACTTCTACCATTCGCTCTTCGCCAAAACATGAGCTTAATGTTATGATCTCTTCGGAAGGTGTTTGTACTCTAATTAGTGAGGAATTTAAAACTGGGATCTGGCAACCTGAATCAATCAATGCTGTTACGGGCTGATTTTCCACAAAAATGTTTACGTATTGAAGATTTGCGCATTCTTCGCTAATTTGTTTTTCGCTCTCGATTTTCAAAGTATTCACATTTATTCTATTATGGATGTGGTCATTAGATTCTTTAGATTTAAAACGCTTCTCACAGTCTCTTGCGCAATGAGATGAATCACCGCATATAAAGCAATTTTTATTTTCTATTTCAAGATATTGGGGATAGTTCTCTTTAATCTTTGGTTTAAAGTTTTGTGATTTATTTTTAAAGGGGTCTTGGGTATATCCATAAGTAATAGGAATTTCTTTACGTGATCCGCTTCTAGATGAAATATAAATATCACACTCTTTAGCTAAATCAATAGGCCTAAACCAATCTTCTGCTTCTCGAATGCCAATATGAGTTGCAGTTTCCTTATTTAAAGTTTCAAATAATTTATCAGAAATTATAAGATCACATAGAGATTCAAAGGAATTAACTTTTCTTAACGAACAATAATATTGGAAGTTTGCCGTCAATCTTGCAGCAAATTGATGTATGTCTCGCCTGATGATTTTACAGCATTTTTAAATGAGTTTAAACACTCGCGAGGGGTTAATTGGAATTCTCTGAGTACTATAGATTTTAGTTTTTCATAGTCATTTAATTTCTCTTCTTTAATATACAGTAAGACGTTATGAGCTCTTTCGCCCAGAAGATTTATTAAAATTTCAGATTTATATTCGTCATTTATTTTCTTGGTTAAAAATGCGCGTTCTAATGATTGGAAGAACAGATTAAAATTTTCAGATCTGGTGGGAACAGGAAGAGATAAAGTTTTTATACTTTTTATCATATTTTCTATGTTAGTTTCGAACTGTTTTTCTTCGACTTTAGCTGCAGGATTTAAACTTAATGCTTTATTTTTGGCTAATTGAAGTTCGATTTCTTTTTCTAATTTTGCCAACTGAAGTTTCGCGAGCTCAATTTTTTGTTCTGAAGTTACCTCTCTTTCGTTTTGCGATACTCTCTCATCTATACAGTTTTGAATTAAAGTTTTAACGAAATCTGGATCACTTTCAAATGTACTACTGTTCTCAATTTTAGTCTTTAGTTTAACTATAGTGTCAGTACTTTCGACAATACCGTCTAGCTCCTGAACAACTCTTATGAGATCCTCTTTAAGAGCGTTTTTATACATTTTAGAAATGGAAAGATCCTACCTTTTTTTTTTTCTGGCTCCCTTGTTGCTCGCACGTACGATGTATCCAATGAAGAAAAAATTTCGATTCCACTGATGTCACCTCTTCGCAGGTAATATAGTTGAAATTGTAGTTCCGGCCTAGGCGGATTATTCACACTGAATTAGTTCCAACCTCTACACAGGCGGGATTTTCGTCGATGGGTTTTCCAACCTCTACACAGGCGGAATATTTGTCGATGGTTCCAACCTCTACACAGGCGGAATTTTCACGCTGGATTCAAATGAAGAATGCAACCTCTACACAGGCTGAACGAAGTTTCCGAAAAATGGCTGCGCGTCTCCTCCACGGACGGCTTTTTTTTTTTTTCACGTTCCAAATTTTGATCAAAATCGAAATTTTTTTTTCAATCGCCTCTACACAGGCGGAATTTTCATGCTGAGTTCAAACCTCTACACAGGTTGAACGAAGTTTTCGAAAATGGCGGAGCGTCTCCTTCACGGACGCTGTTGTTCATTGTCCAGACTTTGGTTCAAAATCGAAATTTTGTCGATCCATCCCGGCCGAGCCCCCATAATTTGTGGGAGACAACAAGGGGTCCAAAAGTCTTTCTTATGGTTTATTTAACATTAAACAAAATTAATTAAAAAGGTAGTTAAGTTTACAGATAATTTTGACGATGATATTCAGAAGGTAACGCCTGCTCGCGCACCTCTCGCGTTCCTCTTTCTCTCTCTGCTCTTTCTAATCTAATGTCCAAGAGTTTCTGTTCTGGTTTTGATTTGCTGCGCCTGCGCGCGAAGACTGCCTTGCTTTTGGCTGCATGCCATATGTATGTAATAATAGAAAATGTTTATTAACTTAATCCTTTCTTAATACGCTTGCATGTCTTGGGGATAATAGTAAGGGTGGAAATGGTCCTCTAATTTTAATATTAAATTCTGACTTTCAGTACTCTTTTGGTAGCATGAAATGGTTTGAGTATTCTTCAATGGAATTAAAAAAAGATTACATAATAATTTTAATGGGCTTTTTTGACATTTATAAATTAATTTTAATTAAGTTTAAATGATGTACTAACTAATTTTAAGATGTTAACAATTACATTTGTAAATACAGCTAATGTAATAAATATTTATTAAAAATAAAAATGTTTTAATTATTTATAGTTTAATTTTCCGTCTCGACTTAGAGTCAATTTTATCTTATTTTTTAAATCCATTTTAAGATGATTGTAACAAAAAGTGATGCCTAATACGACATTTCTGATCAATGTTTATTCATAATGGATTAAATTTCCACGGATTATAACATAAGATTTCCTATTTTTGATATCTTTACAATAATTTATTACTTTTAATGATAAACTTATCCATTTATCCAGTTTGTATAATAATTAAATTTCTCTTGAAATTACTCTGTTGAAATATTAACTATGTATCTAAAGTATAAATACAATAGATGGGACTTTCTACGCTTTATAATCAGAATTAAAGCTATGTTGGAATTATATATTGCCCTTTTTTTCACATACATACAAATAAGGAAAAACTAAAAAGCAAAATAAAACTTATTTATTCATTTATGTCATGTTGACATGACAAGATTAAAATTTAAATTTTTAATCTAATAATTTTAAATTTTTCATTTCATGTATTTAAAAACTGTGTCATTTTTATGATTTTCAATCGTATTCCATATTACATGAATAAGAACCTGACAAAATGAATATTTTATTTCGCTTGTAATTAAATTGATAACAGTTATTGCTGTTTTTGATTTATAAATAATTTTGAGGAGAGAAAACAATTCAGGAAAATGAAACAAATTTTAATCGCATTTATACTTCTATAGAAATCTGAAACTTTTAAACACAAGATACTAACTCCCACTTCTCAAGCTTAATTCAAAATAAAATAAAAGAGACTTAAGGTATCTAAATACGTTAGGAACCGTGATTTTTAAAAGCGCATTAATGGATACTTTTCATATTTAGTGTCACTTAAGATTAAAATATATGCATAAAATTGTTTTCAGGACATTTTTTAAAAAAAATCATATTTAAATACAATATTTTCGCGAAAAATTAACTTAGAATAATCTTTATTCCAAATGCTCTCCTTTTGTGAAAAATGCTTCTATTAGAATAATATTTTGCCTGTATATAGCTCAGACCTCTGTTCAGAGGCTCAACTAGAATTTTTGAAATATATAACTTAGCAGTGAATTTATTCATATTTACGACAACAGAGAGGAGCAATTTTAAGAAAAAAAACGCAAATAATTATTTTAATTGGTGGTAACTCTGAAAATAATGTGACTTTTTCAAAATTTCTAGTTGAGCCTCTGTAGAGAAGTCTGAGCTATATATAGGCATTATTCTAATAGAAGCATTTTTCACAAACGGAGAACATTTGGGAAAAAGATTATTCTAAGTTAATTTTTTGCCAAAATATTATATTTAGATAATTTTTTTCATCAAAATGTCCTTAAAACAATTTTATGCATGTGTTCTAATCTGAGAGACATTAAATATCATGGAACTTATCCATTTATGCTTTTTTTTAAAAAAAATTATGGTTCTGAACGTAGTCGGATACCTTAAGTGTTATCAATGAAGTATGTATATTTCTTGCATTTTTTAACAAGTTGATTTCGTTCTGTTTAAAAAGAATGAATTTCATTTCAATTTGAGAAAGATATTTCAACGAACAATTTTACTTAATCTCTCATTTGTTAAATCCTTTTATTTTGATTCAAACGTATTAAAATAATTGGTTGAATTTTTCTTGAAGCTTAAGTAGCTAAAATAGAATATTACTTTTTTGTTGATATATTTTATTGGAGTTTTTCAAAAATTTTCTAAATCGGAGTTGAAATAAGATTTTGTTCTGAAACTCGCCTAAAAATGTCATTAAGTTTATTCAAAGATCGTTTCGGATGTATTTGACAAATTTAATGTGATTATAATGTTAAAACGAATATGAAGAATTGAAAATCGATGCAAAAATGAAAATATCATAATTTTGTTCTTCCTTATAAAAAAATAGGATCTCAAAGTGATCAATTTTCCTTAATATACTTTCCTGACGAGACCAAATTCAAAACCAAAAGGAAAATAATAAAAAGTATGAGTATTTATTGAATAACTAACACTAAATATGATGAAATTATTGAAATAACAGTCATTAAAATTACGTAACTCTGAAAAAGTCAGTTTCTTATAGCCAACATAGCAGGCAAGAAATATTACAGGATTTAGTAACACATGCTTTGATAGTATTGTAAATGTTATATGC
Source organism: Trichonephila clavipes (assembly GCA_019973935.1). NCBI lineage: Eukaryota > Metazoa > Arthropoda > Arachnida > Araneae > Nephilidae > Trichonephila > Trichonephila clavipes. Next base: position 254,825 of record BMAU01021000.1, read on the forward strand.
CAGCGTTTCTAAAAGTGTGGGGCACGCCTCCCTGGGGGGGCGATAACTCTACAAGAAGGGCGCGGGCATATCGAAAATTTAAAGATTTAAAAAAAATAAACGTCAAGAAGTAAAACAAAATACTTTCTTCCATAATAAAAAAATACACAACAACACAGACATAATTTATGTTTATTATCTGGCCTTTTTCTGTCATCAAATAGCTATCTTTGATCCCAAAACCAAACTTAAAAAAAAAACATTTTGTTTAACTTGCTGTAATTCGTCGATGAGAGATTTTTTTATTACATTTTCTTTTTAAACCTTGAATATTACTCGTTAAAAGAAAAAATGAAACCCAGTCCCTGAGAAATTCTAGAAAGATAACAAAATCCATCACTGTAAGTATTATTGAAATACTGTACATTAGTTGTAGAAAAAAAAGGCAGACGATACACTTCTCAGCCAGGCAGCATAATACATTTGATGATCATTTGATTGACCTTCCAACTTAAAGGTATGGTTAGTTCTGCATTATTTCCGTCTCATCTTTTATGTGTTTATTGTTCGCTTAGGGAAATTGTAAATAATAAAGAGTTTTATGATATTTGGAAAATGATTATTTGTCCAAGATTTTTTTATGAGTATTCTAAAACATATAAAGCATAGTGAAAAATGTCATAACTCTTTTTGGAACACCAATTATTTTATTCTGAATACAAATTTAACCCAGGAGTGGTGGCCCGGGGCATCTGTGATCTCTATTGAAGGAAGTTGAAACTGATAAAGCAGAGGAAGAACCTGCTGAAAGAATGCATATTATTCATGATTGAGAGACGTGATGAACATTAAACGAAAGGAAAAGTTTCAAAAGCTTCCTAAGGAACTCCATCAACTAAAGCCATAAATGTACCACAAGGTTCAGTTCGCCTTGCCAAAAACACACGAGAAAAAAAAAAGTTCAACTTGATATTTGTTTATCATCAAAGGAATCATGAGTTAGAGCCCAGTACCACTAAATACCCGCCATGTAGGGGAGAGATACACATTAAATCTGTCGAGAGCTCAAACGTCCTCTCGTTGAAGTGGTGTGGTACTTCAACGAGAGGACCCTTTTACAAATCGATTTTGGAATTTTGATATTTCTGAAATCTTCAAATAAAGACCTTTTCAATGATATAACATAAAATCAATTACTTGAATTAAAAGTATTTTAAAAATATTTTTAAAAATTAATCAGCTGATTTGCCACGCCCATTTTAACAGATAGAAATGTAAACATTGTTTTTTAAAAATTTGGGAAAAGTTGCAAAGCCTCAATTAATTTTTATTTTTTAATACGCAAATTAACTTTAGATTACTGTATAATTGCAACTGTTAGATTTGTTAAAAACTTTTGGAGGCAATTTTAGATTTCACATGCGGGTTTTAGTAATTGTTATACTTAAAATGTAGTCATTTTTTACTAAAATTTAGGTCTTTTCTTAAGTTGAAATTCATTTTTAATTAGTTATTCTTAATTATTACAAAATCTTCGCGTGCTTAAGTAAAGTGTTAAAAAAACTAAATTAAGATATATGATCATGTCCAGGCGAGAAAAATACTTGTAATAAATCTTAATTTAATAACTACATAAGGCAGAATGAAGATAAGTGATGATAAAAATAGGATAATACAAGGTACGATTTTTTATAAAAATTGTTTTCTAAATAATTTTTTAAATTTTGTAAATTAAAAGTATGCATGTACTATGTTTCTTAAATGCAATTGTGTATACTGAAGTGACATTTTTGAAATATTTTTAGCAGATATCATAACAAAAAATGAGAATTTTCAATAAATTCATAATAATCACATTTGCTCGCTCAACTAAATGTTTGTTTTTGAAGAAACTAATTAATATATTTAAAAAATTTCCCTTCAGTATTATTATAAGTGTATAATTAATACATGTAGTCAAAATCTTAAATCTTTATGTTTAATAGTTTCTGAGATACAGGTATGAGATGAGGCATTAAATGTGATGTTTGTTGTCTTTGCGAGAAGCTTATTACATACTTAAAAATACATAAATGTCATGTTTAAAAACATAAAAACTGTTTAATTTTGTCTGTTTTAGAAATCATTTGTCCAGTTTAGAGTAACTTTTGAAGTTTAAAACTTAGAAACTGTCTGCAACAACAAAACCTAATGATAACGTTACAAAAAACCTAAGAAAAACTTACGAAACGTATAATCAGGTATTTTTAAATACCAGCTTAAAGTCACACCATATTGACCAAAACCATATATTGATACATTTTTACTTTATATTTATGATGTTTTCTGTTCAAATTGTATATTTGTAATGCATGAAATCTACAAATTCTTTAAAAATTGATGCAGAATTTAGGAAAATTTTTGTTTTCTCGTTAAAAAAACTAAAAAATGCTGTTCTGGGCAATTCAGAACTTGTTTTTGTTTACTATTTTATGCAATATAAATTGCAAAGATGCTAATGTTTAATAAAATGGGACAAATACATGTTGTAATTCATTATTTTTGTCACAAAGTGGAGCTTTATAGTGAAAATTCAATTTTCTCAAAAATGATGTTTTTAAAACTGTATTCATGTTTTTCTCAGAAACTAATGTATGAATGTGATGAATTTTTTCCCCTCATGTTATTTATATGTAACTATATATATTCATGTGAGTTTTTTGGGGATTTTCCCAAAATATTTTATTGGAGTCCATATACCGTGACAAAAAATGTCAATTTTTTAAAACTTCATAGTGATATTTTTATGTTACATATTTTTGAGAAAACTAAACAGTATACACTCTGTCGCAAAAAAATATATGCACCCAGAAGAAATTGAGCTACATTCACGAAATTTGGTATGCATGTAGTGTACATGAAAATAAACAAATGATTAAAAATTCAGAACAAAATATCATTTTATTAATCGGTTACAGCTTGAAAAAGGTTAAAAATCAGTAAGTAGTAAAGCCACCTCTGGCAGCTATACAAGCCGAAATTCGGCGTGGCATCGATTCAATTAGATCACTTATGACACCCTGTTGAAGATCCTGCCATAGTCTTTGCATCTGCGCAGTTAATTCTCCTGTATCTCGGGACCCCTGCAGTTGCCTTCCCAGACATGCTCTATTGGCGAAAGATCTGGTGTCCTGGCAGGCCATGGTAGGACGTCATATCCTTGAAGACATTGTTGGGAGAGTCGCGCAGTATGTGGACGAGCATTATCCTGTTGATAAATGGCACCTGGGCGACTTGATAGCATGGGTAGCACAATCGGCGTTAAAATATCGTCCACGTATCTGCGAGCTGTCAAAGTGCCTTGAAGGACCACTAAAGATGATCGTGTGTCCCAAGAAATTGCTCTCCACACTGTCACACCTTGTGAAATTGCTGTATGCCGCTCGACAATAAATGCCGGATCGGACCGCTGGCCGGTGCGCCTCCAGACACGTGCGGTGGTCATCAGCACTGAGACTGAATCGGGATTCATCACTGAAGATGACACGTCTCCAGTCTGTCACACTCCAAGTTGCCCGAGGTCGGCAAAATCCAGTCGACACTGCCTATGATGTGGGGTCAGTGATAAGCGTCTTAGCGGACGTCGGCTCCTCAAGCCAACTTCGGTCAGTCGTCTCCTTATGGTTTCTCTTGATGGCACTGGATGTCTGGAAGGAGGTAAGTGGCGTTGAATCGATGCTAGCGACGTTGTTGGTGCCGAAGTGGCCACTCTTCTGATTGCACGATCCTCGCGATCATTTGTGTTCCTGGGACGTCCTGACCCTCCGCGACGGTACACTCTACCTTCTGTGATCCACTGTTGCCAACACCGAGCAACTACCATATCGCCCGACCGAGGTGGCGGCCGATACGTCTATTTGACCAACCTGCTTCTCTGAGGCCTATTATACGGCCCCTATCAAAGTCCGTCAGCTGCTCGTACTGCCGCCGGTTACGTCTTAGAGGCATCCTAAGTCTCAATATCGTCTATCAAAGTCATCAGATTCGTTTGGATAGCCGTACGGCGCTCGTACTCATGCTTTTTAAACTCTCCCAGTTGCGCAACTAATATGCGCATAGCACACTTAGCCTTGTCTCATTGGCTTCGAAATTTTAATCATTTGCATATCTCTTACCAGACTACATTCTTGCCGAGTTTCGTGATTGTAGCTTGATTTCTTCTGGGTGCATATATTTTTTGCGACAGAGTGTATTTTAAATATTTCACTTAATTGCAAATATTAATGGTTATTTATTGTTCAGATAAGTTTCTAAGCTTTAATAATTCAAAAGTTTTTCAATAATAGGTAACTAATTATAACTCAGATGTGTATGGCTTTTTGTCGTTGTGAGAAGCTTGTTACATTCATAAAAATACACAAATTTCATGTTTAAAAACATACAAACAGTTTTATTTTTGACTTTATTAGAAATCTTTTTGTACAGTTTAGAGAAAATTTTGAATTTTGAAACTTTTAGAGAATGTTCTTGCATGTGAACATACAAATCTATATTGAAACCTTTGGCAATGTATTAAAATCAACTATTACCAAACCATTACTTTTACATATTGATACATGTTTAAATTATATTTATGATGTTATAAGGTCAAATTTGATATTTTTAATGCATCAAAGCTAAAAATTCTTCACAGATTGTTACATAATTTGTGAAAATTGATGCGAAATGCTAAAAAAATCTCGTTGAACAAAAATTGAAAATTACTATATATGTATTTTTGAGCATTTTAAGGATTTTTTGCTTCATATTTTATGTTTAAAAAATTAATAAGATACTAATGTTTAATAAAATAGGGCAAATACATGTTGTAATTCATTATTATGTAATTAAGTGCCTTTTTACACTTAAAATGCAATCATCTTAAAATGATTGTTTCAAAGTGCGTGTACCTTTTTAATAGAAAATAATGAATGAAACTACTTGCAATGTTTACTGCATATAAATAATATGTAACTATACATAATGGAGATACTTTTTGGGAGATTTTCCTAAAATATTTTGCTCAGAAGCTGTTATCGTAAAAAAATGACAATTTGCACAAATTTCAAAGCAATACTTTTACAATGAATTTTTTTGAAAAAAGTAAACAATATATTTGAAACATTTTACTGTTATCTAAATGAAAACGCCTAATTATTGTAAAGCCAAAATTAAGAGTTTTTATATTCGACAAATTATGAGTAACAGGTACCTAAAATGGCTCAATTTAGCATTGTCGGTATAGGTCCTACCGACTATGCCTAAAGTACAAATGTCGTTAGAAAAATAGTCTAGTCTATGTTGCTCTCTGTAATATCCATCGCATCTGGCATTATCGGGTACGTTTGCGTGAGTCTGGGCAACCTATCAGACATCTGCACAAAACATGTAAAAATGTTTTTCTTGGTACAATTCCAGTCAGTTTTTGTCGATTCAATACTTCTATAGCTACTGAATCTAGCTTGAATGTACATTTTTTTAAATTGCACGTTAATTATAATTCACGGTAATTAAGTATTTACGGCAGTAATTTTAAACAAAATCATACATACATTTTTAAGTCGTAAGCAAACATTCGACGATCATAAAGGATCAGCAAGTACACAGACGAGCATGGTTCCAAAAATTAAATCAAGGCAATATTCTCCAAAATACTTATATTTTGGATTTACCACTACTGAAATAAATGATGCGGAAAAAAGCCCCAGCTCGCTATGTGTTAAAACTTACAAATCTGAAGAACAACATGTGAATGTTTTTTTAAAAACCATGTAAAATCATTTAGTTGGGCAATAATTTAAAAAGTATTGGCAACTAATTTAAAAAAGTATTTTCTGAATGAGGACAACTTGGTAGCAAGTTACGAGTGTATTAGCGATCTATTACAAGACACTCCAGAAGGGCTCTCAACTTCCGAAGAAATCTTCATAGATTCCACATCGAGTGAAAAATTAAAGGGCAATTTTGTAATAAATCACTCTTTGAATTTTGGGTAGAGGTGGATGATGAATTTTCTGTACCTAAAATAAAAGAACTTCGCATACTATTACCATTTTCAACATCCTACATTTGTTAAACCGGATTTTCTGTGGTAGCTGCTTTGAGGACAAAATATAGATTTCAGCTAATTATAGAAAAATAAGTCAAAGTGTAAATTTCTGATATTAAACCTTCCTTTGAAAAACTTTGCTCTACAAGACAAGCCCTTGGAAGTCCCTACTAATTATTAAACTTGTTCTTAATTTAGTGTTAAGAAATTATTTATAAAATACCTTCTTCAGTAGTGATACATTAAACGTATACTGGCTGAAACACCGTCTCTTCTCACGAATTAATTATTTTTTAAAAATAAAACATTATTCTTGATATAATAGCTGAACTGTAAGGATAGTAAAAGAACTGTGTACACGACATTGTATAAATAAATGTAAAATGATTTCTTTAGATCAACGCTATAATTGTAAATAACTATTTAAATGAACCGTAATTTTAAACCTCACATAATTAGCATTTATAATTAAAGTTAAATAATCAAAATGAATATAAAATTCCAATGAAGAATAATTGTGTTACTTTTTAATATTTAAAGCGAGAAGACTTCAAAATGTTTTAACCCGGGAGCAGACGCGCACTTGATACTAACGCTAATGGTAGTGCGGGGGACTTAGTCACTCCAATCATTTGTTTATAATTATTTTTACTGTACACGATACAAATCGGAATTCCAGTGAATAATTTAATTAAGAGAAAGTATACTTACCAGCTTTCAAGGACTATTCAGTTTTTCTTTGGTGATTTGGGATAAAATCCAATAAAACTGAACTAACATGATTCAAAAGTGCAAGACCTTAATAAAGGACGCAAATCAGAGACACTTTTCACTAATATTACAGAAATGTTATTTGCTGGGAAAGCTGCCATATGTTGTCCAACTATTGTAGTTTTAATGAGCTTTCATTATCGAGTGAGTGAATATTAACGTCCCACTGTTCAGCTACACGAGGGCCTTTGGAGATGGACCTCGTATTTTTCAACCATGGTCAAGTGACGAGGACGAAACTTGAGCTGGCCTCTTTTAACTACCTCACCACTTCAACAAGAGGACGTTTGAGCTCTCGACATATTTAACGTACACCTCTCCCCTACACGGCGAGTCTTTAGTTGTACTGGGCTTGAACTCGTCACACCTTTGGTGATCAACAAATAGCACGTTGAACCTTTTCTTTCTTGTGTTTTTTTGACAAGGTGAACTGAACCTTGTGGTACACTTATGGCTTCATATTTTAAGTTGATGGAGTTCTTTAAGAAACATTTGAAAATTTTATTTTCTTTCCATGTTCATCGCGTTTCTCAATCATGAATAATAGGCATTCTTTCAACTTCCTTTAATAGATATAACAGATGTCCCGCGCCACTGCTCCCGGGTTAAAAGTGTATTGAGAAAAAACAGGGATAGGATTATGACGTTTTTCACTATGCTTTATATGTTTGTGTGGATACTCATAGAAATATAAATTATGGCCAAATAATCCTTCAAATCAATCAATTCTTTTCCTAATATCAGAAAACTATTTATTATATACAATTTCCCTAAACGAAAAACAAACGGAACTAATGTAGATCACTAACTATACCAGTAAATTTGAAGGTCAATCAAATGATCAGCAAATGTATTATGCAGCCTGGCTGAAAAGTGAATCATGCCTTCAGTTTCTTTTTCTACAACTAAAGTACAGTATTTCAATAATAATTACAGTTATGAATTGTTTATCTTCTTAGAATTTTTCTCATGATCTAAGTTTAGTTTTTTCTTTTAACGAGTAATATTTTATGTTAAAACGCAATAAAAAAATCCATCATTGAGGAAATACATCAAATTAAACAAAATGGTTTTTTTTCTTTAATTGGGTTTTGGTATCAAAGATAACTATTTGATGATGGAAAAACGCCAGTTGATAAACATAAATTATATCAGTGTTGTGTAATTTTTTTTTATTATGGAAGAAAGCATTTTGTTTTACTTCTCTTTCCGGTTTTTTTTTTAAATTTTTAAATTTTCGATGTGCTCGTGCCCCTTCCAGGGGGGCGCTCCTTACACTTTGTAAAACACTGGCTTAAGCACTTTAAGAATTTTAGTTGCATTTTGTCACAGATATTTTTGCGAAGAATTTTATTACATTTCAGTTGTTGAAAGAAGTGAGTATAAATTAATTTATAGACTTTTTAAAATTAACAATATAGAATTTGCAAGTAAATGGAAAATAACTTGTGATAAACTTTTTATTATACTCAAAAGACTACCAACTTAACTAGTTTTGACATAACTATGACATGATTTATACGAATGATTTCAATCGATGCAACGTTGTTAATATGTTAGAAGTTTTACAGCTTGTTTAAAAATATATATGGATCGTCAAGCCAAAATATTATGAGCACATTTGAAATGTGATCAAACATCTTCATTTCAAAATATCTCGACTTAACATGATCACTGCACAGACATTTGGTGCAACCTGTATCTAGTCCCTTACCAAGAGCTTGTGGCATCTATACCATGGTGAGTTGTGGTTGTCTTGCCAGAAGAAAGTGGTCCAATGTGTTGTTGAGTTGGTGTTCATAAAATTTGGGCTCTTCAATGTATATCGCTTTAAAGATAGAGGTATTATTTTTTATGCCTAGATATTTAACATCACTACTTCAAATTCTTAAACTCTTATTTTCTGATTGTACAGAAATGAATTTATTTGAGAAGTAATGAAACTAATGATATCTATACATAAATTTATAACAAGTGTATAAATATGGTTTTTGTGAATAGTTAGTAACTTAATTTTCAATATTTATATTTTTCAATTTATGTTTTAAAGAAAAAAAATAAGAAATGAAAAGTAATTTAATTCGAGCCACTTACTTATACTTATTGATTTTGACAAAAGAATAAAGCTTAGTACTTTATACTCCTTTAATATTTAAGAGTGTTTTTTTAGAAAAGTAAGGGTTTTTTTATGAAGTATCATTAAATATGTAGTCTTAAAAAACATCTTTATCCTCCCAAAAAAATATGTACCCTTTTCGTATACCCACCTCATTTTCTTCTCAAAACTGTTTCTGTACGACAAGTGTATTTTGCATATGTATTACCCTTTTAAAAATTTCATTATGTATATATAAACACATTTAGGGTTACTAAACTATGTATCTTCAGCAACGAACACCTTCCAAATCGAATTCTTCGTAAGTGTTTTTATGTATGTGAATTTTTTAAATTAATTTTTGTGCTTCTTTGTATTTATGTGAGAACAAATATAAGTTTAAAAACATTTTGATTTTCAAATTTAAAAAAAGTAATTATTTTCCAACAAATTGAAATGCAGTGCTATTGATTCCTTTGCGAATGAAATTAAATATTTGATTCCAGCATTTCTATCAATTTTAATATATTTGTTCATAGCTAATATTATATAAAAAATCGGAAGAAAAAAATATTGCATTCCTTAAATGGCGTATCATTCCCTTTAATTTAATTTTTACTTCAGATTATATTAACTTTTGACAGTTTATTTAACTTAATAAGCCTTTTTTTAAAAGGACCGAATTTAATAATAATTCCGCGTTTGAAATAAAATGTGACATAAATCAGGAAAATTTTATTACGCTACTGCATGGGAAATCTATAAGGGTAACAAAAAAAAGCTTTTAGAAAAAATTATTTAGTTTAGAATATAAAAATTCTTTGAAAAGTATGTCTTAGGAAATTTTTTGATATAATTTTTAAAGCATACTACGATGGGAAAAAACTGAAAAAAAGGGCTTCAGAGAAAAAAATTACATTCGCAAATTAATTTCTAAAATTAGCAAAAGTAAGTCATTGCATAGTTCACTTTTCGAGAGATTATTATGATTAATATGAAAAAAAACCGGCACATAGAAACATCAATTTCTACAGAGGAATATATATATATATATATATATATATATATATATATATATATATATATATATTTAAACTATATTTGAGTCAACTATAGAGTGTTTTCACAAGTGTATGTTACTTAATTTTTGGAGAGAATGATTAATTGGACTACACACATTTGAATTAGCTAATATTTTCTATGCGCTTTAAAGTAAATTACGAATACAAGCCGTGGAATGATGATTACGTGAATATTAACTACAAATTACGGCACAATATGTGGGAATCATATAGTACTTCATCATATATGCTCTAATGGCTCACTTCTATGGTTCATAATGGTCAGCAGAAAATATTTCTGCTGAAATATGTTAAAGCAGGGCACAAGTGTAAAAAAATGTTGAATGTATTATACTGAGAGCTGTTTATTATTAAAGTTTGCATTTTATTAAATCCCCCCAGTGCTGAATTAACAAGTTTAAATCAAATTCTGTTCAAGTTTTTATCTGTGAAAGAGATATTTTATTCAGCAGCAGAGTAATAAATCTTACATATCACCTAGGATTACTTACAGAGTACAGCCGTATTGCTTAGTGATTTAATAAGGTATACTTATTTGGTTTATATATTGATAATTAACCGATTCATTTTTAAATACTGTTAAATAACCATTCTTCTAGTTAATAGTTTTAGATTAATTTTAACCATAATAAATTATTCTTCTTCGACTTTTTTTTTAAAAATTCATTTGAATACATTTTAAATTTTAATTGAGTAATGTGTTCACAACACTCAATTGTAAATATCAAAACATGATTTGGAAATATTTATATAATGGAATGAATTTGGAATGAAAAGTATTGTACACTTCTTTGATGGATTTCTAAAACGTAATACTTTGTTTTAAAAACTTAATATCAGAAATAGATCTGTAAATTTACAAAGAATGTATTAATTTTATATTACAAAAATAATTAAAACATTAATAGAACTTAAGTTAAATAAAACACATTTAGATGATTCGGAATTTTTCTTTTCATTTTTCTAATAGTATGTAATGATGTAGAATAAGAAATATAAATGCATATATTTTTAGTTAATTATTTAACACTTTATAAGATAAAAATACCTCATCAAAACCTCGTCATGTATTGTTTCATACTTTATGTTTTGATATGTGTGAGATGGTTGTAACAAACTAGTGGTCTTGATCACGAGCTCATGTCTAGTGCATCATGAATTCAAGCCCTATTGCTACTGAAATTTCGAGGTGTAAGGGGGTTAATGTATGTTGAATCTGGCATTACTCAAAGTCCTCCCACTGGTGCGGTAGTTTGGAGAAAGAGTCCCTGTCCAATTGTTATCCTTCTGTCTTGACTTTTATTCAAAATTACGAGGTTCGTCAATAATGTAGTGCGATAATGTAGAGCAGGGACCAGCAACCGTTTAGCATTGGGTAACCACACCAATCTACCAATATGATTCAGCTTGATACACAGTAGGAATTTTTTGAAGTACTTCGATTTCCGCTATAATCCATGGGAAGTTAGGTAATATAGGTCAATAATATAGATTTTCAGATAGATTTGGCACCATTTAAAGATATTTGTTACATAAATAGCATGAAATATATAATTATTTCTTCAACAAGCATAAACAAATAAATTGTACATATATTATACATTTTTAAACATATTTATATTATAATAATAAATAGCCAGCAAACAATACAGTTTCCTTTAGAATAAAAAATATAAATACAAATTTCATTATCAACCCAATGCTTGCACCGCACTACTTTCATATCGCAAAATCAAGGGTATAATTTATGACTTTCAATTTGACAGGATTTTCAGCATTTTATTGTTTGGCAATTTCTCTTTGCGGACTTGAAATATTTTTCATATGAGGAAAGATGTTTTACTTATATATGTAGATCCAAAAGCGTAAAGCAAGGTACATGTAATTTTCTCACTTCAAACAATTAAATGTCCCCAGCAATGACATTCACTATTTCACAAAATAGCTGTATTTTTAGAGTTATCTTTCTGAATTTTTCATAATTTGTTAGATGTCGGCAATTAATTAGATGATTGTCAAATAATGTCCATTATAAAAATTTAACAAGTTCCATTCACTCAAAAATTGACAAATTTACAGAGTAGTGCTGAGTGCCACTGAGAATTGTGTGAAGTGTCACATGTGGTATGTGGGTGTCATAGGATGCCAACCCCTGCTATTTAGCGATGTTATTAAATACTCACTCTCACTCACTCGTTAAATGTTAGGATGTTCATTCAAAACATGCATAGTGGTTTAACTTTGAGATAAAAAACTAATAACTATAATTAATCTAATTATTATTTAAGATATGAAATAAACATACACATGTTCATTCTGAAATTATATTGTTTTCTTTTGGTTTATATGTCTACACATTGTGAAAAGTGATATAAAAGTAAATCAATTTCACAATGGATCATGTTTTTATTAAGAACTTCATAATCATATTCAGATGTAATGATATTTCAAAGTGACTAAAAATGTTTTGAAAATCACACACGCCCTCACACACACCGGCACACACACAATAAAACACACATGCAAAATCTAAATTTTACATCAGCCTTTAATATTCAATCACTCATGGGGGTGAAAGCATGGGAAAGTAAAGCAATGTTAGCTTTTCACACATTTAACCTAAGATATAAGTCTTTTAAATCGTGTAACAGCGTATCCTATCTCAATCATATATCAATATATTGAAATCACGTTTCTTTTAACTCTAATATATATATATATATATATATATATATATATATATATATATATATATATATATATCAGGTTATTCCATACAGTTCAATCTTTTAACCATAAATCGAATGATATTAATGTTTAGAAACTATTTCAGTTATCTCGAACTGGAAGTCTTCATGCAAGGATTTGTCATACTTTTTCCACCACTAAATTTATTTCAAACTGTTTTCCATTACCGTTCTATTTGCATTAAGCTTTCCAATAGGTTACCAACTTATTTGCATGTCCTTTCTTTTCCTTCTGGAAGACCGACAATGAAAGAAAAGTGCTTCCCTTCGCTTATTCTGAAATATAACGCGATTCAAATCATTTTAGCAGAGGGAGCCTTGATAGATATTTTCTGGTACAGCCGAGACGATAATGGAACCTTCAATGAAATCATTTTCACCCTCACCCTCTTGGATTCTTTTTCCGTGCTTCTTCCTTTTTCTAGGGCCAGTTCTTTGTCATATTGAATTTCGGGGTGGTATTCTAATGCACATCAGTATTCCGAAAGAACTCCACATACTCGTTCCTTACATTCACTTTACTACTTTTTTCATTCTATTTTCTCGTTTCTTCTTATTTATCTCTGTTTCAGTGTTATTGCAGAGGGTATAGGTTTCTTTAATAGGGAAGGTATCCGATGGAACACATAAATGGTAGAAAAAGTAGTCGAAACCATGCAGGAAGAAAATCGATATGACACTGTGTAATGTTACTTGTTAGACACGAAAGTTTTCAAGGAAAATTCACTATGGAATTGTAAAAGTAAATAAATGATTATATATATATATATATATATATATATATATATATATATATATATATATATATATATATATATATAAATATATGTATATATTTATATATATATATAAATATATGTATACATTTATATATATATATATATAAATATATGTATATATTTATATATATATATATATATATATATATATCTGTATATATATATATATATATATATATATATATAAATATATGTATATATATTTATATATATATATATAAATATATGTACATATTTATATATATATATATATATATATATCTGTATATATATATATATATATCTGTATATATATATATATATATATATATATATATATATATATATATATATATATATATGTACATATATATGGATTAATATTTGCGGAGATGCTAACTTTCCACCGAAATTAATCCTGCAGGTTTTCTGGTAATTTTTCATTTATAAAAGTGTTTCTCCATAAAATTGATTTCTTAATTAATTTCAGAATGTTTTTATTTTAATTGATCTGATATGTATCACAAATGGTGAATTATATAAATACTTTTGAGATATTTGTGCATCTATTACTTTATAAAAACTTTACACATTAGTTATGGATGTAATTATGGATCTGTAAACTTAATAAATAACACTGTAGATTTGCCAGTTCCAATGATTATGTAAAATTTTGTTAAGCAATTCCATTTTAGTTTTCTTCATATTTTACTAAAGTGTAAGTTAACGATTTTAGCATAGTTATTTTATGTGTCTTTTTCTACTTTTAAAAAATTGAAGCAATTGCTCATTCATTTTTATTCTTCTTTTTTACATTTTTAAACGATAAAATAATGATTTTGAGCATAATTGACTTAAACTGCACTGTGTAAGCATAATTTTTATTTCACAAAAAATGAACGTTTCCTTTTAATGGAATAAATGTACGAGGTATAAAATCTACGCAATGGCATATGAATGATTGTTTATATAATTCTGAACGACAGTCATTTACAATTGTATTGAAAAATAACATTTTTTTACTAATCTCGGTACTGCCTAGCAGGGCTAGACAATCCCCATGAATCCGAAAATCTGTAAAAAATCTAAAAACAGCAGTGGGTCACAAAGGACCTCGTCCTTTTTAAAACACAAACAAATTAACATACGATTAGGTGAGACCTCTCCGGAAGAACACCAGTGGCATTTCGGAAAAGTATTTTGTCCATTAGAGAACCTGAGAGTTTCTGTGTGTCCACTCAAAAATCTAGAATAAGTAGATTGGAGAGGTCTACTACTGAATCTAAAGGACTCGCCTGGACATTTAGCAAAGTACCATGCATGACTGGGTGGAGTTTTAATTTGTCGGTTGAGCTCCAATTTACACATTGTGGAAATCTCAGAAAATGTGAGATTCCCTCTTGGACTCACACCCTCCACAGCAGCAGTCCTATCCAAAAAGTCAGCTCTTTCGTTACCCTCTATGTCGACATGCGAAGGGATCCACTGAAAATGTATATTATGTCCTGAAGAAAAAAAGATCGTGAAGAAGACTCAGTATGGCCAGGCTAGTCTGATCACCAATGTCACCCCAATTAGCAAGATGCCGAATCGAGGCTCGACTGTCAGTCAAAATCCATATTTCCAGGAAACGATCCTCCAACTGAGCAGCACACTGCAGGCCCCTCCTGATGGCTATAAGTTCTGATCTAAAAACTGAACAGTAATTCGAGTTTTTAATTTTAAATTATAAGGCCCCAGAGGGAGTAGGAATATATTCTCCACTTCCCGAAATACCTTTCTCACCCCAGCTTCCGTCTGTATAGATTTTCTAGGAAGATTGTGGGATTCCATTGATAGTCTCCAGAGCCAGTTGGTTAACTAGGGCCGGTATCTCAGCGCTCTTAGTCACACTAGTCAAAAGCTGATCATGAAAATAAATTCCATCGAATTCCAAACCAGCTCCTGTGAAACTCAGAGAGTGAGGTTCCACATCAGAGGAAGGTAAGTTCAATGTCCTTGCGTAGGAAAAGGGGCTATGTTTCATCAATCGTCTATTGTTAATCCATGCATGTAGCTAGGCAGAAGTCTTGTGTTGTTCATTGTAGCTGTATAGCTTGTTAAAATACCTTGTAAGGCTATATAGTCTTCTTTTTGAGAGGGAAGGCAAGTTGCTCTCGAAGCGCACAATGTCGATTTGACAACTGTATCGAAGACCAGTAATTATTCTGGCAGCACACAGCTGCACTCTTTCAAGTTTATTTAGATTGGTGTCCGAAGCACAGGAGTAGATTGGGATGCCAAACTCCAACACTGGTCGGATGAGGGAGATAAATGTAGTACGGAGAGTGCTGGCCTCCACTCTCCAGTCCCAACCAGATATAAATTTGAGGACATAAGTCTCTTTCTTGCCTTAATCACTTGACCTTCAATGTGTTTATTGCTTGCAATCTCTTGATCTAACGTGTATCCGACATACTTAGCATTTTTAACGTAACACAACTGGATTCCATCCATGGAGATCTTAGGTTGATAGTTGAAAAGATGTCTATTGGTTGAGAAAAAGGTGGTCAGAGAGATTTAGAAGCATTAAATATTATAAGCTTATGCATCTCCGCAAAGGAGTGGGCTTCCTCCATGGCACGGTTGAGTTTACGCTCATTTTCACCGACGTCGGAACTGGAAGACCAGACAATGATATCATCAGCGAAAATTCCGACTTCACAGTGTTTAGCTAACACTTTCTCAATACCGGTAATGTAGAGAGAAAACAAGACGGGACTCAACACCGAACCCTGAGGTACACCCTGCCTGATGGCGAAAGGATCAGACAAGCAGTTATTGTATTTTACTCGAATGGATCTATCCCAGAGGAAGTCCGATATCCAGGGAAGGGCTCTGCCTCTTATACTAAAATAATCGTGGAGTTTGGTAATCAAAAGTTGGCGCCAAACTCTGTCAAATGCCCTGGACATATCCAATAGGGCTGCAACCGTGTGGTTAGTGGGTTTCTTATTCTGTGCGTCGCGAATTCTCTGGCAAAAATACAAGATCTGATCAACCGCTCCATGGCCTTTTCTGTAAACATACTGCTGACTTGGAAGCAAGCCGTTTTTGTTTAAGTGAACATTCAGCCTGGCAAGAACAAGCCTCTCCATGAGTTTACAAACAAAAGAGACCAACGCAATGGGTCTATAACTCGCAAAGGTACTAGTGTCCTTTCCTGGTTTTAGAAAAGGAATAATAATTGCTCTCTTCCAATCGCGTGGAAGATGACCAATTTTCCAAGGAAAGTTGAATATATCCAGAAGTTTATGCATGCCATGAGGTCCCATATGGCCAATCATGAATCCATGAATGCCATCAGGGCCTGGATGTTTACGAAGATACATAGCCCTGAGAGCAAAGTTAAGTTCCCTCAAGGTAAACCTGTTAATAAAAATGTGGTTACCAGAGCTAGAAGTACGACAATTATGGATCATTCTTTTAGACCTGTTTTTAAAAAACACCATTTTGGTTAAACTCCAAATTTCCCACACCTTTATAGAACTCTCCCAATATCTTAGCTGCAGTTTTATCATCTGGAGCGGCCTTGCCATCCGAAGTCAGAACAGTGTTGCATGGCATATTTTGTGGCTGATTATAACTGAGTGATTGAGCAAGTTTCCATAATTTTGTGTTTAGAGTTTTGGCATCAATGTTACTGCACAGACCAGTCCAGGCTTCCCTCTTAAGTTTAATGTATAACTGTTTAATTCTAGTATTGAGTTTTTTAAGCTCAACTTTATCCTCCCGATCCCCAGTCAGGGTGAGTTTTCTGTGTAAGGCATTCCTCTTTAGAATAAGAGTTCTCAGCCCAGGATCACTGTGTTGGAAATAAGACTTCTGATGTTTAAAGTTGCCTCTAGGGATGGATTGCTCTAAGGCATGAATAATAACTTCTTTAAAAATGTGCCACCCCTGTTCTAGATTGTCCATAGCGGTCCTTTTATCAAAGGAACCTTCTGTAATTCATTGAAAACAATCCCAATTTGCCTTCTTAAAGTTCCAGAATTTCTTATGGGAAGTCACGGTTTTTCTATTAATCTGAACATTAATGAGGATAGGAAGGTGGTCACTGCCAATGCTGCTAAGGATGCCTCAATCACAATGTGGATGGAGTTCAGGGCTTACAAGTGGGATGTTCAAAGCCTCAGAAGTACCGTAGCTGAAAGACGTGTGAGTTGGTAAACCAGAGTTCAGAAAAATAAGAGCTCCATCATCATCAGCGTTTAACAGATCATTGCCTCGACCATTGTTTGTAGAACAGCGCTAGCTCTGATATTTGGCATTCAAATCACCAAGAAATATGGTGTTTTTGTCAGAACAGACAAAATTTCTGCTGAAAGATGGCCTTGGTTAGGGGGATGATAAAGATTAAAAATGTTAATCTTTCTCCTTTTCCAAGTAATGGAGATACCCTGCATCTCTAACTCAGAGCCTCTAGAGGTGATTTCTTATAGTTAACGTCTCTAACGAGAAAGGCCAATCCTCCTCCACTTCCGTAGGGTCTGTCCGTACCATAAGTACTAAATTTTTTTTAAGTTTAATAATAGTGTGCTCACTTAATTTAGTTTCCTGAAGGGCAACTATCTGAACACCATTCCTGTCTGCAATGTCAATCAATTGCTCCAATTTAGTTCTCGTTGCCGGGGTAGAAAGTCCATTTATGTTACACTGAAGAATCTTCAGAGATCCAGTTGGAGACCGTAATTCACTTGTCAACCGAGGCCCTCTGCCTAAACCTCGATCGCGCCCCTTGATAACCTGCGCGACGGGCAATGCAGTATCCACAACAGGTAAAGATGGATCCATAGTAAAGATAAAGGAGCAGCTTCTAATGGCCCGAAGGTATTGGGCCCCGAAGGAAGAAGTCTGACTTAGCCCGAAGAGGTGGTATCCCTTTAGTCTGGCTCCTACCCTACGAGGACCTGTCCGGCTTGAGTGACCCTACCGGTAGTTAAACTATCGCCGGCATAGCTCCCAGGGTGGTCAGAGCGCGCAAGCTCCCCCAGCGTTACAAGCTTGTGATACCATCGGTGGAGAAAATAACATTTGATTATTATTTGATATTAGTAAATAAATTTAATACTTTTATCTCAGTAAATAGAATATTTATATCACATAAGCATCATATTTAAACAAATATATAGAAACAAATATCTTTATTTAATACTAATTCTATGTTGATTACATGTATATATATTATTGTTGATTACATGCATATATATTATTATTAATTACATGTATATATATTATTGTTGATTAATGTATATCTTCCAATTTGACAAAAAATTATCGCATAACTAAAAATCAGTAAATAGAAAAAGGAATTTCTCAGAAATATATAATTGTAGAAAACAATAAAATTTCTTTTTACTCATTCTATGTTAATTGTTTGTATATATAGTATTTCTAAAATTATTATAAAATTTATGTTCTCATTTCACTGAAAATTATCTTATAATTAAAAATCTTAGCTCTCCGTCTGAATAACAGCCTTACAGTGATTTTCAATTTCGATACAGTTTTCGTCTTAAAATTTTTACAATCGATTTTCATTAAAAAAAGTGTTTTGATAAATATTTTATTTCAAAACTTTTGAAGCCCTTCAACTTTTGACGATATTTTAAAAATTCCTAAAGCAGGGTAAGGAACCGAAATAAAATTAAAAAAGTTAAAAACTTGCATAATTGAACTCAGTTTATTTCCAATTTGCTCGTAAATAATTTGTGAATGTAATGTATTCTTTTTTTTTGGTATACGATGTCTTTTTCTATGGAGCTTGCTCCTATTCAAATGCAGTTGCGAACTCTCCTCATCTAATAAAAATATTGTGAATGTTTATTTAAAAATTGAAGCAACCAATTCAGTTTGCATAAAATTAACTACTTAATTTTTTCTGTATTTTTATCTATTTATGTTTTTATGATTTTTTTGGTGACTGACCATTATAAATTTAAAGTTTTATTCCACCATTTTCTTAAGTTTTTATTTCTAATTAAACTTTAAATTTGGTTTTTACGAAAAACCGCAAAAATTAGATTTCTTTATCTTCATTTATTTTTAATTACCTAAAAGAAAATTTTACCAAATTGTGATCTGAAAAAAATAAATTGCATTTTGAACGGATTGAATTTTTAGTACCTGAACTTGCTTCGAACGAAATGGAAAACAAGAAGAAAGGAAAAAGAAGAAAACATTTAAGAAGAACATCATCATACATTCTTTTATTAGAATAAAGTATGCAATAAATGAAATTTAAAAAAAAACTATGACTAGATAACCAATTTTTAACAGTGATTTTGTAAACATCTCTCGTAAAATATCATATTGTTTTATAAATTTAAGATAAATATTAAAACTGAGCTGAACATTTTTTTTAAAAAAAAATTTTGACCAAAATTTTTATTGGAAACAAAAATTAATCAATAAAATCCTATACGTCTTCTGTATGTTCCTTTAGATTCGTGAATGAAACATCACATTTAACTTATCAATCATCTTTTAACAAATCATTGATTTTTTCGCAATCAATTTTCTCCAGAGATTAAAAAAATAATTCTCTTTCCTCATTTCTTTTCAAAAATTTTCCTAATTACGCATTTCATGGAGCACGCCTAAGGGACTTGAATAGAGTTTTTCAACAAAAAATGAAAGTAAAAAAAAAAGCAAAAATGAAAATAAAAAAATAAATAAATAGAAAACAAGAGTTCATTTGATGATGCGTCACGTTCCAAACGAATAAGAGTTTAATAGGAAAAAAAGTATTTGCCTCATTTAACTTAATCAAAATGAAGAACTTTTCTTGAAGATAATTTCTTCAAAATACGCATATACGTAACGAACTTTTGCTAATATATAGTGGTTAGAGTTTTTTATTTTATTATTTATTTTTTAGAAATGCTTTTAATTATTTTTCTCGTTTTTACATGGAATTTTACATAACAACAAAATAATCGGAGAAGAAATTTAGTTTTTCATGTCTAAGCTTTCTCATTTAAGGCAAATATTTTATTATAATTAATCAAATATTTAAAAAAGTGAGTCTCGAAAAAATATTTTTGTTTGTCAAGTTTATGTATATTTTTTAAACACATTTGCATATTTTTATTTGGAATGCTATCAATTTTGAAAAGCTGCCTTTACAAAAATTGTCCTTAATAATGTTTCCATGGATAACTTCTTTTAGATTTTTTTTCTTTCATTGTTTTGTAAAATAAAATAAATCCCTTTAGGAGTCATTTAAATATTTTGCAGTCACCAAATAAAAAGACGTTGCCAAATACTGTTATTGTTAATGTGTCCTAATAAACGCATGGACGGTTTCCAAATATTGACTGCGTACCACATCATTCGACAACGACTTTTCAATTCACGAAATCAGCCAACGGAGAGACATACAGACACAACAGTAAAATGTGCACACATAAGTTTCAACCGTTTGACAAAAGATGCCTAAAACAGTACGTTATATTTTGAAATTTTCAGATGTAAAGCGTCACGTCGTAACGACGGACACCTGGCAACACCGTAACTTGAGAAAGAATTTAGAAATTTGAATCCGCATTGCATAACACATTGGGAATATTTGAATTTTTACCTGAATAAACGTCGTTTTTCGGAACTTGGGATTCCCTTTAATTTGAAGAATTCTACAGCTAAAGCATATTGTTTGCTTGTAGAAACATGTGTTGAGACTGCTTTGAGTGAGAGAAGAATTCGTGAATGGTTTCAAAAGTTTGAGCACTGTGTGTGTGACGTTGAAGACCTAGAAAGCAGTGGGCAGCCGCAATTGTGTGTGTGTACGTAGACACGTGGAGTTGGAAGCATTATTGAATAATGTTTCGCAACAAACACATGAACTTGCAGTTGCATTTCAAGGAATCCAGAGAGCAATGCCACGCCATTTGAGGTAGTTGAAAAAGATTGAAAAACAAAGAAATTGGATTTTGAATGAATTGAAGCCGATTATACACACACAACTGATATGCAGTTTGCCAGATATAAACCAAATGTTTTTTTCCCTCGTTTATTCACTGCTAATGATACAGTATGATAATCCTAAGAGGAAATCACCTCCAAAGATGAGGGAACCAAGCTTAAAAATCGATAGCTTAGTGAAATATACATGGAAAAGAAACAGTGTCGTGTTTTGGGGGGAATCAGCTCGGTGTAGTATATTATGAGCTAATCAAACCAAACAAAACTCTGGTTCAATGCCAAGCACCATTAATGAGATTGAGTCGAGTACTCAAACAAGAACGCGCTACTTACTAATCCAGACATGATAAAATTATTCTCCTTCATGACAATACTCATTCAAATTTTGCGACTCCGGTCAAAAACTACTTCAAAACATCGATTGGAAAGTCAACACAAACGCAGGATCTACGTCTTTTAAAAAGTGATCACTCGATGAGTCGTGAGTAACAAGCGAAATTTATATCTTCCACTTCTTCAGCAATCTTTGGGCACAGCTCGGTATTTTCTATTGGCTTAAAACAGGAGTGTTAAACACGCGGCCCACAAGTACGTAAGTTACGTCCCGGCTTTATCAGGTTTTTGAAGTTTTTTCATTTAGAAATTTATTGGAGAGAGGTGAATCTTATATATATATATATATATTTACAATATACTTGCATATTACCTGTTCTTGTTTTAAAGGAAATCCTTTTTGATATTAGAAATGACCTTTAGATTAAAAAAAAGTTGTTTACATCTTATTAGACTTTTTTTTTCATTTGATTTTACTGTATAAGGTTGTGACAAATCTATACGGAACTTTATCACTAACCTTCTGAGTCGTCCTTTTTAGGGAAAATTAAATACCTACCTATTTCCAATCAACTCCAAAAAGCGGACAGGATTCCTTGTTATGCAGATTATATAAATTATTTAAGTCAAACGGAATAGTAAAGTTAGAGCAGTAGGAGATAGAGATTGAAGCAGAAAGTTATAGTGAAGTTAAATTGAAGATTTCTTGTTGGAGATAATTTACTCTCAAGAAGAGTTGAGATTCCGTTGGTAATTATTGATTTATAATTAAAGTCTCATTAAAGTTTTAAGAGTGAGATTAATGTTAAATGTTCAATAGGAACATTATTAAATATAATTCTGGGACCTCTTAGCATGGTAATCTTTGCGTGATCGTTATTTAATTGTTAATTAATTGGATCATTAATTAAGTTAATTTAAAGGATATTACCTTTAAAACCTCATAATACTAGTTAGATATATTTGTTAATAAGTCTTTGATTCTATTTGGATAAGATAACCAAATAAAGAAAGTTGTTTATAAAAATGGCTTCTGGTTCTTACATGACTCATATTTATTCCCGTTCTCAAAGTGAGGTCCAAGGAGACCTTCACAAGGTTACTTTTTTATTAAATTCTAAAATGCTTTAAGCCAGCGGGAAAACGAAGAATGTTAGTACCCCCTCCCCTTGCAAAGTCAAGTCCAAATACGTACTTGGCTTCACTCAGGCTTTGGGCCCCTAAAATCCCTGCCCCTCGCAATTCCGGGGCTGCGGGGGTGTACGTTACGCCACTGCATTATGCATATTCTTAACTATGGATGGTACTTGATTCTTCGTGCGTGCAACTTTTTTTTCTTCCTCCTTCTCTGTTAGGAGTGTCCCATCAGCGAGATGCAGTCAAAAATGTGTAATTATTACTATTCAGGACGGTTAAGAAAAAGAGGAGTGCATGCTTAAATTTTTGCGATAATACTGGATTTTGATTTTTATTCATACTAAACTAAAAAGTTTTTTTTTTTTTTTTTTTTATAAAAAATGTAATATAATTTCAACAATGAGTAAAGAAAGTTTAAGAGGAACGTCATTATTTTCTTGAAAATTGGAAATGGAATATTTTTTGTATCTAAAACAAGAATAAATATGCTTGTTATCTAAAAACTCTATTTCGCAGTTGCTTAGGAATGTAATCTTATAAGACATTACGACACAAATCATGAAGAAAATTAGTACCAATACTTGGCAAAATTTCGTGAAGATAGTTTGAGTTGAGATCAATTCATCAAAAGCGATAAAGTGTACTCATTGAATTTGTTGCAGACTATACAGATGCTTTAAAAATATAGTACCACATGTATATATATATATAATCACGCAACCAGATCGAAATCATTAACTGAAAGGGAATTTATATTAGTGAATGTTTATTTAAAACAACAGAAATAGTATGTCCAGCATAAACAAATTAAATTAAAAGTGTAAGTTTATGTAGAAATAATGTAGCTTACAGAGTTGATGGAACAGTCGAGAATTAGAGAAAAAGCTATAATTCAACATTATCAACATGTGAAGCCTACTTTAGTGCAATATTGATGAAAATATAGGTATTCGAAATGTCGCTCATTTTGTCATTTTTATTCAGGGATGCGAGGTTAATTGAAAAATAAGTGAAGAAGTTTTGGGAACCATTCATATTCATAATACATCCATTGGGTTATTATTTTGAATGTACTTCTAGATGTGGTTTGAAGAAATATGAGGAACCATTGCAGAAGTTGGCTTGTCTTGTATGATGGTGCGCCTACCATGATCGGGATTACTAAAGGAAGTGTTTTAAGATTAATAGAAACATATAAACAGCATGGTTAAAATTATTTTGAGCAGCTTCATTGTATTATTCACAAGCAGGTACAGTGTTCGAAAGTTTTAAATAAAGGAGATGTTTTAAAAATAGTCACCAAAATTGGAAATTATATTTGAGAACATAGACTTTACCATCGTCAATTTGCTTCATTTCCAGAAGATATAGAAAGTGAATACAAGGATCTATCATATTATGCACAAGTTCAATGGCTTACAAATGATAAAGTGTTAAAACGATTCTTTAAATTGTTAGACGAAATGAAAAAAAAATATGGGAAACATAAATTATGAATGTACTGAATTACAAGAAAATCAAGGAATGAAGGGGATCTGGCTTTCTTAGTTTATATTACAAGTCATTTTGATCAACTTAATTTTAAATGTCAAGGTTTCAAACTGTATTTGATACTATTAAAAATTATTACTTTGGTAACTTGTCACACTGTGAAACCTGTCAACTGTTGCCAATTAAAACTTACTGAATATTATCATTAAAAAATTATTAGAAACAGAATTATAGATCGACAATTTTCTGATTTTAAAAGTTCTCAATTATAATTTCGCTATTTTACTTGACCTCTATCTATCGATATTGAAATTATGTTGATGAAAACTTACACAAATGAACTTAATTAAAATTTAATGTGACTTTTTTAAACAAATATCGACGGATGTTGAAATTCTAGATTTTTATACATATTTCTAAATCAATCGGTTTATAAAATATATTGTTTGCTATGCGGATGATGGTTATGTTTGAAGCACATATTTGGGCGAGCAATTGTTTTCTTTAATAAAAAATAGCAAAAATTCGTAAAAGTCGAGATTAACCAATCAACATTTATCATCAATTTTAATAATTGAAACCCCTCAATATTTTCAATCAAATCTTGATGACGTGCTTTGTGAAAAAAAATGTCAAATATCTTCTAAAAAGTAATGTTAAATTGAATTTCTTATGATAATAATAGTTTTTTTTAATAAATAATGTAAAATACTTTTAGTTTAAGTTTAAAGAATAACATGGGATGTAAAACGATACGTACGTATGATATACAATACATTGAGTCTAATAAATGTATAATGCATTATAAAAATCATATTCTATTGATTTTTGGAAGATTGAAAACATGTGGCCCCAAATGTATAATAAAATCGATCCTATGGACCATAATATTGTATGAGTTTGACATACCTGTCTTGAAACGATAAGTTAGAAAACAGACTTCTAAACATTTAATTCATTAAAACACTGCAGCAATATTTTTCGTTTTATTTAAAAAATTTTGTTCAATTGAGTTACTCACTAATGATTACGTTTTTAAAAATTATTTCAGATTGACAACAAAAAAATAAATAAATAATACAGCGTGACCCAAAAATATAGAATCATTTTTTTTAAAAGTTTTTCTCTAGTTTCTTTGAAGTAATATTGGAATGTTTTGTTATACCAGAATTTAATGTAATACATCAAAATTTTTGTACCAAAGCTATATCTTAAAAAGATTCAAGCCCTTTGTAACACCTCAGATATCTACGCGATATTCTATTTCCGTCCCTTTTGGCACCAACATGTCTTTTGTAATTCAATTCTGATCCGGTCTCACAGCTCCACCAGATCTCAAGGTAACGGTGGGACAAATGTCTTTGATAAATCCCCACTAAAATAAGTCACAGAGTGTAATCTCCGGAAACTTCAGGGACCATTTCAACTAAGCTTTATCATCACGACCAGTTTGGCCTATTAAACGTGTCCGCGGTAGCTTAGTGGTCAAGGTATCGGAAAGTGGCTTGCATGTCACGATTTCGAGCCTAGTACCAAAAAAGATCCACCGTGTAGAGGTGCGATGCTACTTTAAATCTGTCGAGAGCTCAAACGTCCTCCCATTGATGTGGCGTGGTAGTTAGGAGAGGGGGTACTAGCTCAGTTGTCGTCTTCGTCACTTAAACATGGTTCAAAATGAGACGAGACCCGTTGCCAAAAGCCTTTATGTAGCTGAGCATTACGACGTTAATATTCTCTCAGTCACTCACTTGACCTATCCAACGTTGTGGGAGATGTTCATTCAGATACTTTCTCACGTCATTATAGAAATAAGGCCCCAAACCACAGAAGGCACAAAATGCCTTTTGTGGTTTGGTGGGTGCCATGTTGACCATTTTGTGCACATAGGAAAGGCAAATATTTCAAAACTTGGAGTATCTAGTAGCGTTGAGGCCAATTTTCACTCTGTATACAATGGATACAGAGAAAAATAAAGAAAAAATATACGTTTTATTTCGGACATAGGTAGAAAAAGCCTTTATCTCACAATTACCTCGAAATCTGGTAGAGCTGCGAGGGTGGGTCAGAAATGAATTTGCTGCCGCTACAAGAGACATTTTGCTACCAGTATGGATGGAAATGAATTATCACCTAGATATCTGCCGTGTCACGAAGGACTATTGAATCTTTGTAAGGTACAACTTGGGTACAAAAAAACTTTGATATATTGCCTAACTTCCGGTATAACCAAGCATTCTATTAGTGCCTGAGAGAAACTAGAGATTTTTTTTAAAAAGGTACAATTTTTTTCGGACATGCTGTAATAACAATAACAATGCTTGCTACGGATAAAAAAGTTAATAAGTGATGTGCCATTTTGGACTCTTAAATAAATTGATCATCTTTTGACTAATTTTCCTCGTGTAGTACGTGATAGCTTCCTTTTTATGAAGAGTCAAATTTAGGTGATATAATTTTTTCAAACCTCAAACAAACTGTTTTAATTTCAAACAAGCCATCAAAGCTTTTTGTTCGGTTTGATAAAGTGATTAATAGCATGGCTATGTAAGACCACGGTAAAGAAAACAGTGTAAAATTGTGAAATGTGTTTTCAGAGTAATTAATGATGGGATGGCGGGTCTCCGCACTTACAAAAATATACGAGTCTTAACCAAGATATGGATTTTTTTATTAGAAGTAATATGAACACCACTCTTTCCTCCCATGAAACGTTGGTGTTGAGTTATGGGATACCCTGTATAAATAATCTGTATTAATACTTTAAATAAATTATATTAACTGATTTGCGTTGAATTTAAATTTTGATGAAAAATCATGTTTTAAAAACTTTTGGGGAAGAAAGAAATATGAATGGAATAGTACAAATATAAAATCATTAACTGCAAAATTTTAATTACTTCAATTTGAGAGACTAGTAATTAATATTCATTGTATGCTTCTTCCTTTAAACCTAATATTCATTTTGTTATTCGGATAAGCATAATTTTTATACTTTTGTTACAAATATTCGTTTAAATATATACTGTACTTAAAATGTACTTCAAGAAACACGTTACTATTTAAAATTCATAAAATACTTCGCCACCATAACACGCAACTTAAGAAATAGAATACATTATTATAATAACTAATATAATAGTTTAGGATACAAATTTGCTCATACCATTTTCTCAAACATGATTTCTGCCCAAAGAAATTCCACATATTATAATTCCAAATCTATCTCGAATTATTAACTATTTTTTATTTTATTTTGAATTATTGCGTCGCGTAATAAAAGGCAACACAAATGTTTCTTAATGGTTATTGGATTCCATTTCCAGTGTATTTTTAGCGCTATATCCATATTAAAATTTATCAAATGAATTTAATAATACTCAAATTTGTTGTTCACTTTAGTAAATCTTTTCAAACAGAATTTTTTACAAAATAATTCAATCTTTTATAAGGCTGCAATAAGTATACTGAACATGAACTTCATTAGTTTTAAAATCTCAATGGAAGGCTATTTTACCGCATATGGTATGTGTTGCTCGCATTTTGAATCGCACCACAACTGATTTCTGTATTTCCAAGTTGCAAATGCAAAGGACGATCAGTAAGTTTTCTGAGCAGTAAGAAAACAATTCCTGATGACCTACAATTGGCGTGTTGGTCGTCTTATGCTAACTTCGTAAATTAAACATATAGACTATTTCCGTGGCACTCTCCTAAAACACATAAGATAACAAGATACGTTTGTTCATCCTGCAATCTCCGACGATGCATTGGTCATATTTTTCTGAAATTTAATGGAAAGTAATGGTAATACATTTTTATACTTTTAACACGAAATATATCTGATTTATAATTCCTTTTGTAGATTTTAGGATTAGCAAATTACATTTTATAAAAGAATAAGAAAAGGTCCATGACGAAGGGTATCATGCAGCTTCTCTTTAGGTGAAGAGTAGGTAGTGGTATATTTTGCAACACTTCCGAGAGTGATGATAAAATCAGCATCAGAAATGCTGACCAGTGTTCTGTCTTTAGATTGGAACTCATTGCTATAAGTTGTGCACTCGGCCATGCTCTCAAATGTGACGGCTAGTATCCGATTTTTAACAGACAGCAAGAGCCCCGTCCAATGTTTAGAGAATTGTCCAAAGATTATGGAAATTGCTGGTCGGAATTTTATTTCCAATTTTCTTGGTCAAAGGAAGCAAGTGTGTCTCCCGTGGATACCGTCGCATGTGGGTGTGCCTGGGAACGAGACCGCTGATGAGCTGGCTGGTAGGAGTTGCGATCGCTGATCCCCGTTCCTCTGCTTTGAGCCATTCTAAAATTCATTCTTTCCACAGAGTTAAAATGAATCAAACTAAGCGAAAACATCCTGCTCACCACTAGTACCCAGCTAAGTCTATTTCTACAGTGCAGGAGATCCAGGGCTGTTCAGATGGCTTTGACGCACTTAAGAAGCGGTCACCTGCTTGGAATTGCCTTTATACAGGAGGTACTCTTTCTTTCACTGACCCTACACTCTTCCTTCTTCTCCTGCTCATCTTCTGAACAGCTAGGGAATTTCCCTGGATCAGTTATTTGGAAATCCAGATTTGGTTTGTGACATTCTTATGCGGAAAGGTCAAATGGACTTGGTTTAGGCTTTCCTGCTCCAAGGGTATTTGAAACAGCAACAACATTTTATGCATATCATAGAAAGCGATATAAAACAAAACGAAAAACATAAATTGCCCTACCTGTGAATAGCTCACAGAGTGTGATGGAAAACATACACCCCACCAAAGAAAAGGGTCTTAAAATCAAATTTATTTTATGTAATAAGCTAACTGAATTTATTTTAATAAATCAATCTCAACTCTAAAAATATTGTAACGTAACTACAAAAAATGGCCTTATAAAGGGTCAACATAATTAGTATACCTGAAGAAAAGGGTGCCAGAGCCTCAGTAGAGGTAGGCATAGAACAGGACGATTAAGGTGCATAAAAATTCAGAAGAACATGACAAGAAAGAGAAAGCACTCTTACTTCAAACACTGTCGTAAAACACAGTTTAACACAGATCATATTTTCTCCTGGCCTGCCTTCTGGCAAAATTACAGCACATTATCAACAACTCCCATTGTGAACTTATACGGAAATACTTGCATCCAGATTGCCGATGGCGTCTATAGGACCCTTGGTCCTATTTCACTATTGTCCATCAACAGCTACCAAACAACCATAAAGAATGAATTCCGAGTTTGATTTAATTTTAACATGATTAAATTAATTAATGTGATATAAAGAAAAAAGAAAATGCTACATGAAGAAAACTAAAAAAAAATCAAAAAAGTAAAAACTCTCATTAATTAAATGATAAGTTAAAAATGTTTTGTAAACTTCAACGAAAAAAAATCCGTTCAATAGAATTATGTTTAATTACGTTTTTAAATTAGATTCCTTTATGAAAAATTATCATTTCTTAATTAATATTCGTCTATAGGAAACCACGACACTATGCTTGTTACATATCTCTCCATCCCTTCACAACTTGTTTTACATCCCATTACAGCAGTCGTTGCTGTTTCTGTGTTGTAGAGATTACATCCATTGTTTCCACCACAATGTTTGCAAGCGGATGTTTCCGCTAACATAGCAAAGCATGTCTAAAACAATTCCTACTTTGGTTATAAACTTGTTGGGCAGCCTTGATTGTGTTATTTGTAGAGTAAACAATGGTGCAGAAAATTCCGTTGATTTAGAAAGTCCATTAGTGTACATTACAGCACCCGGTCCCATTTCCTGGCTTTTAAATCCCTCCCTCTTTCTCCCTTTTATATATTTATTTACCGCAAAAATAAAAAAGGACTTTTCTAGTACAGTTCCGAATTCTCATTTTCCCCAAATTCGTATTTGTGTCTTTGCTCCACCCCAGCCCCCTTCCTCGCTTCGACTTTGTGTTTTGAGGCTGATTCTTGCTTTTTTCCCCTACCATCCTCCGAACATCATTTTTTTACTTCTTTTTTATCCAACCTTCTTCCTTTGTTCGCTTGTAAGAGGGGAAAAGACAGGAAAAAAAGAAAGAAAATATACAACATTAGAAAGAGATTCCTTTGTCTTTCGGTTATCGTCTCCTCTTAGCTACTGTCGCTTCTCTACCCCTCATACAACCAAACTCCCCCCCCCCATTTTTTTCCTTTAAAAAATATTAAAAAAAATGCAGAATATTTTATTTTTCCCGAGTCATTTGTTCGCGTTGTTCCTCCCTCCCCCCTTAACTTCTTTTTTTTCGTTCATCAGGCGCTTCTGTTGTAGTAATTCATTTTTTTTTTCGTTTTTTTATTCGGCTATTGTACTAAGGAACCAGTGATACTTTCAAATTGTAAATAAGTCACGAAAACACGCCTCGTTCCGTCGCTTGTGTTTTCATGGAAATTGGATATAATAGGGGGTGGTTTATAATGTGGCGACAAGAACTGCTGTTTGGTTGATTGGTTGAAATGAGTTGGGGATGGCTTCTTCAATCCACATTAATGAGGAAGTATTATGAGGGAGAGATAAAAGACTTTTCGTACAACTGCCTTATGCCATTGTGTTGGGATGTACAAATCGTTTACCGAATAATAGAAAAGCGTGCTCAAATGCAAATTTAAAACAATTTAAGATGATTTAAAACGCTGTTCTGAAAAAGGACCAACGTCTTCGTTAAATTAAAATACGAAGAAGGAAAAAAGAGGATTTGTCTCATGCATGTGTCAGTCATTTGATGATTAAAATAATTTCCTGGCACTTATTGTGCTCCATGATTCTTATTTTAAAATTAAAATAACGTTTTCAAATTTTCATTTTATATCAATACGCTCAAAATTATTTCATAAATGCATTTAATCCCTCTTAAAATAACTTTATAATTATATTAAAGTATGTTTCATACAAAAAGTGCTTCTTAATAATTAATACATTTTACCACTTTTTTTAAAAAAAATAATATTTTGGTAGCAAATAAAAAGTCTCCTAATATTTTATAAATTGATCCAATGATTCGCTATGGTTATTGATAAAAAACGCAATAATAACATGAATAAACAGGAATGGGTTTTATGATTTGAAGATATTGAATATTTTCTCTATCGTTTGATTTTTTTTTATAACACATGTATTTTGAAACATGAACTGAATATATGACATATATTTATAAAAATACATATTATTAAGATTATTTGATGAAATATACCCGGATTCCAAAATTAAACTTAAAATTTGCGAGCAGTCTGTAACAAAAACTACAACGGAATTGCATGAAAATTGGGTAATGGCTGAATGAAATGATAGGGGAATTTAATCGAGAAAAAAAAAAAACCGGGAGTCCACCCCTAGGTAGGCGAATCCTGACTTTATTGAGAACATATAAATAATGCACAAAAGTTTGTAAAACATGCTCTAATTGCTATTCACCATTTTCTGCTAGCATCTGGAAGCATAAAATTGCATGTTTGGCTCTTGAAAGCAGCATGATTTCGGGAATGCTACGCACAATGCATTCTATGCTTTCTTTAAGGTAGGAAAGAGATGTGATGGAATCACGGTAGACCATCGCCTTGAGGTATCCCCCAAATCAAAAGCAGCAAGTATTCAAGTTAGGGGATCTAGGAACTCAAGTTGTTGGAAAATGACGGATGATGATTCCGCCGTCACCGATATGGGGCAAGAGCACTTGTTTCATACGCAGGCAGTGTTTGGAAGAGTACCATCCTGCATAAACACTGCGGTTGTATTACATCACCTTGCTTAAAGATTCGGAATAATGGATTGCTCTAATAATGAAGCGTATCGTTGATCGGTGAAGGTGCATGTTATAGGCCCTGCGGCACTGTGCTTTTCGAAAAAAAAACCAGATCCAAAATGAAGGCTGCAGCAAAACCACGCGTAACCGTTATATGCGAAGAGTGTAAAAAAAATTGTAAGAATTGATTTCGGCTTGTAGCAGGACAAATACGGAAATCGTGCGTGTTAATCGCACCTTCCAGATGAAAACGTGCCTCATCGGTCACCAACATATTCCATGGGCACTATTGCTTGAGCTTAACTCATGCAAGAAAACGGGACGCAAAAATCTGTCGAATACTCAGATCATGTGGTAAAAGAACTAGCCACAGTTTATAGGGATAGCCACGTAAGACCTTTGGAATAATCTTATGAACCATGGAAATAGGTTGTTCAACAGATGCTGCGATACGCATAACACCAGTGTGCCTATAGTGTTATGCGAAGCCACTAGGTTTGCCTCGATTTGTCTTCCTCTGTTTGTGTCGCTACAACATCCACTACCTGTGCAGCACACAACACTATTTCATTCCCTAATCCGGATGAATCTCTAATGTTCCCGTTGCTTCAAATGTCCTAATCATGTTTGTTAGTCCTTGAGTACTGAGTGGACCACTTCGAAACCACTTCGAAGACCGAAATTTCCGCAAAGCTTTGACAGCAAAGTCTCCGTTTTGGTAATGCAATTTCACCGGTAAAGCTCATTCCTGGTGAGTCAATGTCACCTTCCTTGACTAGTAAACGAGCATGACTACGGTTTTCCTCTCGCATTTTTATATGCTACGGATTGCTGCGCGTGAACAGGATTACTATGGTTACCACTTTTGCATATGACAAAAGTTTACATTGCACAACGCCATCTAGCGGTCATTTTTTAAACTTATTGTTTTACTTCCTCGATAAAATTTATAACATTTTCATTCTGCCATCACCCAATTTTCATGCACTTCCGCTGTACACAGTTTTTGCTACCGACTGATCGCCAATTTCAAGTTTAATTATGAACTTCCGGGATGTAAAATATGTATACATATTTAAACAATATTATTGCGCAATTTTTGAAATAAACTCGTAATTTGACTTTGGTTTTTGAGGGATATGTAAGAAACATGTATGGTAAGAAATTTTCTCATATGAAAATAAATCACATTGTAAAATCTTCAAAACTGTTCATCCTTACTCTTTTATGTCATCAGATAACTTCTTTTTTCCAATAATTTAAATATATTTTCTGGAAAATTAGAATTGTACGTTTTTTAACAATTGGGTTCCTCTTTGAAATTTTCCAGCAGAAGGATGTTTATTTTTCAATGATTCACAAAATTGAAAATCTGACAAAAATATGCCTTTGACTTCACTAATACTTAGTTTGGCTAAAAGGTCTATATTTTATAGTAACTTCTAGCTGACCATTTATGCCCGACTGTCTAGCCCATCACAAAAATAAAATATAAGCAGCTTTTGTAGATTTTTTTATTCTTAAATTTGTCACAAAGAAAGTATTTTTTTATTTCCCTACCAAACTATTAGATTAAAAAAAAATGTTTTGTATTATTTTATATGTAAGTATCATTTAGAAATTACCTAAGTTTTCTTTTAGCCTTTGCTTAAATTTACTTATATATAATTACTCTACAATAGTTTTCAATTTCAATTTCCATAACTAAACCATTTGATAGGCAACTAAAACATTTTTACAATGTGTTCTGAAAGACTATTGGGGACAGATTACGAACAAAAAAAGATTAAACATATCCTTGGAATAATTACCGTAAGGAGATAATTTACATAACCCTTCAAAATTATTGTTTCATACTGAGAAAATCGATATATATATATATATTATTTGAAATTTTCAAATAATTTTGAACAAATGAATGTTGATTAAATTAAGGAATTTTGTTGGCAAGTTATTTTGATAAGCATGGTCATACAATATTTTTGAAAATAAATTTATGTAGTATATTTAATATATTTCAATATGAAGTTTTTCCTGACATTTTAATTGAAAATACTGATAAATTAAATAACTTATGATGATTGGAATGCAAAAAGCACTTTTTAAAGTATTCATTATACTTAGAAAATTTTAAATTTATCTACAGAAAAAAATATTTTGATTGTTTTTTATCATAAAAAAACTAAAAATATTATTTATTTTGTCTTTATTAGTAAACAAAATACATTTAATTTTTCTTTAATTTAGTCTTATAAACGAAATGTGATGTTAGAACATATAATCCGCAAATAAAAATATAGGTTTTATAGTTTATCAATTTTCCCATGTAATCAATATGCTTTATTTTTTATGCAAAAAATGCAAGTATTGCACATACATACTGTATTCTAAGTGTATTCTAAGTTAATTCTATTAGATTGATTTCATGAAAAATAATTATCATTTTGAGAAATGAATGTCGAAGCTAACTTTACGTAGAAGCTAGAGTTAGTTCTAAAATTAGTTTTCCGAAAATTTATCCGAAACGCCCCTGAGTCTTACTTTTCAAAAGTTAAATAAACATTCGAAGAATTTTCTTTAACTTCTAAGAAAACCGCATGTGTCTGGAAAAGGTGTGTTTAAAATTTTAGAGGATTTAAAGTGTGTGTTTATTTTAAATTACCTTTTAAGATATTAACATTTCAACAAACTAATTCAGAGTTTAAAAAGCAATTACTTATTACCATGGGTGGTTTTGCAATATAGTATCTTCTTTTCTCTTTCATATACACATACTTTTATATATAAAGTAAAGAACTTAAGGACTAACACATTAAAGGAAAGTAGAACTAATCCCTTTTGGTGAGAGGGCACAACAAAAACGCTGAATTCAGTTAGTGACGAATGGCAACATTAAAAAGAAGCGGAGAGAGAAACAGAAGAGCGAGATGTTGTGTGTGAGGTGTGAAATGAAACTTCAGAACAAATAGCTTTAAGACTTTAAATGCTTTTTGAGTATTTGTAAATGTATGTGACGTCCTGTATTCTGGTCAAAATGTGTGAGAAATTAATAAACAAAATTTGGTTTAATACTGCCTTTTCCATGCGCTATCTCTACACACACCATGTTAAAATAATGATTTCAGATCATGTTTTTGAAAACTATTCCACATTCCTGCTGTTAATTTCACACTATTTAACTTTCGCGTTTACTTAAATTTATTTAAATTTTGTTAAAATTAATACTGTTTTTTTTTTAATATTATGTAACTTTAAGATTCCAAGTTATTATTTACATAATAACAGTGAGTTACTCTGTGAAATACTTGATGCAACAGGTGTTATTACCAAGTTTTGAATTTCAATTCCATAGGATCTCTGAACCACTGCTTAAATATATCTACTGGTTTTTAGATTGAGGAGTTTTATTAAGGGGGTTATTTTAATCCTTTGGGACTATTATATTATTTTTTGAAAAATTGTTTCGATAATTTTAAACAATTCCTTTAAAACTCATTGTTTGTCATTTTTGTATGTGATTATGAATTTATTTGATCATTTAAGTGAAAATTGTTTTTGTTTAATGCAATGCTGAGGAAAATCTTACTCAAACTCTTGCTTTAAGTATCTGTTTTTATATTCATAATGTTGTTTTTCAGTTTTTTAAGATTCAGTTACCATTTTTTTTGTCAATTTCATACTTTTGGACCATTCTACTAACAATAACTTTATTACTCTTACTGCAGTATTATTATAATAACGACTTTAATAAAATATGGTAATGGTTATTTCTAAGAATTCTTAGGGTAAAAATAAAAGGATTAAATTATCTGAGATTTGTTTATTGTACTGAATTTCTATTTTTTTATGTATGAAAACATTTTTTTTCAGAGGGGAGGGGGGATTCTCATTGCGCTTCATTATTTCCATTGCAATTGCATTGGAAAAAGCAATTACACTTATATTTTTTCAAAGACACAGTAGTGTATGAATCTTACTCATTTTTATAGGAATAACAGTACTTTAACTAATTTATCTACTCATTTTATCCAAACTCTTCCTTGATCAGTTTCTTCCTTTATGAAACAAAGATTAAAATATAAAAAATAAAATGGAAATATACATAAAACATTTGTGTTTCGTATAGTTTGCATGTAATAATTTCTTGGGTTTTGCTGAGAGTTATTTGCAAAGAAACTCTCACAATTTTGATCTAAAGTTAAACATAGAAAATGACACCTGAGTTATTTTTATTCTTTCAGCTTGTGAACTATCTCAAGTGGATATATATATATATATATATATATATATATATATATATATATATATATATATATATCTTTATATATAAAAATCTTCTGTGCGTGTGTTTGTCACTAAACTCCTCCTAAGCGGCTGGACCGATTTCGATGAAATTTTTTGTGTGGGTTCAAGTAAATTCGAGAATGGTTTAGATTCACAATTCGGCCCAATATCGCAATTAGTTAAAAATATATTAATTAAAAACATTCAAAAATGCAACTCAACATTCACCTGCATTGTTTTAACAACTCTATTGTTATAAACAAGTAATATAAAAAAAATTTAAAATCAATTCCTACTTAGATCAACCAAGAAAAAATTATTTTTTATTACTTTTTATTAAATAGTTGCAATTAATATTACATATGACAGAATCACACTATTAAGTGGTAATTAAATTTTATTAATTATCATTAAAGTATAGTATTGTCATCCAAAACAATCGTGTACATAAAATTTCCTTTTAACTGAATGTTTAACACGTGAGAAAGAAACATTTTCAAATTTTGACATAAGTCGCCAAAAGGGTCGCTAAGTCGCCAACGTGGCTGTATTTGTAATTTTTTTAAATAATTTTTATTAATTATAATTAAATTATTGTATTGCTATCCAAAATAATCATGCACATTACATTTTATCTCAATTGAGTGTTTTAAAATGTATTTTATTAACAATTGAAAAATCCATCAAGATAAATAAATAAATAAACAAACAAATAAAATAAGTATAGATATCGTGAGCTAATAGTACGAATTGAAAAAGATGTAAGTTGGCGTCGAAAACTGATTTTCAGCCAAACTGGCCAAACCCGGTCTTTATTGTTATGAAAATGCAGACGATTCACGCTTTTAACGTTTTTAATTAATATCTTTTTAAATAATCTTTATATATGTAATTCTTCTGTGCGTGTGTATGTAACTGAACTCCTCCTAAACGGCTGGACCGATTTTGATGAAAGATTTTGTCTGTTCCAGTGGACTCGAGAATGATTTAGATTTATAATTCGGTTTAGAAATATTTATTTAATTAATTTTTTATATATAAATTGTTGATCTTGGAAAGTTTTACATTGGATCAGGCAGACTGCGCTGCGATCACAGTATCGAATATTCAAAACTCTTTTTATTATAATTTAAGTTGATCCCTACAGTTGGTGCTGTGATTAATTTCAGGAAAATATTTTGTCACTTCGTGTTATTATTTTGTTGAAATAAATCGTGTGTTTATTAAATTATTACGTTTAGATATAATTAGTGTTTGAAGTTTTGCTCAATTTTACTCAAATTGTACTCAAAACGGTACAGATTGTTAAAGCTTATTCATAAAAATTTGGAACTACTTTTAAATTTAAGATGTGTGTACAGGACAACGTCTGCCGGGTCCTCTAGTATATTATATATATATTAAGTAGCATCGTTAATAATTTACATGTAAGATAATTAATTATATGAAATGAAACCCCGGTTCCATATCTCTTTGAAGCATAGTTTAAATTAAAAAGTAGATGGCTTCAAATAAAATTGCTTCTGTACTAAAGAACTTAATTGAAATGAAAAATTCTCAAAATAATTAATCTTATTTGACTTTAGATTACATTCATAATAATATTTGTCCAGGTAGATATTTAATAATTATATATATATATATACATAAAATATATATATATATATATATATATATATATATATATATATATATATATATATATATATATATATATATATATATATATATATATAGTGCACGTTCTCTTCGATGCATAGGATATATTTGTTAAAGTTTCTTTCGATTATTTAAAATAAAGTCTTTAGTTTTAGATGCTGATACCTATACATCACTAATTATTTCTAGAGTTTCGAAGTTTTTTCAGTATTTAGACTTATGTCAAATTAAAAAACATATTTCAAATTATTACTGCTTGTATAAATGATATTAAATCATTTTTTGTTTTCCATTTCAGCTTTTTGCAGAAAGCAAAATTTTTAAATTTAAATATTGATAAATTTCCTTTGTTTTAAGAAAAAATTTATTTCATAGAAAAGTTTTAATGATAAATTTGGAAATTCAATAACAAAAGATTTTACAAAGAGTTAAAGTAGCAAAAAAACCGATCACATATCAAGTATTACAAACAAGAAATAAAATACCACACACACTTATTTAATAGTAAGAAATTGAAGGCTGACTTTTGAA
Source organism: Trichonephila clavipes (assembly GCA_019973935.1). Lineage (NCBI taxonomy): Eukaryota > Metazoa > Arthropoda > Arachnida > Araneae > Nephilidae > Trichonephila > Trichonephila clavipes. Next base: position 293,484 of record BMAU01021000.1, read on the forward strand.
AAGTAGGCTAAAAATATAAAATCACATGAGAACTTTTTTTTTAAAAAATAATAATTTCTTAGAAAAAATGCCTAAACTTATCTGAAAAATATTTAAGTTCAGAAGTTTTGAATCTTTTCTGTTAGAAAATAATTCTGAGAAGTGATAATGGATTTTATCAAAAACAACTCTTCTGTTTGCCTAATATTATCTCCACAAACAATTTTCAGTATACATCTGAAAAAAAAAGGTTTGTTTTAGCATATTTTTTGTCTATACCCCTTATTCATCTATTTATCTCAACGAGCGCTGGAAGTTTTCAACATTAATGGACTTTCTAAAACACCGAGACATAATAAGAACAAGAGAGTAGACTTGTATCCTGTGACTAAGAGCTTCCGATGTGGAGGCTCATTGAAGAAGACAAGATAGATTGCTTCCATGTACGTAGAACTTGAAAATAATACATAAGAAAGACCGAAACAAGTTGTGTACCATCAATAAAAGAAAAGCCAAGTAAAACAAAATTCAGCTTATATTCCATTTAATGAAATCATTGACTATTTCTTCATCGTAAAATACTAAACTCAAGGGGAAAAAATTCCAACACCAAGAAAAAAGTTATTCTAGAGTAATGAAATTTTGGCAATGCACGTGTCTAGTTAACATGTTTAATTGATAAAATTTTCAAGATCACAGGTTAATTTAGACTCAAGAAAATGAATTTCATAGGTGAAATGCTGTTACATTATTAGCATGTGTAACCTCCAGAATTTTTAATACAATCCTGCAGGCATATTGCCATTGATGCCGAAAGTCACTTTGTGGTATAGAGTTCCATGTTTGTTGTGCTTTGTGCGTCATTACTGAGACGGCCAGTGTAGGCGGTTGATGATGCTGAAGTTATCATCCAAAGATATCCCATGCGTGCGCAACTGAAGACAGATCGGTTGATCTCGCAGGCCAACATAGCATGACAAGATTCTGTAGAGCACGTTGCGTTTCAACAGTGGTGTGAGGGCAAATGTTATCCTGTTGGAACTCCCCCCCCCCTTGAGTGTTGTGCAAGAATGGCAGTGATATAGAAGGAATCAGCAGAGTAACGTACACATTTGCAGTCAGTGTGTTTAGGTAATAGGTGTGTTTAGGAGAATGCTCTTGCTGTCATAGAAAATTACTCCCCGGACCATGCCTCCCGGTGTAGACCCAGTGTGTCTAGGCCGCAGGCAGTTTGCCTCCTTCTGACCAAAACATGCCATCACTGGCACCAAGACAGAACCTGGTTTCATCAGAAACAACAGAACATATCTCCTCTCCGTCCTCCATTTGACATAACTGGCGTCGTAAAAGTAAATGACTTGCAGTCAGTGGAATATACGCTACAGAGCACCTTGCTCGGAACTGTCCTTGAAGTAACTGATTTTTATCGGTTCGTTGTGTCACTGTGATACCAACTTCAGTTTGATTTTCTACCTCAGACGCAATGCGATGTGTCCAACCCGTAAGCCAAATACGTTTGTCTTCTTTCTTAGTATTGCCACGTGGTCTTGAATCAGTACCATCCCTTGATCACTGCTCCCAACTCTTATGCACAGTGAATACACTCCAAATCTATTTGCAATATCGCGGAAAGCAAATCCACCTCACGTGACCTCATTCAAACTCGTTGAGCTGTTGATAATAACTTATTCGTCCTTTTAAAGCATTCTTAGCTAACATCAACTCAATATGTCAAATTTCACAAACAAATAACGCTCACGAACTTTATAGTACACACTTAAAACACCCCTGCTTTTTCAAATTCTAAGTGGTGCTACTAGCGCCACACTTAAGCACAAAACACGAATTTTGTATCAGTGTCATGTTTCAGATGTATACAAACGCGTACCAAATTATATTTATCTAACACAAGTATTTTTCCCCGTCAGTCTATTAGTCGCATTCGCAATGCAATTGACCTAAAACTTAAATTTTTAATTAGTTGAACCAAAGGTTCGAGAAATATGCTCAGCTACTATTTTAGGTAATCTTTATATTATTATTAATACCTAATGCAGACAAAATAAATTTATTCTAAAATACTGCATATTTCTGAATATAAGCCAACAATGTACGACCGAGGGTGAGTTTTCTCTTCAAAAATTTACCAAAAAATTTCAATTAGAATATAAGGTCAATCGAAAAGAAATATTACTGTAAATTTCTAATTTCTCATATAACGAGGATGAAAATATTGCTAAACGAGGAAAACGGGTGGACTATATTTTTGAGTCCAACTGTCGCCAAGTAATAGTTATACAGCAGAGTCCCGAAAGCTTGGCACTTGATAACTCGTCAGTCTGGATAACTCGGCTACATCATTGCAAGTTTGTCCACCATTCATTTTCATGTAGTAAATGTTCTATGACTTCATAAAGTACGTATTTTTCCTTTGTTAAAGGGTATATTCGGGCAGTTTATTTTCTGTTGTAATCCCACGCAAACAACACATACAAATGCAAAGCACTACTTTGAGGAAACATTAACCTTTTTTTTAAATTCTTTTTTAATTCCATTCTTGACAACGCAGATTCTTGAAAACTCAGCCGCTCTTCGTTCCACATTGGATCGAGTTTTAGGGACTGTGATGTATCTATGAATCCTTTCTGAGGAGCCAAAATATCTTTTTTTCATTTATTTGTTACCTTGTAAGATATTTGTGGTACTAATACTTTCTGTAATATTCTTTTGGAAAAAAGTAAGCGGGAACAGAAATTTTAATACGCCAATTGATCGTAGATCGATGTTTCATGCACTGGAGATTAATTTTTCTGTATGACGATCAAAATTTTACGAACCGTTCGGAAGCCTGAATTCCGATATTTACACTTTGAAATATCTCTCGTATCCGACAAAATCGTTAATCGTTTCCCAAAAAAGATAAAAGGTTAAAAACACTTTGACATGGTGATAAAACACTCAGATAAAAAAGTATTTTCCTGTCCACATGACAGTAAAGTACAGTTTTATCTGAGAAGTAGTTTGGTCAGTATTATCGTATTCATACATAAGACGACTACACTTACACTCACCTTAAAAAAAATCCCATAAGTTCTCGCCTTCTTCAAGGAATTATACATAAATTCTTTTCTACGTGTTTAAATTATTTATCCACTGTGATGATAAATCCTGCAGTGTGAGGGGATAGTGTAAATCAGAAAAATGTTTAAACTTGTGTATTGTTAAACACTTCCATTATCTATTTCAGTATTTTTGCTTCCTTTTGAAAGAAAACGTGCAACCGAAATCCATATATGGTACTTTTAAAAGAATGCATGTTTAAAGGGAAACAATTGTATGAGTTTTGCTGTTGTTGTTTTTTTTTTCATGTTTAACACTTTTTTAAAAAAGGAAAAAAAATGTGTTAGGCAACTTGAATACCAATACTGGAACATTTTTTATTCTAGTTAAATAGTAATCACGAGGAAGTGTTCGTCGACAGAAGGCACTTTGTCTGCGGTTAAACGTTCGCACCATAAGCACAAAATATTCCGAGTACATCTTGACAAATGAGTTCAGAATAATGAGGTAATGGCCAGAAGGAGACAATGGTTTTTTCAAATAGTTTATATACAGTACAGAATCTAAAAACTAGTCACGACTTGCTTTTATAGAAGAATTACCTCGAGAAAAAAAAATTGTCATATTAGCTATGAAATTCCATACAGTAATAATTCGGGAATTTGTATTCTAACGGCTGAAATCATAATTTCAGTTCTCACAAATCAACATATCCTAAAGCAATACATAGTTAGAGAAAGGGAAAACTGTACAAATAGTTTAATCTCTCTCTCATTTTGATACATACATGTCAAATGTCTAGTTAGAATTACAACTGTAAATATTTCACTTAAATCCAGTCTACATTCTCTATATATGGATGCATTTTAATTAAAGGTTTTTAAAATTTCTGTGGGGTATTATGATAAGAAGTTTGTCGATGAATAATGCAGTTACAAGGGATAAAAGAATTACTAAATGCTTTGAAAAGGTTTGATATTACAAAATATTGATTGGTTATTTATATAAATACCAAATGGCGATGACATTTTACAATAACTGAATATTTTTTTCACTTTGTATTAAAAATGTACCGAATTTTCAAGTTTTTCAGAAATTTAAATATTTATATTATGTGGCATTTTTCAGAGCTGATAACACCAAAAATAAGTTACCTGCAATACTTTAGCTACGATTCAAATTTTTAGAAAACGTTTTGGAAAATATCCATTTGTATATTTTATAATACATGTAAAACATTCACCTAATATTTAGTTAAAATTCTAAATCTTACTTAAGAATACTTTATTTCGAAACACGTCAGTCTTATTTGTCTAAGGATTGAAACCTATATTTTGATATAGAGTTATTCATTATTCCTTGTTAAACGGAACCTTGGATATTATGATAGACTTTTACGCTATTTCAAGAACGTGGATATCTCAAAAGCTTGCAAGTATCTTATTCAACGACTGAAACTTTCCCTTAAAACCCTTACGTAATTTCTAAAAATAACTAAGAAATCCCTTCCCTCGAACTTGTGATTATAATTTGTCCATAAGAACTTTCTCTGTTTTTCCTTTTATTTAAATGTAGAAAAGGTATAATTCTCACCCTTAACGGAAATGATGCAGAATTTTTTTCCTGATATAAATTTGTGGTGAAAAGTCATACATAAATATATGTGTGTGCTCTCTCTCTCACCTCCCTTTAATTTACATAAATGTTTTTGTTCCTTATAGAAACTTTCTGTTGTCCCGACTACATTCAACAAAGATTAATGCGTAACATACATATTGTTACGGAGATACGAGAATTCAAGGATTTTATTCAAAACAACCCCAAAGAAAAATAACAGTTCTTTAAGTTAGCAGTTTTATCGGAAATCCAATTCTTTAAATAAAGGATTCCACAGCAATATTCACAGAGTAAATATCCTAAAGTATTTATACCTTCAAAATAAATCAAACACAATTATCAGTGTTAAAAAAACGCGTATGTAAAAGATTATTCACAAGCACAGCCGAACTGATCCAAACAATGATCACTACTCCCTAGTTGAATCAAGACTGACTGGTTGCGGCTAGCACCGCTCTATTTATAAGCCCGGCGGAAACTTCCAGAAAAATCCGCACGCGTCATAGATCGTGAAATTAGTAGAGCAGTTCACTAATTTCTTGAAGAATCCATAGGGTCCCAAACTCGCCAAAATGATCGCCAATGACGCCAAAAGGATCACCAAAGTCACCAAATTGGCCGCCAACTCGGTCGCCAAAAATGATGCCAACCTAGCTCTATCGTCAAAATTTCACCGTTCTCATTGAATCGCCACTATAGCGAAAGGGACTGCGTTTGCTTGTGAATAGTGCAATTTTGAAATAAAATAAACATAACATAGAGGAATATAAATGCATTACACATCCAAAAACAGATTATTTACACTATTTACACAAAATTCGTAACAATATAAAAACGAAGAAATTGCCAATATTTTGTTTTAACTTGCAAGGAATATGTTCAAAGAAAATCATGTAAAACAAATTAAGATAAAATATTCGAATGCTAATATATGTTAATTTGATAAAATATACTAACTGTAAATACTCTTATAACAAGTTATGTGGAAATTTTCTTACAATTGTATTTATTAAAGACGAGAGGGAATAATTTATAATTCTTCTTTCTTAAACGAAAACAGACATTTCGGAGAGTCGCTACAACTGTTTATTGCCACAAATAAATTTATGTCATATTCATAAAGAAAACAGTCCTACAAGGATAGCCATTATTTTTTCCATTCTTCATTCTAAGAATCGTACTTTTCAACTTTTTTACATAAGAATGAAAATATCCTTTATGTTGCGTGGTGACTCAAGTGTCTCTCCGCCACTATAAATTTTATTTGTGCCGAGAATTAACGCCTCTGATCCCTTAAAAGTATCCATTTTCACATAGACACATGCGGTCATACGTCATTACCTCTCTGCACACAAAGTTGCTACTTGAAGCAATAATCCTCAAGTATTGGATTGCAAAGTCGCGGAAATCGGTGGACCGTAAAAGTAAACACATGCAAATGTTGGCTTCTCCTTAATACATATCGGCCAATACAGTTTGGAAGAGGAAACCGTCATTTTCGAGGAGAAATTATTTTGCTGTTTGACTTTTCTTTTGCTAGTGAGGAGTAAGTTCTGATTTCCCTTCGGCTTTAACCTTCGATAGCTGGAAGTCTTCCTCCTTTTTCGTGCTTTGGAGCATTTTTTCTTCTTTTTTACATTCTTTCTTTTTTTTTTTTTTGCCTTTACTTTTATCCCTTGCCTGGTCTTTTCTTATTGGGAAAAGTTTAGGAGAGACATCGAATCGATTCGAATTTCCATGTCAACGGTGGGAAAGCGAAGTGATGGGTATACGGTTGCAAAGATCAAGCTTGTTGTCACTGCTTACAGAAGATAAATAAGTGCGGAGGGAAAATTTTCCGTATTCTAGGGCTTTCGTTTTTGAAAACTTTAGTGAAAAAAAATTTGGATTGAAAAGTATGGAAATTTATTACTGAAGTGAGAAAAAGATTAAAAAACAATAATATAAACTACCATTTTTAATAATAAATTACATATTTCACTGAAAAAATTAACTGTTCAACACAACCGATTAAAATTTTTGTATCAAATAGTGTTTTTACGGTATATGGCAGCATTTCCAAACTGTAGGTCGTGCCCCCTACGGGGCGTGACAACCCTACGAGAGGGGCACGAGCATATCGAAAAGTTCAAAAAAGAAGATTATTTAAAAGAAAATTATCAATTTACGGAAGAGAAGCAGAACAAAATAAATTCTGACACATTTATATTGATATATTATACTTATGATATAGCATTTATATTAATATAATATGCTTATGATATAATAATATTTATAATGATATAATATACTTATGATATACTAAAATTTATAGTGGTATAATACACTTATGATATACTAACATTTATACTGATACAATATGCTTATGATATACTAACATTTATAATGAAATAGTATACTTATAATATAATAACACTTATAATGACATAAATATACTTATGATATAATAACATTCATATTGATATAATATACTTATGATATAATAGCATTTATAATGATATAATATACTTATGATATAATAGCATTTATAATGACATAGTATACGTATGATATAATAACATTTAAAATGACATAGTATACGTATGATATAATAACATTTAAAATGATATAATATACGTATGATAAAATAACATTTATATTAATATAATATACTTATGCTATAATATATTTATAAATGTATCAGTACTGCTCATTATATATGGTATTTAATTTATCAATAATAAGTTAAGGCCAATGGCCATATTTTCAAAAACTACCTTTATCCAACAGATGGCGTTGTTTGCAACTCGGATGACGTCAAAGCGATAATGTTTGTAAAAGATAAACCTTCGTTACTATAGCAACGGGGTGTGGTTAAGAAATGATTGACAGATATAGTCGTTTTCAGAACGCATGCACAGGTGAGGACAACGGGGTGAAAACGGGGAAAGAAAGTGTTGTAAAAGTGCTGTATTTTAGAATTGCCGCGGAAATGGGTGCGCAGCCTTTTTTTTTTTTTAAATCCCAGCAAATATTTTGGGATATCCACGAGTGAATGAACAAGTACGTTTACATTTTCTTGGGTATCATAAACATTGCCCATAGAGTTGAGAATAAAGATAGAATTTAAAAAAGAGTTTTAATTTTTGGAGAAAGCATTTGATAGACCTCCAGTTTTATTTTTGTAGATGTATTTTTTATTTGTCTTAGCGTATTTAATTCATTTTTTTTGTTTGATATGTATGTAATTAATTTCTTTCTGCACATATCTTAGATACAAATTGTATTTGAAATTGCTATTTAAGAATACTCATCAGGGAAATAATCATTTTAAATTTGAGTCTTTAACAAGAAGACGGTACTTTTCTAAGAAAATAACCTAGAGCAATTTTTTCACAAATAGTTTGTATAATTCTGTTTCCAAAACATCTATTTCTTGTTTTACAAACTGATATTATTATTTCCGATAAGCATGGCGATATGACAAAAATTTCTCTAAATTACAGTTGTCGTTAAACCTGAAAAAAAGTTCGTTATTTGGAAAATTTTGTGAAATGGTGATTTATCTTTCAATATAGTTTAAAAACCACTTAAAACAAATTTCAAATCCACATAACTATACATTATTGTAAAAATAATTGTCCACGCGCCTTCTTTTTTGTAAGTTATTATCTATTTATTTCACATATATTGCCTATCAAAAAGAATTTGGCTACGAAAGCAAGGGGAAAAAAACAACTTTGTAAAGAAATACTCAGTATTTCCAAGTTTAAAAAAGTACTTTTGTATTATGATTAACGAATTTTAATAACATTTTCCAATTTTAAGCCTACAAGTAATTTTAAACATGCATATTTTATGACCAGTAATTTTAAGAATGCGTGTCTTTCAATTTAACAACTGGTTAATTCTATTAATTTTGTTTAGTTTCTTAATTTTTTTTTTAAAAAAAAATTCTCTCATTCTTCGCGTCTTTGCAGTGCACGAAATACCTCATCAGACATATTTTTTCACACAATTAAAGTCTAATCGTTTTAAATCATTTTACTTACTCATTACATCACACGAAGGTCCAAAAGTATTTCAAAAACAGAGAGAAAAAAATCGAATACCAAGAGAAAAAGTTCGATAAATGGAAAATGCACTTAGCTATTTGGAGGTTATTTGACGAAAAAATCATAGAATGTTCTTGGTTCCAGGAAAAAGTTCGCGAAATAGAGAAATTCGCAAAATAGAGGTTTGCAAAATGGAGGACCGACTATATCATATTCATCGAATTAATTTCCAAATTAAGCTTCCTTTTTATTACGCTTCCTTAACCCTCTAACCGGATAGCACGGAAAATTCCGTCAGTGTAAAGATGCTTCGAAAATGGACTGAACTGATTTTTCTGCCTTCAAGTAACGTTTTCAAAAGCGGATTAACCACACTTTTCTGAAATCCGTTCCCCCTTTTAAGGTTTAACATCTTGAAAGACAATTGGGGACGGTGGAAGCAACACAGCAGGACACTGAGGGGAAGTTTTATGGCTCCCAGGAAATCCCGTGTTTTGACCCTGGGGCAATCGTAAAAAATCGGGAGGAAATTTCTTTAGACCTCAGGAAGTGTTTACTTGTTACCTCGTATTTTAAAAGTTTTGAAAAGTCCCAACGCATAAGTAAAATATGTTACAATTCCCTTTTGGTTCCATATTAGTTTCAAACTGTAACAAGTTGGGCGTGTCAGGACAATCTGCTACTTTATCTAGTTAAACAAATTATCTTTTTTTAAGTATATTCTTTCGCTTCATTTTTCTTATTTTAATCAAAACTTTCAGTTTTTGAAACATGATTATTTTATTATAAGATACCGAAAAAATTAATAAAACACCAAATTCTTTAAAATTTCGAACCTTTTCAATTTTCCAACCACTAAAAATGAATAAATTTAAACTTCATCAAATCATTTGAAAAATTTTCTTACACTTTGATAAAAAATAATAACGAAAAAAAACTAATTAAGATTTATTAGTTTTTTTTTTAGATTTCAAAGCCTAAGTGTTCAGGGAAGTTTAAGTACAGTGCCTGGTTATATATTGTTAAAATACACCGAATTATATTTGAATTTTAAGTGATTGAACTTCAGTTTACATCAAAGACAACATGAATGAAGATTTTCACACATTTTTTTTTATAACTGGAATGTTTGAATAAATGGTAATCAAAAATATACGGAAACATTTACAGTAGACATTTATGCCTATAAATAAACATAAAAATCAATTTTAAATTCGAGCTATTCAAAAACATTCGAATTATTGTTCAAAAATATCTATTTATACAAAATATCCCAACATTTATATTTTTTTAAAGGCTAACTGAATAAGTAATTAAAATCTGGGTATTTTTTGAAATCTCGACCGTATAAAGCTAGAAATTTTATGTTAGAAATTCCATTTGAAATTCAGAAAAAAAAAATGCATCGCGCAGTTAAAAATTATTTATTATAAGTTTTAGCAATTGTTTGAGTATAATAAAAATTTCAAATTTTTTATAATATAGCTTCTTTGGTATATTTTAATATTTTTCGAAGATTTCATACAATTCAGTTGAAAACTGCATGCTAAGAGCAAAAAATATACTAAAAAAATTGATGAATATACAATTACAATAAATTCTTACATAGAAGCAAAACTGAGAAGCTAAAGCGCAGGAATGAAAAATTTTGAGTATATCTGAAGTAGTTTTCGAAATATTTATTTTAAAGTTCAGAAATTTTGTCTGCGTTATGTTATACTTAATATTAATTAAATAGTTAAAATAATATGTTAATATTAGTAATGTAATCGCGCGCGTTTGATGACACATTCATATACTAATAAAAATTATCATGGTCATTGATGCGAATGTCAAGAATTTTATGTAATTTTTAATTCAGACATTAAGATATTGATGTAGAAGAATTGATATTGATGTAAGTGAAAAATGCAGTCTGCTATAAAATGATCTTGACAAACAAAATCCGGCATTTTCACTTACTATGGCAGAGCCGGCTTAGTCAGGGGCGATCTGGAAAAACAGAGAGGGAACCGCGGTTTTGATGGATGCCGCTCTAGCTTTTAAAGTTCCCAGGAAAAATTACATATACATAAATTACAAATGCAAAAATAAATCTTGTAATTTTCCATACATTGTTATAACAACGAATTGTTGAATTGGCTTCCAATGCATTGTAGTGTTTGACAATATGTAAGGTAACCAACCCTACTTTAGATAGATTTGTACTACTTTTTCGTAACCGTATTCCTTTTAAAATTAATTCGTGCAGCCGAAATACACCTTTTGCACCTTAAATTTTTTACACCTTAAAAATTTATGTAATTTATAACGGTTAATTTTAATATATGCAACTTGTGAAATGTTCATAATTAACCATTTCTGTCTAAACAGTTTACAAGAAAAAAAAGTTTGGACTTCCTCATTCATTAGGGATTTATATAAGATTCTAACATTAAATTTTATTTTTCACCGAATAGGATCAAATGGTAGTGTATAGTGCTTCCACACTACAGATCTGGGGTTCTATTAACGGGCTGCGCAAGATCGACTCTGCCTTTCTTCCCCGCTACATTGGGTCGATAAATGAGTACCAAGCTTGCTTCGGGTCTTAAACACTGAAGGTCTCTCTTCAGACAGACCACCAAATCGGGACATCTGTTCATGCACCTCAGCGTCCAATGTTCAAGTGTATTATGATGGGCACAGTAGTTCCTGGCCCTCATGGGATGTGCCACTGAGTTTAAGTCTTAAATTTGAGGATTACCTCACTTTGGGGATACCCCTTAGATAAACATGTATTTCCACTCATTTGCAATTAAACATTTTTCTTTCAATTACGTTTATTTCAGAAGGAAATTCGATTTTTCAAATGTATTTGCTTAATAACATGTATATTTGTGTATTATATTAAAAATTTGATCAGTCCAAAATTACATGTTTTTAGCTCCTCTAAAAGCTTTTAGGATTTTGCAACTGATCTTACAATCCATATACGTTTTATAGTAGTATATTTAAAAATGATAAGGACATTTTTACGACTGTGTGAGCTGTTATGCCTCGTTTATAAATATAAAAATTGCATTCAGCTACAGTTTTTAAAATGTACAGAATTAAGTGGAGCAACAGGATACTTACATATTATGAATATTTTTGACTGCAGTAAGATATATTTATATTTCAGTTTCTTTACAATTTGAATAGAAGTTGTAAGCCATTTTGCGAATAGTTTGATATTGAGTATAAACCCATAGGCTGTTTAATATTGTAAAGTGTTTTACTTTGATACCAGCACACATTAAAATAAGGCTCATTTGCAGTTATATGATCAGCTTCAGTGATATTTAAATTGTCAAAAATAGTTTACACGTACGAAAACATTCTTTCACAACCGCACACCACATCTCGTACTATATCTTCCTTACAGCAGGAAATATTTGTGTATACTGAAAAATTTAATACAGGATACATTTCCAAGTGTTAAATTTGTTTTTAAAATTTGGTATGAATACATTGTGGAACTGTCGGTTAACTTCACTGAACAAAATTGTTTTAAGTGTACTGTTTTGATAGACAAGATTAATTAGGGAGAAATTTTCTCACAATAGAATTTGTAATGACTGAATTGTGTGAAAATGTAATTATCGATGTGTGACATTTTTCCTTGTAATAAAAGAAACAGAAAGATAAGAAATTTAACTTGAGTAGAAAATGGTTACAAGTACTGTCATGCGCATTTGAAGAAGTATATCCCCCATTAAAATTAAAAATTATTGACTGAATGTGTGTTATGTCCATCACAAATGCCGAGGTAGAAAAGGAATTTTTATTTAATACAAGAAGTTCGAAAAAGAGAACACTAGGAAGGAAAATTTAAATTTTTTCCGAAAAATATTAATTGAACATAAAAATATCTTTTATATGATTTTAATTAAAATAAATTAAAAGTATTGAAATTCGTTTTTATGTTATTTTAAATTAAAAATATAATTGAATATAGAAAGATCTGTTTTATTTCATAAATATAATCATCGTATGTATATCACCGTATGCACCATCGTATTCTTATTGTTTAAAAAAAGAGATAGGGCCTTTATTCTTTTTACCTCATTACTTTTTTAAAAAACAGGAAAGTGAGCGCGTTTTCTTACTCTCATATTCAAAAATGAATACAGGATGCTTTTTTCTGGTTCAAATCATAATACCATTATATTTAATTTTTAAAAAATGACAGAAAAATAAATTTTGTTTGAAGAAAATATAATTATTTTTCAACACTATTTATTTCCTTTTTTCCACCCTGCATTTTGTTTTAATTTTACTGTGACTAAACATATAGGGGAAACGACGCAGTTGCACTACAGCTTTTAAACAAGATTGCCAAAGGCAACTTGACAGCTAGCTGTAAACGATTGATCTCTTGGTTCTTACTTTGCAAAGGGACCGAACTGAGTCATAAAATTGTCTCCGTTCGACCTTCCAAGTTTTAAAAGGGGGAAAGGAAAGAAGTCCGTTGCATTTTTAAAGTGAATGTCAAAATAAGAGTAAACGCTTTCGGAATAACTTTTCAGAGGGTAGTTAACCACTTAGTGGGTTAAAGTAATACGGAATTCATTATTTTAATATTACATAAGAAAACTTTACTTTTAGCTGCCCATTTTTGTTACTTATGCAATGAATGATTTTGTTATAATATGTCAGAAAGAAAATTCTGAGAATTTCACCAGTACATAAATTTTACACTGGTGTGCAAAACATAAGCAACGATCTAAATTTTTAACTAATAGCCATGATATTGCAGAAAGTGGGTTTGAAATCAGTACAACGAGCACGCAAATCAGTTGAAAGGTGATGCGTTTGTAGAGAGATGTCAGGAACCGTTACTGTATTGTTGCATTTTATTTAGTGTTGTATTTTTTTATGTTGCAACCGTTATTAGCTTAAGTAATATAAATTGAAATTATTATCCCATTTATTTACTCAACAGAGCATTTAAACTAAATTCAGTGACACCACGCTGCTTGAGAATCAAGGTCTTCTGTACCCAGGTCAGTTTTCGTGACCTTGGGCACATATGTGTATGTGCATATGTTCCAGACAGGTGGTCAGTCTGACATGAAAGCGAAGCATTTGCCAATTAAAAATAAGTTCATTTCTTGGAAATACGCATTTTAATGTTTAATTATCAGTTCTTTCAGTCTATAGCTTGTTAAAATGGCTGCATTTCTTGAATTAAAATAGAACTTCTCTCTCTCCATATTGATATGATTATATATTAATTTTTCTTAAACAAACAACCTTTCTTTTTTTCACTTTCTTTAAAGCTTTTATAGCCTTAAATGTTTGACAACAAATGGGGCAGAATACTCCTTGTTTAAAGTGACTATTTTATATTCTGTAGATAGTGAAGAAAAATATATTATGCTTCTATGTTTTATGTATAATATATATTAGAATGTGTGATTTTCTTCATTTTATGCATTATCACAATAAATGTTAATAATTAACTTTGTTTATTCTTAAAGGATAAAAAGTTGTTATGAAACTATTTGTTAAGGAACGGAACAATATTATCGCTGCTAAACATAGTAAAGAAAATTGCCAACGTGGTCCAGTCGAAGCTCTCACATATGCTGATACGCAAGCACTTTTTTCTACCAATAAAAGTACATGAGAGAAAAAATAACTTTTTGGCGAAAGCAAAATCTTACGTAGCCAGTCTATATTATTCCGCATAGTTGTTACTGTTCCCAGTCACGTCTTTACTCTTGTGATGGGTGCCAACCACTTTTTTGCTTCTTTTTTTATCTTCTCCGAGGCACCTAGAGCCAGAATTATAATAAGTAGGTTTGTATTCTATGTTTTGACTTGAAAACACGATAAAGAACACGAATATTTTCGTATACGGTCGTCGTCGGAAAGTGTGGAGGGAAATATTTCAGCTTCTATAACCCAACCTCGGGAGATAAAAGTTCTAAAGCATCTTCCAAGTAGTTTGTAAATGCCTTTTTAGTTTTTTCTTTTCTCATTCTGTTTCCTACATTTGATGATTTTGTTTATTATGGTACTCAAATATTCCTAATGCTTTTGAATTTATTTTTGCTTCCTTTAAAGAATATATGGTTTTTTTACAAGAATCTTATTTTTAGCTTTAATAGAAAATAAAATCCAGTTTCTTTGTGGAGTTCACTGATTAATTACGTAGCTTTTTTTTATAACGTCCCTAAACTATTGATTATTTGTTTACTTTATTTAAATGTATTATTTTTGGATACTTGATGTCTAAAAATGATTTAAAATTGGTCAGTAGTTTCCTCGTAGTATTTTAAATAATATCAACTTTAAAATTTTAATTTTTTGTCAGCATCCATGTTCCTGTATATATAAAAAAAACAACAACATATTATGTATTCCTGTTTACATTTATGTCCATGTAAAACATGTTTCTCAATACTTAACTGTTTTCCGTAAAGAATTCATTTTATTTTACAATTTTCAAAGTCACATTAAAGTATATTAAAATTAAAATATCTCCAAACCTTACCAGGTGTATGCAAATGAAATGAGACGATTGTTTGAAAAAACAATAAAATTGCGAAAACTGTCAATATTTCTGTATTCGAAACAGTTTAGCACGGTGGCTAGGTGCGTTGTCATCAAGGAAAATCACTTTGAGCTGCCGTTTCTTGTATTGCTCACGTTTGTCGAGTACAGCATCGTTCAATGAAGTAATTGTTGCTTGTAGCTATCAGTATTAACGGTTTCGCCGGGATTGAGAAGCTCATAATAGATTGGTCCCTGCTGATCCCAGAAAATACACAGCATTGTCTTGTGGCCGAAGCACTTCGACCTTGTGGTCGATTTGGACGGCTGTCCGGGGTCAACGTATGATTGATTACGCTTGAAATTCTCAAAATAAATCCATTTTTCATCGCCAGTCACAATACGAAGGAGATATGACTTGCGTTTGTAGTGGGCAAGCAACATTTTGCACGCGATTTTTTGGTTTTCCTGTTGACGGTCCGTTAGTTCGTGTGGTACCCATCTACTGACCTTTATTATCTTGCCCATTGCTTTGAGACGACGGGAAACAGTACTCTGGTCAACATTCAATTGTTCTGAAAGATGTTCATGCGTTCGACCATCATCTTCATCGAGTAATGCTGGCAATTCAGCAACTTCAAATTTTTTTCTGGCACATGTAATGGTAAACCCTTGAATCTTGCCAGACCTTTCAACGGCACAACATTCCTATCTTCTTGCAACAAGAGCTTCCTATTTCATTGGAGACTGGCTTGTTTCCCATCAAGACAAGCATTTGGTACATGTAAAATGGAGCACCATAACACTTTCAATGTCACATCTCAGCCCCAATGGATCAAACGTAGGACAACTGTTACTTCACCTCCTCGCTCGCCGAACCGAAACTTACTCTTTTTCTTTTGGGGCGCATAAAATCTTTAGTATACGGGACAACTGGAGACCCGATTGTCACAGTAGCTGAAATATTAACCATAGCTATTGGTCCCTGGACTTCGCTGTTGAGAAGGAAAATAACATTTGCAGTAACAAGATTTTGGAGTGTGTTTTTAAAGTCTCTTGAGTTCTTATTTTTGTAAGATCAAACCTTGATCTTTCCCATAACATGTATGTGACGACGATATCATCCGGTCATTTACGCAAAAACTATTTGCGTACTAACCTTTTTTGTCAAATGTGAAAGGAATATCTTAAGAATGCGATTGCTTCAGTCTGGCTCGTGGGGCTGCGGTATCCCAGTGGTAAAGGCATCGGATCATGGCAGGAATGTCATGAGTTCGAGCCCAGTGCACTAAAGACCCGCCGTGTAGGGCTGCGATGCACGTTAAACCTGTCGAGATTTGAAATGTCCTCCCGTTGGTGTAGTGGGGTTGTTAGGAGAATAGTGTGCCAGCTCAGGTGTCGTCCACGTCACTTGACCATGGTTCAAAATTACGTGGTCCGTCGCCAAAAGCCCTCGTGTAGCTGAACAGCGCGACGTTAAAATGCACTCCCTCACTCAGTGGTGCTCGTCATAGACTATAGCATGTTTAATGAAACACGCTTAAATAATAAAATCAAATGAAAAAGCGCTTTTAATGGAATATGCTTAGCGTAAATTCTTAAAATCATTTAATAATGAAGTATTATAAAAACTGTGTGAAAAATATTTGATATTTTGGTGCTTAAGATCTGTAGATTTGAGTTTGAATGACTATTATATTATTTTGAAATTGTTACAAATTACGATAATTTAGGCTTCTATCAATGATTTAAAGTTTGACATTGGTGTTGGAAAAGCTAATTTAAATCTAGCCTTGTTGAAATGACAATTGAGTAAAATTACAAATCGTGTGTGAAGAAATTTTTTGAATATCACACACTATATAAATAAATAAATTAGTCATAATTCTGTAAAGAAACTATAAAATCATTTTTTACAAAATACCATTTCAAAATATGAATGGCGAATATAAAGTAATAAAATAATAACATTTTAAAACAAAAATAAAAACTTATAAGATGAAAATTTATAAATTAGCCAAGTGCAACTTCAGACTTAGAACCAATAAGAAGGATAAGCTAGTTGATGGCGCCAACCGTTTCCTATTGTAACTTGGTAAACAAATCTGAAAACATCCAAATGCTCAAGAATATAAAATTTAATTGTTAAAATAAAGCTATTCACCATCACAATTTAAAAGATATTATAACATAAAAATATTTAAATGATTTAAAAATATTAAAGTATAAAATATAACTGAACCACCACACGTCTAAGATAATGCGTTCATCTTTAGAATAAAAACATAAAATAAATCAATAAATATCTAAAATTTGGAAATTTTAATTATAAGAACACAATATATTCACTTATGAACTGCCTCAAAATACAGTCATACAAATATCCTAAATATCTAAATAGCTGAATATGCAACAAATAATAGTTGCACAATTAATTCATCAAAAAATCACCCAACCCATCCTAACAAGACATCAAATTGAAGAATAAAATTCAATTTCTGAATATTTTCTCCTCACTCCTAAAAACACACGACTCCTACTTTACTCACTATTTCCACAAACTCAAGATCCAAATCCTCAAATTTTTAGAAAACCACAGTTTTTATAATCTTAATATTAATTTTAACAAATTTAAAACTCTCATAGATTTTGTCTTAAAAGAAAATTACATTAATTTTTTTTAATGGTTCATTATATAAACAAAATAAAGGCCTACCACAAGGAGGCCCAGCAAGCAATAGTTTAGCTAATTTATATTTACACTTTTATGAATATAATTATATTACTAATAATGACTATTACATTTTTAGATATATTAATGATTTAATAATTTTTGGTAAAAATGATAATTTAAATCCCAATATTAATTTGTATCCGGCTTACCTAAACTTAGTTACAAATAATAATAAACCAATTAAAACTAATTACTTAGATGTAATATTGTATATTAAGGATTTGAAATTACATAGTAATATTTATGATAAAAGAGATGCCTTTAGTTTTAACATTCTTAAAGTGCCTTATTGGAATTCAAATTTATCAATATCTATATATATATAAATATTATTTTTAACTATATTTATCGTAATAATGTTTTAATTAGTGATCAAACTAATATTTATTCAAACATTGATATCTTTATTAAACAATGTATTGGACATGGCTATCCTGCTAACTTTCTTTAATAGTTCTAATAGTTCTCAATGATATACAATTTGTATTAATAACTTATTGACAATATAGTTTTTTTAACTAACTATACAATTACTAAATAGATGGCGCCACATGTTTAATAATTCAATAATATTATTTAAATATTTCTAGGATTCATTTATATTTTCCACTAATACTTATATCAATATATATTTATGATTTTTTAAAAGTACACATATATAAATTTTATATTATTCTATCATAATTTAACTTTATGCGGAACTGTTTTCCCTTTCTTGTATTTGGCGGGAAACATAACCAGTTGTTACACTCTCGAAGTAAGTCTTACTATATACATTTTGAATCGAATTTAAATCCATACTATGAATGCTAGTAGGCTATAATTTTATAATTACATTTCTTTAGTTCAGTGATTTTATTATAATGTTTCATTTCCTCCAAATCTTATTCTTTCCTTTCCACTTAGTACGTAGTATGACAAACTACAGGTGAAGGTTGTTTAAACGTGCAATCTTTGTTTCTAAGACCAGGAGTTTGTTATTGTACTACTGTGCCTATATTTCTTCCTATTTAGTATAATTAACTTAGGGTTCTAACTATCTGTGTATTTTTGTTATATATATATATATATATATATATATATATAGTTTATTACTATATTTAACTCATAGTTTGTGACAAATCTATACAGAACTTTATCACTAACCTTCTGAGACGTCTTTTTTTAGGGAAATTTAATTCCCTACTTATTTCCAATCAACCCCAAAAAGAGAGGACAGGGATTCCTTATTATATGCAGATTAGATAAAGTATTTAAATCAAACGGAATAGTAAAGGGAGAAGCAGTAGGTGATTGAAGCAGGAAGGTATAATAGTGAAGTTAGAGATTCATTATTGAAGATTTCTAGGTGGATAAATTAATCTCAGGAAGAGCTGAGCTGCAGTGTGGTAAATATTGATTTATAATTAAAGTCTCATTAAAGCTTTATGTTAAGAGTGAGATTAAAGTTAAATGTTCAATAGGAATATTATTGAATATAATTCTGGGATCTCTTATTGCGGTAATCCCTGCGTGATCGATATTCTAATTGTTAATTAATTGGATCATTAAATATTTAAGTTAATATAAAAGAAAGTCCCTTTTAAACCTCATAATAGCTAATTTGAATTATTTGTTATTAAAAATCTTTGATTCTATTTGGGAAAGATAACCAAATAAAGAAAGTTATTCATAAAAATGGCTACTGGTTCTTCTTTGACTCAAAATTATTCTCGTTCTCAAAGTGAGATCTAAGGGGATCTTCGCAAGTTTATACTGTACTAATAGTTTATTACTATAAATTTATTATTTTTCTAGTTATAGTTACCTTTTTATTATAATATTTAATAATTAATTATGATTATTTTATCCATATACAACTAGTGTCACTAAAGTTATGGTAGTTTGTATACAATCTTTTTAAATTTATTTATTTTTATTCTTTTTAATACTTTTGTTAAGTGCTACAATTCAGCCATTCATATGCTTTAAATTTGCATTTGAGTCCAGAATCTGACAAAAACTTATTTATTGCATTCAGATTTATCGCTGGCTCTGCATTTCAAGTGCATTTTTTCGGAAAGTTCGGTCTATATTGTAATGGTTTTAGATGTTCCTATCCATTATTTTCAACGAGTTTTTGCTCAGAATTATTAAGGCTAGCCTCAAAATATGTTCTACCCCACTTTTTTATATAAATTATTTTATATATAAGCTGTTCTAAGTCAACATTTTTTTTTAATACTGTAACATCTATTTATTAAATTTTGATTGTTCCTGTGTCCTTCATTGTTTAGTAGCTTAATGTCTATGTATTTTTCGAGTTTGTGTGTGTGTGATTGCTGAACACACATATATATATATACACTGGCATCAAAAAATTAAGGTACAACATGTTTTTCGAAGCTCACCATAAAAAAAATGGCAGTAACAATAAAATGCATAGTTTACATGAATGATAATAACGAACTTTAAAAACATTAATGCAAAAACGATTGCTACCACTTTTATTTTATAGAAAAGAACGTATATTTATGAATGAGAGAAAAATATGCAAATATATCAAGCTTTCGTACTTTTGTGTGTAAGTTGTGTTGATTTTCAACAGTTGTTGGCAGTTTCGGTGACAATAGTCAATAGAGTTTAGAAAGTGTCTCAGAGACGTCGTTTAGCCAATTCGTTAAGGTGGCGGGCAGTTGGATGGATGGAAATGGGATTGTCGCAGGCTGATGCTGCTAGACGTCTCAATGTGTCTCGTAGTGTTGTTCAGCGACTTTGGGATCAATACCAATCCGAAGATTCTGTGTCCAGAAGACCTGTTCCAGGCCGACCACGAGCTACAACACCTGCAGAAGACCGTTTTCTAGCTCTTTCGGCACGAAGGAGAAGAACCACTACTGTGCCGCAGCTCGTTGCAGACCACTTTCAAGCATCAGGAAGAAAAATCTCCACTACTACGGTGCGAACTCGTCTTCACAATGCAGGTCTGTATGCAAGAAGACTAGTTGTGTGCGTTCCCCTCAACGAACGACAGCGAAGGAACCGCTTATGCTGGGCAAGAGAACATGTTTCTTGGACACAGCAACAATGGGCTTCTGTGCTGTTTACAGACGAGTCCAGATTTACAATGGAGAGTGATCCAGGGCGTCTACTGATCTGGAGGAACAACGCACTAGATACCATCAATCCAACACTGTTGAAAGACACAGTTATAGAGATGGTGGAATCCTGGTTTGGGCAGGGATCTCGCTCGGTGACCACACTGACCTGCATGTGTTCCATGGAGGAACCGTAACTGGTCTTAGATATCGGGATGAGATCTTTGATCCATATGTCCGCCCATATGCTGCTGCTATTGGTAACGACTTCATTCTGATGGATGATAATGCACGACCTCACCGAGCTCGGATTGTTGAGGAGTATCTGGAGGATCACGGTTTGGAACGAATGGAATGGCCAGCTCGATCTCCAGACCTGAATCCGATAGAACATCTTTGGGACTATCTTGGCAGAGAGGTTGCTGCTTTAAATCCTCTTCCAAGGTCGTTACATGACTTGAAACAAGGCTTACTCTGTGTCTGGTCTTCGCTTCCTATTCCGGTGTCCGACAACTTAATAAACAGCATGGGAAATCGATGCCGCCAATGCATTCAAGTTAGGGGTGGACACATTCCTTATTAGAACCCATTTTTGTATTGTTTTTATGCCATTTTACCACATAACACTGTGATGTGCTGTTTTTTCCAAGAATGGACTTTTCCGCAGAGATTGCTTTTTTTGTTATAAATCGTTTTTGCAATACACTTATACAAATTTCTATGACGCATTCAATAAAAAACTATTTAATGCACATATCCTCCAAATTTTTTGTTTCTACATTCATTCATTTGCAAATTAGACACAAAAACCCGGTTGTACCTTGACTTTTTGAGGCCAGTGTATATATGTAAGGATAAATAAATTAGATTAAAAATTAAATTCCCTGTCTAGCACTGAACTCATATTTTTCATTTCATCTTCAAGTATCAAACTAATCACTCATTCATTTCTTCCGAACATATGTCCTAGCCAATAAACATGTCTAATTCCAGATCGTTATATTTAATAGCCCTATTTGTCAGCATTAACTTTCAAGTACAATCATAAAATACGAGATACTTACCCCATCGGAGTTTCAAGTGCTACCCTCCCAACTTAAAACACACCGTTGAGTGTTTTTTCCTCCCTGCTCTTTGCGTCAGAAGTAATGTACTAATCCTACAATAAAGACCTTTATTAAAAGTAAATCTGATTCTGACTCAAAATATGCCAGAATTAAAGGCGGTTAGGATTCTATCTGCGAGTAAATTTCGAATCTTAACGTAAAACTAATCTTAATAGTAAAATAATTTTAAAATGAAAACGATACCAGCAACCGTAATAAATGAAATAAAGAATTTGATGAAACTTCGACTGTGCTGTATACGCCTTGGCAGAATACGTCGGGTTTCCGGAATTAAAAGGAATGCTCTGTGTAAGGAAAAAGAAGAAACAAGATTTTAATTCCAAGAAGAAACCGTTTCTACCACGAACGATATTTCTATCTTTGCTTTAGATACCAGATTATCGCGAAAGTGAGAAAAAACTTTCTAATGGCGAAAGAAAAAAAAGAAAAGAGAAGCGTAAATTCCCTATCCCCGTGAAGAAACACGGGAAGAAACTCCTTCCACCAGAGAAATAAAAAAAATATTCTTTGCCGAAAAGTTTGTACAATAATACCGTGGATTTTACCACCATCGCGAATACTATAGTGAAGGTAAACATCAAATGCAAAATTGAAAGACCAACATCTAAAGAAAAATAAGTAAATAAAATTTTACTAGTGCAGATCAAATGAGAATATCTGGATTACCGTTCACCAAAAATTTCTAACGCTACGAAGTAAAGATCAGTTAAATTATTAGTTTTCATTTCAGTAACTGAAGTGACTGAGTTTTGCTGAACAAAGCTTTTAGAAGAAGAAGAATATATGATATGTGTGTGTGATATGATATTTAATTTTTATAATATAATTGTGTTCAATGAGGTATTCTTTATATTTTAATTGATAAAACAAAGTGTGTAGGTTTTGCCATGCAAAATTTTGAGAAATTTTAATATTTTATTTTAAGATGTCGAATAAGTTAACATCTATGAAAAAAATTGGTGTTTTAAAGTTGAAAGATATAAATTAAGTTTTTAGAAAAAATGACTAATGTACTAATACTAGTGATATTGATTTTTATAATAAACAAAAGTAAAGTCGCGTTGCATTCTTTTTTCTCCACTGAATTTATTGTTTTGTTAATTATTTTATTCAGCAGTAACCTTATTGCATGTCATTTAATTTTTTTTTTATTTTGAAATATTTTTGAAATTTTTTTTTATTTCATATATGCAAAATTTTCTGTAACACTGTAAGGTATTACTACGATGGTGCCAGAATAGATTTTTATACAAAATTATCATTTTGACATTTGTATGATATCATGTATTTTTATATTTACTATCTTATTTTTTGATGTAGTATTTTCCAATACACACAATTTCTTTGAATAAGTTATAAGGCTAGCTATAATACGAATCTATTATTATGAAGGAAAAGGAGGAAACACGAGCTCTTATTCTGGATATCGAATAGATTTGAACAAGCTAATTTTCAGTTATATGTACGGAAATTCGTTTTTAGCAATTAATATTTTGGAAGTGCCATTACTGTGTTTGTTGTTATAGTTTCGTTTATTGTATTGCATTTTGATTTTAGTATCCCTATATGGTTTAAATATTTCTATTGTGTGAAATATGTCTTTCTAAATAATGTTATGTATTGTTTTGTGTTTGTTGAAAATTGATTAAGTTTGAAAAAGAGAAAAACCACGCCATGATTTCCTTTTAAAATAGGGGGATTGTAAGGATAATTAAATTAGACAAAATCTAGCACTTAACTCATTTTTCATTTCATCTTCAAGTATCAGACTAATAACCCATTTACTTCTTCCTAACATATGGCCTAGACAATAAACATGTCTAATTCCAGATCGTTATATTTAATAGCCCTATAAGTCAGGATTAACGTTCAAGTACACTGCTGACCGCCGTAAATGCAACACCCTGAAGGTAGCATGCAAATAACATGAAATTTACAATATGCATTAGTGGAGGGGAGATATGCAATTGATTTGAATTTTAGCGCAAATACACATCACCATCACCTGTAGCGCCACCTCAAATCGCTATTTAGGACTTGGAGATTTCGACGATTTCAAGTTCAGCAATTGTGTTTTTTTGTTTTGTTTTTTTCAAAAAACGATCAGTTATGTCTCGTAGAAGACAGCGATCAGCTTTTAAACAAGTATCCGAGTCCGACAGAGGAAGGATAGTGGCCTACCGAGATTGTGGATTATCTTTCAGGGAAATTGGTGGTCGTGTGGGACGAAACAAAACAACTGTAATGCGGATATGTGAAGTTTGATGCAGGAGGGTACAACGGAGTGTGCGGTCGATCGCATCCACCTCAGTGCACCACTTAACGTGATTACAGGCAAATTGTACTCATGGTAGTGATGGATCGCTCAGTTACATCACGAAACGTAGCACAGCACATTGAGTCTGTAACACATTACTCAGGGTCTGCACGTGCCATTCGATACCGTTTACAGGAGAGTGCTCTGTTTGCAAGACGTCCATTGCTTGATCTACCCTTGACGGAGAACCACAGACGTCTCTGCTGCCAATGATGCTATGAAAGATGGATGTGAGTGGCAGAATTGAATGAAGTTGTCCTTACTCACGAGTCACGCATCAGTCTGCAACACCACGATGGTCGGATTAAAGTCTGGAGACACCGTGGAGAGGGATATTGAACAGCTGCGTTATGCACCATCACACTGGTCCTGCACTGGAATTATGGTACGGGCCTGTATGGGATATCACTCTCGCACTCCTCTAATACGCATTGCCAGGACTTTAAACAGCTAGCGCTACATCTCCGAGGTGTTGGAGCCAGCTGTCCTTCATTACCTTCAGGGCTTGGCCACAGCCATATTTGAACAGGATAATGCCTGACTGCACGTGGCACGCATTGTTCAAAGGTTCTTCGGCAATCACCAGATTGAACTGATTCCCTGGCTGGCTCGTTCTCCGGATCTTTCGCCGATAGAAAACATGTGGTCCATGGTTGTTCAACGATTGACCCAGATTACACCCCCACTTGCCACACCAGATCAACTTTGGCAACGTGTGGGAGCTGATTGGTTTGCTGTACCCCAAGAACATATCCAAAGTTTCTTTGAATAAATGCCGTGACAGTGTTGATCTCCAATAATGGCGGCAACTCTGGCTACTGATTGTGACAGGAACCACACTTCACAGAAGTCTATAAATTTAATCATTTGATACCTGGTCAACATGTTATTTACAAAATAAATTGTGTTGTGTTATACTTATCAATGCACTCATTTCTCCTTAACAATTATCTACTTTATGATTTTGGTACAATTTGTATTAGCGACTGGCAATTAGGTTAGTTTATAGCTGATCTTTGCTCGGTGGTGTACTGATTAGGTAAGTACAGCATCGTTATAACATTACCTATTTGTATCCTTCTGTTTTTTGTGTGGTTGATGGCTGTCTTTAGCCTTTTCTTAGCTGTGGTTTTAGTTTTGAGCATAGCTTTCTCTTACTTTTAAGAGCTTTTCATCAAGTTTGTTTTGATTAAAAATTAACTTGTTTCTGCTTTGCTGATTTTTTGTGTGGTGGATGGCTGTCTTTTGAGCCTTTTCTTGGCTTTGGTTTTAATTTTGAGCATAGCTTTCTCTTAATTTTAAGAGTACTTTTAAGTTTGTTTTTTTAAAAATTAACTTGCTTCACACTCACTTTGACTTTGTATCATTTCTTGATTAATTACAGAAATCTCTATTTATTTTGACTTTTATGAGCTTACTTTCAAGTTTGTTTTTTATAAATTAACTTGTTCTGTTTTGCTTTGGTACACTCTCTTTTGATTGGGTATCTACTTCTGTATTTCACAGAAATATATCTATTTTGACTTGTTGTTATTAGGATGAGGGAATTTCATAACTCTCCCCTCTCTTTCTCCAATAACAATTTTGGAAAGGATCTGAGTTCTGTTAAAGAACTACATCTTCGTAATAGTAATTCTAATATTAAAATATTCAAGACTAGAATTTTTTGGAACAAAAAATTCATTAATGGCCATCATAATCATTATAAACGAAACTTGTTAGATTCTAATAATCACATTTCTCAAAATATTAATAAATGTTACACTAAGAGTCCTGCTATACATGGAATTATTGATAATTTATCTTCTTATAATTTTGATAACTCTCAATCTTATAATAGTCTTAAGTTAAAATTCAATAATAATAGAGATAGTAGATGTAAGACATGTACTATGTTAAATATGGATCAATATGATTGTGATTCTAAATTTAACCTTTGTAAAACCTTTAATTGTATTTATATTTTAAATTGTAAAGTATGTCAATATAAATATATAGGACGGACCTCTAATACTATTAACTTAAGAATTAATCAGCATAGACATGATGTTAAATTCTTTAATAATTCCAATAATTATAATAAAATTGAACTTAGACACTTTTATATGCATGATTTCAAAAATGTTGAACTGTCTATCACATTAAAATTTCTCCAATTACTAAGCACAGATTATGGTGGGAAAATCACTTTATTAGGAGTTTTAATATAATCTATCCATATGGCCTTAATGTTTTGTATTTTGCTAAAAATACTCTGCAAATAATGTTACAGAATAATAATAAAGAATTTTTTTATAATGCCAATAAATTAAACAATAATTCTAAAAGAAAATCTAGAAGTAATAGAACTAAAAGGAAAAATAGAGATAAAAATTCATTAAATGACAATATTAGAGTTCTTATTGATGATTTTGAAAAAAACTTTAATATCAAGAAGATCAAATACTTCATGTTTGGTCTTAATAAACATGAAATTGCATTGTTATATGAATCCTTAAATGATGATTCCTTAAAGGTTTGTCATTCAGTACACTATATTAAAGACATTCTTAACTATCTAGTTAATAAATTCAATATTAATGTTGAGAAAATTAATAAACCTATTACAGAGTACTGCACTTCATTATTCATGAATAAAACTTTGGACAATATTAACTTTTCTAGTGTATTTAATAGACATTTGTCTCTTTTTCCAGTTAAAAAGGTTGTTGTAAAGAAAGCTTTTAAATATAACAAAACGATGGGCAGATTTATCTTTAATTACAACAATAGTTCTCCCTCTATTAATATAGAATATTGTATATGTAATAACTATAATGATTTTATTCATGGTCATCATAAACATGTAGTTACTTGCAACTTAGATATAATCAATGATAATATTTTAAAAGATATAATGAGTAAAGGCACTAATTTTAGATTAAATGTTTCTAATAACAACAATACTGTTAAAAAACAAATTTTTAAAGATATAGATAATTTTATTACAAAATCTGCAATTAAATTTGGACTACCTATTGAGGCATTTGAAGAGTATAAGTACAATATTTTAAAAGACCTTATGAATTTTTTAGCTACCATTCTCAATATGAAACTACTTTTAAAGATATAAAACAGAAAATTTTTGAATTACAAAAGAATTTTTTAAAGTTTACATTGATAAAGTACCTGGTAACTATGCTGTGATTTGTAAGTATTTTTATTATAATATTCTTTATGATCACTTTCTTAATAATGGTTTTTTTAAAAATTAGATTTGTCACATAATGAAATTAGTAATCGTATTATTGCTATTTATAAAAAACTAGGTTATTGTATTCCTAAAATTAAGAGTATCCATATATTTTTTAACACCAAAATTCCATAAAATTCCGGTTAAATTTAGAACTGTGACAAATGGTTTAAGAACATATATTACTACTGCAGGCAAATTACTTCATAATATTATACAAAACTTTATTAATCAGCAATGTAATAAAGCTATAATTAAAAATAATAAAGAGATTATAGATTTCTTTAATGATAAAAATATTTATTCAGTTCATAGTTAAGACTTTGAAGATCTTTTCAATTCCATTGATTTATATGATATTATTAAAGTAATTTTAGAAAACCACAGTATGTATAACCTTAATATTAATTTTAACAAATTTAAAACTCTCATAGATTTTGTCTTAAAAGAAAATTATATCAGTTTTTTTTAATGGTTCTTTATATAAAAAGAGAAAGTACTCCCACAAGGGGGCCCAGCTAGTAATAGTTTGGCTAATCTTTATTTACATTTTTATGAATATAGTTATGTTATTAATAATGACTACTACATTTTTAGATATATTGATGATTTAATTAGTTTTGGTAAAAATGATAATTTAAATCCTATTATTAATTTTTATCCGTCCTACTTAAACTTAGTTAAAATTAATAATAATCCAATCAAAACAAATTACCTAGATGTATCACTGTATATTAAGGATTTGAAACTACATACTAATATTTATGATAAAAGAGATAACTTTAATTTTAATATCATCAAAGTGCCTTACTGGAATTCTAATTTATCAATATCTATATATAGAAATATTATTTTTAACTATATTTATCGCAATAAAGTATTAGTTAGCGATAAAGCTAATATTTTTTTAAATCTTAAAAAAATTTTTAATCACGGTATTGAACATGGATACCCTGCTAATTTTCTTTGTAATTATTTATAATGGTTTTTTAAGATACAATTTGTATTAATGTAATTATTTACTGTTATTATGTTTTGTAATGATTTTTTAAATTTAGACAATATCTAATTTATCCTACAATTATTAAATAGATGGCGCCACATGCTTTTTTTAAAAAAAATTTAATATATATATATTTTTCTGAGTTTCTTTATATTTTACGCTAATTTTATGATTTTTATTTTTATGATTTTTTAAAAGTATATATATATATATATATTTCTTATATTCGTATATCGTATCGCAATTAACTTTATGCGGTAACTTTATCTACACTATCGTGAAGATTGAGTGTCATCAATTGTATTAGAACTGTCGTTAAGAGCCAGAGGTGTTTAATCGAATTGTAAATATTTTATTATGTGTGTTAAACGCCTGTCGTAGTGAATACAACTGTGTCTTTTGTCCAGAATTAAACGTAATTTTAGCAAAAAACGAGTGTGATCATTGAATATCCCTAGAACTGTACCATAATCCCATTAATATATACATATATACATATATATATATATATATATATATATATATATATATATATATATAAAAGAAATATGTATTATTTAACAAAAAAAAGAAATAATAGATAAAGAACAAAACAAGAAATAGCGTAATAAAAATATAAAAGCTGAACATGAAGAACAAAATTATAGAGAAATAAAAGAACTACAAAAAAGAAGAACCTAGCGAGTCAGAAAGCAATTTCGGACTTAGGAGCGAATAAGTGGGGTTAACTAGTTTGAAGGCGCCAACCTTCCCCTTTGCAACTCGGTAGGAAAACCAAATAAAATAAAATATACAAAACTTCAGAGAAAGTATAACTCAGAGAGCATGATAAAACCAATCACTACTATTATGTAACAAACTCTCAAACTCTTAATGTAGAAAAAAAATCACAAAATAATTATTTAAGAAAAGTAGAAAAATACTAGAACAATTACATAAGAAAAGTATCTTTCAAAAATAATTTAACAAAATTTCTTTACTCACAAAGCTTTTACGAAGAGAAACAAGCATCTTGCCATTAATGAAAGTCAATTATTCACCAAGTTAAAAAATTCGAAAAAACAAACACATCTTTTGAGCTGACTTTTAAAAACCAGCCAACAAAGACAAGTATAAATGACGACAATCAAATATGGTAAAATTTGAATTGGTTGATTGTCAAAAATGTAAATTTGCTAGGCTTTAATTTGGTTGGTTGTCAACAATGTGTAAGATGTTTAAGATGTGTGTGAAAAAAAGGTAAACTGTGATATGAGTGTTATAATATAATCTTCACAGCAAGACCACTAACATGCTGACTTTGAAATACTATTGTTGTGTGGTGGATTTGGAATTCGAAGTAGCAAGACGGTTAATGTATTTGTGATGAATATAAGATCTCAAGAAATTAAAAGGGTATTCATGATCTAAACAACATTGAAAAAAAAATTTTTTATATTATTGTATTTATCTATTTTGTGCGTAGTTAAGTTATCATTTCTAAATAAAAAATTCAAAATGATATTTCTGTAAATTGATATATGAAAATTACTGTTCCATACGGGAATTTTAATTATATGGAACTTAAACGAATCTCTTTGTCAAAAATGTTACTGGCTACATTATTGTTAATAAGATGCAAGTCTAAATCCAAGAATTCCACCCTATTAGAGATGAAGTTAGTTTTAAGGAGCTTGTGAGATAATCAGGGTAGAACGTAATATTTGGTTTGTATTCACAAATTTTTACCAAAAATTATTATATCATCTATATAACGATAAATTAAGTAAGAATCATTTACAACATGATCTGTTTCAAAAAATGTAAATATAGGTTCGCTAAACAATTACTAGCTGGACCACACCCTGAGGTAATCCCTTTGATCTGTTTATAAAGATTCTGATCCAATGCAATGAAGTTTTCTTTTAATACGAGGTTAACAAGAATATCAAATTTTTTCTTTTTCATTGAAGTATATAATTCATATTTATCATAAATTAACTGAAGAACCTTAATCATATCATCAATATCTATAGAATTAAAAAGGTCCTCGAAATCAAAACCATGCATAAAAAAAAAATCAACATATCCTTAGTAACTCTAGCAATCTCTAATCTACTTTTAATAATTGCCGTGTTTTGTAAATTATCAATTAGATTTTGAAGAAGAGATTGCAAGATCTTCCCAGACTTCGTGATATATGTATTGTATCCATTAGTGATACTACGGAATTTTATAGGGCTTTTATGAAATTTTGGTGTTAAAAATACTTGGATATTTAATATTATTTAGATGAATATTCAGTCTTTTGTTCAAAGCTAAAAGAAGATTATCATCTTCTCTATTATTGTGAATTGATTTTTTGAAATTAATTATTATTTAAAATGTGGTTACTTAATATTTTACTGTAAAAATATTTACAAATTATGGCATAATTAGCAGAGACCTTATCAACATATGTAATAACGAAGTCATTTTGGATATTTACTATTGATGATTTAAGATCTTTATACATAATTTCATTTTCAACAGTAAAATCTAATTCCCGAATTTCTGTTGCTACATAAGATCTAAATTGATTGAATGCTTCAATAGGCATTCCGTATTTAATTGCCATTTTAAGGCCATGTATAATTATATATACATGTATATATATATATATATATATAAATATATAATTATATAGTTATATATATATACGTGTATATATAATTATATATATATATATATATATATATATATATATATATATATATAATTATATATTTATATATATATTTATAATTATATATTTTTATATATATTTATACATGTATATATAATTATATATATATATATATATATATATATATATATATATAATTATATATGTATTTATATATATACTAGCTGTACCCTGCCACACGTTGCTGTGGCTCAGTCTTGTTAAACAGAAAGGACATATTTTCAGTATGTTAAATAATTTGCATTGCAGGTATTATCTTTTATAAAAAAATTATAAATATATATACGAAAAACTTTCCTAAACTGATATTTATAATTTGTTAACCAAATGCTTGAAGTTATTACAGCTTATTTTTGTCCTTATGTCATGTTATGAACCTCTAAATTTATTTATATTGTCTTTAAGATGGCGACCTCAAGTTTGAAGATAAATTTTACATAGCTGCACTCTGGATTCCTTGAGGGAATTGGGTTAGTTTTACAATGCTTATGGATATTTTTATTAAATCAGAGGTGTGTTCACAAATGCACATTTATCCAAACAATGTCACTTGGAAACATGAATTGTATTTCCTGATGTCATATAGGAAATGTTTCGATTCTGCAGTATATCTAGCAAGCAAAATTTGTAATGGCTCTGTTCTCTGAGTTGAGGCAGTTTAATTTTTTCAGTGGTACAAAACATTCCTTTGGTTTCTCCCTTAAATTCCAGAACATTGCAATAAGGATACACTTCCATCATTGTGTAAATGAGAACATGCTGCCTGAACCTAGAATCTTCCACTGGGTTGTACCGGAATGCAAGTCTACTGTTATTGTGTGATTGCTCACCACAAAGTCATGTTTGACGCAGATGTGCTGTTTTTGGTTAATATCTTTCTGATGTTGTAAAACACGAATGATGTGCTCGCAAATGAGCTTCCTCAAGACTGGCTGCATGTTGCTTTGCTGCGCCCTCAGCCTGTGTTTGTGACATTCTTTGTCTGTTTTTCTCGTTTGCTGATATCCATTCTTTCTCAGTTTGATGTGCAATTACACTCATTGTAGTACTTTTGCCTTGAAAGTATGACAACCTAAGTTTGATTTCCCGCAAGGCATTATTTTTACCTAGTGAAGCACTTAAAAAGAAAAAAAAACTAACAAAGCATATAAAATTTCTTAAAAACTTAAAAAGAAAATTAAAACAAAAACATAAAATTTCAAAACATGAAAAAAAAAGAAAAGAAAAAAATAAAAAATGCTAATGAAATATTTAACTTTAAACGTGCATCAATTGACACAGCTGAAATTCAACGCAATGAGAGGCTGAAGGTATTTTTAATCGAATACGCCAGGAAAATTCCAATATAAACACGGATTTTGCAGCAGAAAACTACGACAAAGTGTTGATAATGATGGAGTATCTTTGCAATTCACAATTCGATTAACATTAGCAATTGTTATCAACAAAGTTAAGGGCCTATCTTTAAAACAGAGTGGCTTATATCTAGATACAGACAGCTTTTCACGTGGACAATTATTTGTTATCTGTGTACATTAATATTAGCATCACCGCAGCCAAATTACTGCCATGCAAATCGCAAAATTTTCCCTCCATTTCTTTTTTCATAAAAAAAATGTTAGAATCTTTATTGTTCAGATATTAAGGTACAATACACATGGCACCAATTTTATTACAGTCATGCTAATACATAATTACTGATGTGTGTTACAGAGCAGCAGTCACCAACTGGTGAAAAATTTTGCATGGTATGCAGAAAATTTGGGAAATTATTTATACTTTTATGAAGATTCAGTTTAAAAAGATGAACAACAGAATAAAACATATTACGGAACACGAATTATTCTTTACTAAAAGCTTTTAATTACCGAAATAACTAAACAAAAAAACAAAATTCCTGAGGTTAGCGACTTTTGGTAAACTCAACCAATTTTTGCAAAATTGTAGACAAAACACTGGCAGTCTGTTGATTGTTGCTTTTCATGAAGCTTATTTTCAGGGCATAGAAGATTAAATAAAGACGTAAATATAGCTATAGTGCTCTACCACATAGAGGTCAATCTTATTAGTGAAACGCTAATTGTAAAGTTATACATTAAGTGATTCATGAAGTGTTGAAAAAAAAATGGCAACTAAAGTAGGCACAGCAGACATTTTCTGTATATATACAGACAATGAGGCAACATAAAATGTCTACTCATAAGCATTGTAAAATTAACCCTTTCACCCCAAGAAGAGTCATTTTAAATTTGTTTTCAAACTTGGCACCTCTTCTATGGAGACAATGCAAATAATTTTAGATTCATAACATGACAAAAAACCATAATATCCTGGGAGTATTCTGTTAACAAATTACAAATGAAATCTGTTTAGAAAAGTTTTGTTAACTTAAAAGTTTTTTTAATGTATATTTCCACATTTTTTTTTATAAAAACAATCATACCTCAAGTGCAAGCAGTTAAAGATATTAGAAATGTGTGCTTTTTCTTTTCTTTCTTTTTAACCAGACTGAGCCACAGGAAAACGTGATTGGGTACAGCTAGCTATAACAAACTTAAATGATAAAAAGCTATCAAAAACCAATTATTATTAACAAATTATCATTTTGATAAAATCATCAAAAAAAGATGCAAACAAAGGTACTTGGGTACTGTTGCAACTATATCAACCCCGATTTTGTTCGCATCATACACGGTGAATTGGCAATTAAGAAGTCATATACCTTTTAAAATTTCGGGAAAATCGATTTTTTAATATTATTTTATTTTATAGAGTAAACCTTTCTGAGTGTTCTAAAAGAAACCGCATACATATATTCCCAATAGAACGGACGTTATTAAGAAAATAAAAAAAGAGTAGAAAAGGTGATTTAAATTTTGTTTACATTTGTTTACATTTGGCTCCAGGGTGACAGCTGTCATGTCGCTGGTGACAGCTGCGTTTCTCTGTTTCTAATATTTTCATTCTAATTATTATCAAATGCTTAACTCTTAGCCTCAAATATTATTATTGTTGTTCTGAATATTGACTACAACTTCTACTTCTACTTTGTTTTGATAAAGTGAATCTTGAATTTATACTCGCTCGTTTTTGATTTTCATACCGTATCTTATTCTATGATAAGTTTTAGGAAAAATATTTTTTTATAAACATTTGAATGATGAATTCGACTGAATCTGCTAAAAGACCATGTGGTAAACGTCCTAAGAAAAGGAAGTTTACTGGTAATATGCATACGAGATGCAAAGCTGTACACAGTGTGGATGAATCACTAAACGAAAGTGCATCTGAAAAAAAGATTCAGCTGCAAGATTTTGATTCATCTTTTATTGAACATGATGACGGTTTTGATGGCTACAGAGTATTTGATAAAACTATCATATTTACAAACATTCAAAACTTTGCTTCTTGCAAAAAATGTGGTGGGGATATTAAACTATCAGAAAAATGTGTTAGAGGTTTGTCTAGTGTTTTTTCGATTGAATGCAAGAACTGTAAAGACTTGTGTTCGTTTAGAAATTCAAAAATGCTGGGTAAAAGAAAAAATATTCCAGAAATAAACAGACGTTTTGTATACGCAATGAGGACAATTGGACAGGGTCATGCAGCAATGACAACTTTCTGTGGTGTCATGGACTTTCCTCCTCCAGTTGCTGAAAAATCATATAATAACATTATAAACAAACTACAATTGTGTAGTAAAGAAGTTGCAGAAGCTTCAATGCAAAGTGCAGCTTTGGAAGAGGTAACTTTGACAAATTCTTCTGATATAATAATTAGTGGAGATGGAACGTGGAAAACCCGTGGCTATTCTTCTCGTGTTGGCGTGAGTGATGTTATAGGACACAAAACCGGAAAGTGTATTGATGCGGAAGTGATGTCTTCTTTATGTAAAGGATGTGATTCTTGGAAACGAAGAAAAGGGTCACCTGCTTACAAAAAAAGGAAAATTTGTACTTTACACGCAGTTTTTCAAGATTATTACATATTTTTACTATAGCTATATTTATCAGTTGCAATATTTATTCAATTTTTCTATTCTATGATATTTAATTAGGATTATTTTTCGAATAAATCTTTTTTTTAAGTATTATTCTTTCAACAACTAAAATTTTGTTTTGTGTTTTTGGCAACCTTTAGGTATTATCGCGGGATGTTTATGTGTGTGATTTTGCTTACAAATTACAACTTATTTATTTATTTCTTTGGAATGCGAAGTTTATAATTTTGATAAACTAAAACTTCTCATTCATAAGCGTTATATTTCAGTTCGGTTCAAGTGTAGTATAGGGGGACCACTTTGGATTTGGCGATTTTTATTCAGAATTTTTCGATTTTTATCTAAATGTCATGGTGAGAGAGATCGAGTTCATTCTAAAATAAATATTTACGGAAAAAAGTACCTTGGAGACCACTTTTAGTCACCAAAATAAAGGACTGCGCCAAGTAGCCCCCCTATACTACACTTGATCCAATAATATGGTTCTTTGCAATTTCATGTGTCTTTATTTTAACCTATTGGCTTCAGTGTATAAAATTGCCATGCAGAAAATCAAACTTGGGGGTTATCATACTGCCCAAGCAAAATCAGTGTTGGTAGTTATTACATATCAAACTGGAAAAGGCATCAGAGAATGATCAAAACAAACAAATGGCTTAAATACCTGTGAGGAAGCAGGTAGTCGTAAAATAATTTGTTTTTGGAACTAATGTACTCTCCCAAAAATCGCCAACGTTCAAAATAACTTGCCAAGTAGGTAACCCCGATTCCGCATGTCATATATATGCTAAATTGTGAGCCATGTGCTTCGTTTCTTATAATGTCACCAATAGGTTGCGGTTATATGCAAGTACCTTATTTTTTCAAATTATGTTTTTGCATTGATAAAGTTAGCTCAGTTATTTTTATGTCAGTTAAAGTTAGTATTGTACTTCATTTTCAATTTATTTTTATGCTCGGGATATAAAGGGTGTTTTTTTAGAGGTATAGAACTTTAAATTGCAATAAAACAACGATGTATTATTCGATTGACATGAAGTTAGCGCTTCATTGCTAAACAAAATTCGATTATGAAAAAATTCGGGTTCTGCTAAACAAAATTCGGGAACAACGGCAATCTCAATTTGGGCCCATTTGACGAATCTACGCCTTGCTTGATCATATTTAAAATGTAATGCCACAAAATTATCTTTCGAATAAAAAAACATTCATGTCAATCGAATAATACATCGTTGTTTTATTGCAATTTAAAGTTCTATACCTCTAAAAAAACACCCTATATATACTTTGGATAATTTTTTTAGTACTTGCGTATTATTGCACAATCGCCAACGTTCAAGACAACTCGCCACTTTGGCAATCCCAACTTTGTATGCGTTGGATTGGCAATCATGTGCTTCATTTTGTATGTCACCAATAGGTTGCGATAATATGTAAGTACCTTTAATTCTGTACATTACTATAGCATTAGACTGGCCGCTACATACCAATTTAACGTGATTACAAAATCATGCCAAAAATGAGTAGCCAACCAATATGAAACTAATATTATGAGTATTATCTTAGCCTGTTTTATCTTTCCCTCCAGTAATCCTTAATGAATTCAATATATAACTTTTGTTTTTTTCTTATATTTTAGTACTTACATTTTGGGGGTTATTATGTACTGCAAATATTTTTTGCACATTGCGATGTCTTTGGAAAAATTAATCAGTGGTATTTTTCTTAAATATGTTTTTTTTATCTGTTTTTGACAATTTTTTAAAAAAATTTTGATGTCTATCTGAAATGCTAATAGCAAAATAAATATTTTACAATAGATATATAGTGTTTGTACAAAATTGTTTATACTGATTTATTAAAAATATTGAGTCGTCTTTATTTTTTATATCTTTTTAAGATTTAATTTTTTCTTATAACTAGCTATATACCCAACTAAATGTTGCTGTGGCTCAGTCAGCTTTAAAATACTGGTACACCATAAAGTATGTCATGAAGCTTACAAAAGTAATAATACACAAGAATTAAAACAAATCTATAAAGACGCATTTGTTGCCTGCCTGAATAAACTTTTACTTTCACACTACATCATTTGGACAAATTTTCAAAATTTGTTTGTGTGGTTAGCAGTTAATAATAACGCTATAATTTTAATTGGATAGGCAGATATTGCATTTTTAAATATAAAAATAATTATAACCACTGTACTGTATTTTTTGAAGTCAGTGAATATTTACGACGTACTGTTCAGCTACATGAGGGCTTTTGGCGACGGACCACGTAATTTTGAACCATGGTCAAGTGACGTGGACGACACCTGAGATGGCACCCCCTTCTCCTAACTACCACGCCACACCAATTTAGCAGGAATATTCTTTGAAATCTACTCTTCCAAGATATATGACAGCACGGGTTCTATGATGAGTATTTTAGCGGGGAAGGCGAATAGTTTTGTAGCAGATATTGCATTTTCAGCTGACGGCGCTTTCAGCGGATTGCAAAAATTATCATTTTTGCCCCCCCAAAAGTTAATGTCAAAATTTAAGTGTCTTATGCTTTTGTATTTTTATGGAGACCTTAGACATATTTGACTATTTATTTTAAGTGAACGGTGTATATAATTAATTTTACAGTGGAATATCTTTAATTAATTTATTAGCTCTAACCGATTAAATTTCCCTAAGGCGAGAATTTTGTTTATGTATGTCCCTTAATTTTCAATGTAGTGACCAAAAAAAGTATTACATGAAAAAAAATTGCAGTAAATCATAATGCGGTAGATAAAGCATTAACGTGGATCGCGTTCCTACACAGCGGGTCTTACAAAGCTCTAATAAAGTTTGAGCTATGGAAGTAGCTACACATTTGCCAACTTGATTCTATCGTCAACATTTCGCTATGTTTTTCATTGAATCACCATTGTTATTTAGGAAACGGCGTTGCTTGCAAATATTACAATTTTAACATAAAATAAATTCAAAAGAAAGTAATATTACTGTATGCCACATTCAGATATAAATTATTTACAATATTTTAATTACAAGCGTCACAAAACTTTTAACAATGCGTTACTTTCGCTGAGCAGAGATCAGCTTAGAGAGGTAGTTTCAAAAATCGACCCCAAGAGTGTTACGGGGAGATATAAATATAAAAAAAAAAAAATCCTTTTTATCAGCTATTAGATCTACAGACTTAAAATTTAATAAAAATGTATTTTTTCTTTCTTTTTTTTTTCTTCAGCTGAGATGCGAAAAGCTTTTTTTGTTTAATTTGAAATTCACGTAAAATTAACTCATTAAAAACTTCTTTATCCTTCAATCTGTGTTGTTTAATTTTTCAGTTTACCCGTGCGAAGAACGGGTATACCAGCTAGTACACACACACACACACACACACATATATATATATATATATATATATATATATATATATATATATATATATATATATATATATATTGCATGTTTAGCAAAATATTAATTTACTTTAAAATTACAGTAATCTATATATATTTATATATATAAAGGAGAAAAGCGACTCACTCGTTCACTGACTGACTCACTGGCTAATCACGATATCTCCAAAACTATTAAACCCACAGACTTGAAATTTGGTAGGTAGGTTCCCTTCATGGAGTAGACGTCAGCTAAAAGAACGGATTTTGCAAAGTTTGAACCCCAAGGAGCGTTACGGGGGTTTAAGGGACGTTATAGATAATTATTTCCATAACTAAACTATTAGATGTACAGTCGTGAGACTTGGTACACAGATTTCTTTTATAAAGTAGAGATTCCCTACATTATGATTTTTACAAAAATCGACTTTCAAATGGCGTTGAGGGCGCTTAAGGGGCGTTATACTTAATTATTTCCATTTTTAAACCATTAGACGTACAATCTTGAAATTTGGTATAAGCGGATTCCTTTCATAGAGTACAGATCCACTGCAAAATGGGTTTTGTGAAAATCGTTTCCTAAGTAGCGTTAAGGGGCCTTATAAGTTCCTTAAGGGGCGTTATAGATAATTATTTCCATTTTTAAAATATTAGACTTACAGTCTTGAAATTTGATAAGCGGATTCCTTTCATAGAGTACAGATCTCCTACAAAATGGGTTTTGTGAAAATCGACCCCAAGTGGCGTTTTGGAGAATTAAGGGGCGTTATAGGCAATTAACTCCTTTTTTAAACTATTAGACGTAAAATCTTGAAATTGAGTAAGCAGATTCCATTCACTAAGTAGAGATCTGCCATAAGATGGGTTTTGTGAATATCGTTTCCTAAGTGGTATTGCGGGGACTTAAGGGGCATTATAGATAATTATTTCCGTTTTTAAACTATTAGACGTACAGTCTTAAAATTTGGTAAGCGAATTCTTTTCATGGTGTAGAGATCCGCTACCAAATAGTTTTGAATAAAATTGATCCCCAAGGCTCACTGAGGGGGATTAAAGGGCGTAATAGATAAATATTTCCGCTTTTCAACTAATAGAATCACCTGCTTGAAAAATAGAAGATATGTTGCGTTCATCAAATAAAGTTCCTTTTCAAGGATTTTTGCGAAAACGGACCGTCAAAGGAGTGGGGTTGCGAGGGATTAAGGCGTGTTATAGAAAAATTCCTGTTTTTGAATTTAACTCATTTATTTGAAATTTGTTGAGTACTTTTCTTTAGTTGAATAGAGTTCCACTAAGAATGGATTTTACGGAAATCAACTCCAGGGGGAAGCTGGGAGAGTTTTGGGGGCGTATTGATAGACAAAATTCTCGTTTTTGAACTGCTAAGACTATAATAATAAAATTTGGTTTGCATGCTTCTTCTGTTGAATTGGAATCCGCTAAGAATGCTGTCAACGAGGTATTGATGATAAAAATTCCGTTTTTGCTCCGTTAGATTTAGACTTGAAATTTAGCACGCATGTTCATTTATGGAGTAGAGATCTACTGAAATTTACTTTGGTGGAAATCCACTTGATTACTAGGTTAAATGAGAAAAAAAATTCATTCTAATTTTATTTTAGATATATATAGAAATTAGATATTATAATTTATGTTCTTTTTATATCAAGGAGTGAGAGTGTAACAGCTATAAATATATTTTTCGATACAATCGAATTCTTAGTGCTATATATCAATAATTCATTTATAAGTAAACAGTATACACATATATATAACATCGTGAAATACCCAGTAAAGCGGGTGGGTAACTGCTAGTATATATATATATATATAATGTGTATATATATATATAAATATGTATATATATATATATATATATATATATATATATATATATATATATATATATATATATATATATATATATATATATATATAAAACGCATTTGTTGTCTGTTTGTCTGTTCCCCTCATAACTCAAGATCCAGACACCCAAATAACGTGAAACTTGGTACACGTACACAAAAATTACACCAGAAAGGTTCTTAAATAGGTTTGGCGTTCATAATGCCTTCCAAATGTTTTAAATTTTAATTTTTTAAGTGATTTTCCAGTGTTATGACGTCATATGTAGTCACGTTTCTCACTAAGTGGACAATTTATACTTTACATGCAGTTTTTCAAGATTATTACATATTTTTACTGTAGCTTTGTTTATCGGTTGGAATATTTATTCAATTTTTCTATTCTTTGATATTTAATTAGGATTATTTTTCGAATAAATAATTTTTTAAGGATAATTCTTTCAACAACTAAAAACTTTGTTTTGTTGTTTTGGCAACATTTAGGTATTATCGCGGGATGTTTATGTGCGTGATTTTGCTTGCAAATTATAACTTACTTATTTATTTCTTTAGAATGCGAAGATTATAATTTTGACAAACTAAAACTTCTCATTGATAAGGGTTATATTTCAGTTCGGTTCAAATGTAGTATAGGGGGCACTTTGGATTTGGCGATTTTTCTTCGGATTTTTATCTAAATGTCATGGTGAGATATCTAATTTATTCTAAAATAAATAATACCGAAAAAAGTACCTTGGGGACCACTTTTAGTAACCAAAATAAAGGACTGCGCCAAGTAGCCCCCTATACTACACTTGATCCAATAATATGGTTCTTTGCAATTTCATGTGTCTTTATTTTAACCTTTAAGGGTATACTACTGGCTTCAGTGCATAAAATTGCCATGCAGAAAATCATATGCTCAAGCAAAAGCAGTGCTGGTAGTAATTACATATCAAACTGGAATAGGCATCAGAGAATGAGCAAAACAGACAAATGGCTTAAATACCTGTTGAGGAAGCAGGTGGTCATAAGATAAATTATTTTGGAACTTATGTACTATCCTGGCTATCGCCAACATTCAAAATAACTTGCCAAGTTGGCAACCCTGATTTTACATGTCATATATATATGTTGAATTTTGAGTCGTGCTTCGTTTCATATATCGCCAATAAGTTGCGGTTATATGTAAGTACCTTATTTTTTCAAATTATGCTTTTGCATTGATAAAGTTAGTTCAGTTCTTTTTATGTCGGTTAATGTTAGTATTGTACTTCATTTTTCAATTTATTTTTATGCTCGGGATATATATATACTTTGGATAATTTTGTAGTACTTGCGTATTATTGCACAATCGCCAACGTTCAAGACAACTCGCCACTTTGGCATTTCCAACTTTGTGTGAGTTGAATTAGCAATCATGTGCTTCATTTTGTATAATGTCACCAATAGTTTTCAATAATACATAATTACCTCTAATTCTGTACATTACTATAACATTAGACTGGCCGCAACATACCAATTTGGCGTGATTTCAGAATCATGCCAAAAATGAGTATGTTGAGGAAGCAGGTAGTGGTAAGATAAATTATTTTGGCACCTATGTGCTATCCTAACAATCGCCAACATTCAAAATAACTTGCCAAGTTGGCAACCCCGATTTTACATGTCATATATATGTTGAATTTTGAGTCGTGCTTCGTTTCATATATCGCCAATAAGTTGCGGTTATATGTAAGTACCTTATTTTTTCAAATTATGCTTTTGCATTGATAAAGTTAGTTCAGTTCTTTTTTATGTCGGTTAATGTTAGTATTGTACTTCATTTTTCAATTTATTTTTATGCTCGGGATATATATATATATACTTTGATAATTTTTTTAGTACTTGGGTATTTTTGCACAGTCGCCAATGTTCAAAAAACTCGCCACTTTGGCAATTCCAGCTTTGTGTGAGTTGAATTAGCAATCATGTGCTTCATTTATATAATGTCACCAATAGTTTGCAATAATACATAAGTACCTCTAATTCTGTACATTACTATAACATTAGACTGGCCGCAACATTCCAATTTGGCGTGATTTCAGAATC
Source organism: Trichonephila clavipes (assembly GCA_019973935.1). Taxonomy (NCBI): domain Eukaryota; kingdom Metazoa; phylum Arthropoda; class Arachnida; order Araneae; family Nephilidae; genus Trichonephila; species Trichonephila clavipes. The sequence continues at coordinate 336,219 of BMAU01021000.1, forward strand.
ATGCCAAAATGAGTATGTTGAGGAAGCAGGTAGTGGTAAGATAAATTATTTTGGCACCTATGTGCTATCCTAACAATCGCCAACATTCAAAATAACTTACCAAGTTTGCAACCCTGATTTCGCACGTCATATATATGCTGAATTGCGACTCATGTGCTTTGTTTCATATAATGTCGCCAAAAGGTTGGGGTTATAAGTAAATACCTTATTTTTCAAATTATGCTTTTGCATTGATAAAAGTTAGTTCAGTTCTTTTATGTCAGTTAATGTTAGTATTGTACTTCATTTTTCAATTTATTTTTATGCTCGGGATATATATATACTTTGATAATTTTTTTTTAGTACTTGGGTATTTTTGCACAGTCGCCAACGTTCAAAAACTCGCCACTTTGGCAATCCCAACTTTGTATGCGTTGAATTGGCAATCATGTGCTTCATTTTGTATAATGTCACCAATAGGTTGCAATAATATGTAAGTACCTTTAATTCTGTGCATTACTATAACATTAGACTGGCCGCAACATACCAATTTGGCGTGATTTCAAAATCATGCCAACAATGAGTAGCCAACCAATATGAAATTAATATTATGAGTATTATCTTAGCCTGTTTTATCTTTCCCTCCAGAGTAATCCTTAATTAATTCAATATATAAGTTTTGTTTTTTTAATATTTTAGTACTTACATTTTTTTTTGGTTATTATGTACTACAAATATTTTTTTTGCACATTGCGATGTCTTTGGCAAAATTAATCAGTGGTATTTTTCTTAAATATGTTTTTTTATCTGTTTTTCTGTTTTTGACAATTTTTAAAGTTTTGTTTGATGTCTGTCTGAAATGCAAATAGCAAAATAAATATTTTACAATATATATATTGTGTTTGTATGAAAATGTTTATACTGATTTATTCAAAATATTGAGTCGTCTTTTATTTTTGATATTTTTTAAGATTTAATTTTATGTTATAACTAGCTATACCCAGCTAAATGTTGCTGTTGCTCAGTCAGCTTTAAAATACTGGTACACCATAAAGTATGTCATGAAGCTTACAAAAAAGTAATAATACACAAGAATTCAAACAAATCAATATGCATATAAGACGCATTTGTTGTCTGTCTGAATAAACTTTCTCTTTCACACTATATCATTTGGATAAATTTTCAAAATTTGTTTGTGTGGTTAGTAATCAATTATAATGCTATAATTTTAATTGAATAAGCAGATATTGCATTTTTATGTATAAAAATAGTTATAACTACTGTACTGTATTTTTTTTCAGTGAGTGAATATTAACGTTGCACTGTTCAGCTACATGAGGGCTTTTGGCGACGGACCACATAATTTTGAACCATGGTCAAGTGACATGGACAACACCTGAGCTGGCACCCCCTTCTCCTAACTACCATGCCACACCAATTTAGCAGGAATATTCTTTGAAAATCCAATCTTCCAAGATATATGATGGCACGGGTTCTATGATGAGTATTTTAACGGGGAAGGGGCAAATAGTTTTGTAGCAGATATTACATTTTCAGCTGCGAGCGTTTTCAGCAGATTGCAAAGATTATCATTTTTGTGCCCCAAAAATAGTTAATGTCAAAATTTAAGTGTCTTATGTTTATGGAGACCTTAGAAAACGATTTGACTATTTATTTTAAGTGAATGGTGTATATAATTAATTTTACAGTGGAATATATTTAATTAATTTATTATCTCTAACCGATTAAATTTCCCTAAGTGGAGTATTTTGTTTATGTATGTCCCTTAATTTTCAATGTAGTGACCTAAAAAATATTGCATGAAAAAATTTCTGTAGATCATAATGCGGTAGATAAAGCATTAACGTGCATCGCTCTCCTACACAGCGGGTCTTACAAAGCTCTAATAAAGTTTGAGCTATGAAAGTAGCTAGACATTTGCCAACTTGACTCTATTGTCAACAGTTTGCTATTTTTTCCATTGAATCACCATTGTTATTTAGGAAACGGTGTTGCTTGCGAGTATTGCAATTTTCACATAAAATAAATTCAACAGAAATTTATATTAATGTATGACACTTTCAGTTATAAATTATTTACAATATTTTAAGCGTCAGAAAACTTTTAACAATGTGTTACTTTTTGCTGAGCAGAGATCAGCTTAGGGAGGTATTTTCAAAAATCAACCCTCAAGAGTTTTACGGGGAGTTATAAATATAAAAAAATCCTTTTATCAGCTATTAGATCTACATACTTAAAATTTAACAAAGGTATTTTTTTTTCTTTTTTTTTTTCTTCAGCTGAGATATGTGAAAAGCTTTTTTTGTTTAATTTGCAATTCACTTAAAATTAACTCATTAAAAACTTCTTTATCCTTCAATCTGTGTCGTTTAACCTTTCAGTTCACCCGTGCGAAGAACGGTATACCAGCTAGTATATATATATAATATATATATGACATGTTTTGAGTCAGAATCAGACTTATTTTTTAAAAAGGTTTTTATTCTAGAATTCTAGAAATTCTAGAAATTTTTGTCATATATGTTATTGATTGTCAAAAATGTAAATTTGCTACGCCCTAACTAGGCTGGTTGTCAAAAATGTTAAGACGTTAAAGATATGTGTGGAAAAGAAGTAAACTGGGATATGAGTGTTATGATATAAACTTCACTGCAAGACCACCAACATGCTGACTTTGAAATCCTATTGTTGTGTGGTGGATTTGGAATTAGAAGTAGCAAGACGAGTAATGTATTTGTGATGAACATAAATTCTTAAGAAGTTAAAAGGGTATTCAAGATCTAAACAACATTGAAAAAACTTTTTTAGTTTATTGAATTTATCTATTTTGTTGGTAGTTAAGTTATCATTTCTAAATAAAAAAAATCAAAATACTATTTCTGTAAATTGATAAATGCAAATTCTTATTCCATACAGGATATATATATATATATATATATATTACTCATACTCATATACGAGTGTTTTGTGTGCTTGTGTTTGTTCTACAATTAATGTCTCATTTCATTCGTTTCGTTAACAATAAGTATAAAATAACTATGTGCAGAAGAAAACTAAATTTATTTGTTCTAGCAATACTATGTACACTCAGGAACGAAAAAATTAGCGCACCAAGAATCGTCAAAATGAAACAAAATTTTACATACTACTTTGATATAAGTAAATCATTAGTAAACCAAAGACAAAGGATCGTTTATTTCATAGAAAAAGGCAAAAGAACGGAGTATTTAATACCCTGTTGAGCCTCCTCTAGCACGAATGCACGATGCGATACGATCGGGTTTTAAGGTACAAAAGTTTTGTATAATGTCTTGAGACATTTCGTTCCACATTTCCTGTAACCTTGCTTCTAGTTCGTTCAAACTCGGGAGATGCCCAACTCATCGTCCCAAATGATTCAAGATATGCCTTATTGGAGACAAATCTGGGGATTGGGCAGGTCAAGGAAGGTTAGTAATAGTGTGGAAACAGTCTTGTGACACCCTTGCCTTGTAAATACGAACATTGTCTTGTTGAAAAATGGTTCCTTTAGGCGTTGCACGAGAGGCAACACATGTGGTTGCAAAAAGTCGTGTGCTTACCACTGGGCTTTCATGTTGCCACCGATCAATAGTAGGGGTGACCGTGTATTGCCGGCAATGACACCCCATATTCTCACACCAGCTGTGGGGGTAGGTTTGCCGCTGTAAAGTAAAGGAAGGGTTGAGGTGTTCACAACGGGACTCACAGACGTACACGATTGACCTCAACGCTGAGATTAAATCTGGATTCGTCGCTAAAGATGACCTGGTTCTATTTCACTGCAGTCCAGTTTCCTCTTGCGCAGCACCACTCCAAACGGTGGTGTCGATGGGTGGGCGTGAAGGGCAGCACACGTAATGGGCCTCGCGATCCCAAATGTCCTTCAGCCAGGCCCCTTCGAATGGTTCGTGAAGACACAGGGGCTTCTATTGAAGGGGCACAGGGGTCTCTAGTGCTACATGTGCCTGGATAGCGGCCGATGAACTAGTTGGATGTACGCGTGCATTTATTATGATGTGGCGGTCTTCTGGACGACTGGTTTATTGAGAACTTTCTGAGCCTGGTCTTCGTATAAATGACATCTCACGGATCCACTGGATGCAACACCTTCTCACAACACAATCAGAGCTGCCTAATTGACGAGATACTTACCTAGCTGACCACCCAAGGTCCATCGTGCCGATGATTCTCTCCCTGTCAAACTGTGACAGCAGCACACATTGTCTTCGAAAACAATGGAATTGCATGTCTACTTGAGCTCTTCCATTCTAAGCGATTCACTACACTCAAACAAGCTTTGGTTGCCTGTTTTTACTCCATGGAGAACTACGTTAAACGCCCTCTACCGGCTATACGTAATGCTCAATAACGTTGTTATTCTAATCATTTGTATATCTTCCCTACATCTACGTTCATGCCAAGTTTCGTTGCGATCCCGCAATTATTTCTTGATGTGTTATTTATTTTTTTTTGTCCATGAGTGTAAGATATTAATTTTAGAAATACTTAAACGTCAGGCATTTTCAATCTAATTTTCTTTGATAAATTATTATTCTACATATTTACTCAATTTTTATTCCATATTATTTTATGATTTTAAATATTTTAAATGTGGATTACTTAATAAGTTCTTTCTGATGGAGAATCTGAAAGCTATTTCTCTTGTTCTTTTTTTTAAATATTGTACATAAGTTTGCTTTAAAAAAGAAAAAAAAGGCCCAGTGGAAACATTTCTACCATCCAAACTACGCCATTGATCCTACTGTAACAATAGAAAAATATATTAAAGAATTCCGAATTTTATCTAGGAACACTATGCATCGATGACAACATAACTGTGTGAACCCATTCAGAAATCTTGTTCAGTCCAATAACATTTGTGCAATTCGAATCGCATTCTTCAAGGGGATTTTTCCCTTCTTCTTTACAAAAAAAGGGGGGAAAATCGTCAATAAACATAGAGCTCTAGAGAAACCCAATCCTTTGTACAAAGCAAAGAAATGTTGTTTACGCTGAAGCTATTTTGTAGAGTATTCATTCGGAGTAACTTACTTTCGCTCTGGTGCTCTTGGACAAAGCTGCTTCCAAAGCCTGACCTCCTGTTTAAGAGTTTTTTTTTATCCCTACTCACAATACATTCACTTTGAAAGAAATATGTGCCCTTTTTTTCCATTTTTTTCATTTCCTCCTGCCTCTTTTTTACTGACTTCCATCCCTTTAGAAAACACTACTACGCTACAAATAAAATACTTTTGGATGCCACTGCTTCCGAAAACTGGGCTTGTGTAATATGCAAGGCCAGAGTTCGTAGTTTTACTCCTGGGTAAATATTTATAAATATGATAGAGCATAAAATTTCGCAATGTGTGAAAGAATATGACTTTCAAAAACAAACATTTTCAAAATATCGAAAAATGTTCTATAGGACAGATGCAAACGTGAAGAATCACTTTTCATGGATTATATTATCTCCTTTCATTACAATTTCGCTATGTTGTCTCCATGTATATTGATGTGAGAGGAAAACTCATCTTCCGTTAATACATTTTATACTTCAGGAAAGAGAATGCTGTTTAGATGAAAAACAGTACTTCATAACTTAATAAGAGGTTGCATCAATTTATATATAATTAATTGAATACAGATTAATTAATATGATTTAATTAATGCACATTTTAAACTTCTTTTAATACTATTCTTTTATTACTATTTTCTTCATTTCTGAAGTAAATAAGGTAAATTGTGTAACAGAAATTTGGGTCAAATTACTGTTCTCAGTCCATAATGGTACAACCAGTGCAAGCAAACTCCAAAAGTTTTACGTAGATATATATTTTGATGAAATGATCAATTTCCTATAAAATATGAATTTGTGTTACACATGTTGGTTTAGCCAACAATTTACTAAATTTCCTGAAATACTGTATTTCTGCATAATGGTAAAATAAATATTCATCTTCTGTGGCATTTATTTGTTTTAAGTTAAAATGATAATTAAAATTATAGATACATTTAATAAAACTATTAATTCTAATATCAAAAAACTATTTACATGGGAAATATTTTTTTTAAAAAAATTGGTTTGTTTGGCTTTATCGATCTCTTTTAATTATGTTACTAATCTTATCTTACGCTATACTTCAGTACTTCTTAAGCTTTCAATATACGCGACCCACTATTCAATCATCATTTTTCTTCACGTCTCCCCCCCCCTTATACAATAACAATGCATTGAATTCAAAAATACTATACTTTGACACTAAAGCTGCAATACGACTTTAACCTCTTATGTGCCACCGACGTATTTAAACGTCTCGCTCAGCCAAAGCATGAATTTTCTGAACGTGTATATACGTCTTTCCGAAGTGCGATTTTTTCTGTGCACTGCTATCCATAAAATTATTCCGAAGGCTTTGGAATACCACAAAAGCACCTTAACAGTGTTTTCGAAGGATTTACATATTTCAGACGATTTGCTTATTTATTCCTTTTCTTCCCCCTCCCTCCCCCCATACAACATATACCAGCACCTTCGTGGAAAACGGTGATTTGGGAAGCGAATCGCGTAACTTTTTAATTCGGCAGTTAAGGAATTATTTATAAACCGTACAAATTATCAAGATAAGTGTTAATATAACCCAATGGGGTCACTGATAATTATGAAACTTGTACTTAGTATTGTTAAATTAATGATAAAATATACATTGTACAGTTCTGATACATTTATAAATGTATTATATCAGTGTAAATGCATATTTTATATTTTATTATATCAGAAAGTATTTTGTTTTATCTTCAGTAAATTAATAATTTCTTATAACCTATTGTTTTTGACTTTTCAATAGCCTCGCCCCCCTCGTAGAATTATCTCGCCCCCTCAAGACGGGCACGCCCCACAGTTTCAGAAACGCTACTATAATTGCATGTTTATTTGTAATTGGTGCATTCTTACAGTTCATATTTCTTGTACAAATCACAGAATCATCGGGGAAAATTATTTTATAAAATGGTAGGATTACTTTTGTCTATCATACATTCAAATTTTTTTTTAATTCTACTTAAAATTGATGGGTCACATTTTATCATGTCTCAAATTAGTAGTTTTTTATTCAAGTAATTTTAAGCATAAATAAATATCCATAAAAATCCCGACATCATAGAAACTATGTGATCAATTGGATTTATTATTTTTTAAGTAAAGGTGAACAACAAGAGTTTTTAAATGTTACAGTAAAATTTATTTATTAGACCAAGAAACTAAAAGATGTCAATCATATATTCAAATAGAAATTTAAAAGTTCTAAAACACAAAATACGTAATAAAATACGAAAATTACTGTACTTGGTCTTGACTAATATTTCCTAGTGAGGTTAAATGTTCCCTTGTTTACCCTTTACTTTAATTTTTATAGCAAGTTAATAATTAATGTTATTTTGAATTTAGCCTCTAAGAAAAAGAACATAGTTTCAATGAATCAAATATAATAAATTAAGTTTTGTTTTATCGTCTATGTATATTCAAATATAATGATAAACATATATAGAAAAATTGTGTGTCTTTAAATTTTATTCTTGTTGGTTTTCTTCAACTCAACAGATGAATACATTTATTTGTCCTTACAAGTATATTTAATGTCAACCACAATATATTGGGTAAAAATATATTAAAAATTTGGGAAACTAAATTTAAATGAAAAATAGAGAGAAATTGCCATTTTTTAATATTATTTGTATATTTTGATATTTATGTGTTAAGTCAAAATAATAAAAATATTATTTTTCAATATGGAACATGAATTAAAGGAAGAACAGGAAAAAAAAAACAGGTTGCTTAAACATACTTCTTTAAAATGTTTTGAAGATGCTTATGCTAGATAAAGTTTTAAGAACTAAAAGTACAGTTTTTTGTTACTTTAGTCAATTGATAGGAAAAAAACTAATTTTTAGCGAGTTTCTAAGAAAGTAAGTGAAAGAATTAAACATCCATTCATATATATATATTGGTTTTACCTTGACCTAAATTACTGCTTTAAATTTAAAAAAAACACACACACATGCATAGTTCAATAATTTTTCAACTAATTGCATGTCAATAAATTTTTAAAAATCTGACATATTTTTAAAGAAACGTATAAGTAAAATTTTGCGCGACATTAAAAATACATATCACAACCTCTTTATTTTCCTTCCTCAATATTCAATAGGCTATAAAATAAAAAAAACCAAATACTTTATTGAAATTGATATTGTTTTTATATACTTTCTTGCTTTTTAAATTGATAAAATATAATTGTTCCTTTTTTTTTTCTTTAAGAACAGTATGTAATTAACATCATCGTAGCATATTAAATCCTTTAAATTTATTTTGTAATTTAAGTTAAAAGTGAAAAAGAAATATTTAAACTACTAAATTTTTCAATTAGCACTATTCATCACAAATTCTTTCATAAAGTATATTAAAGGTACCAACTCCATAAAATTATTATTTCCTTGAAAACGTTTAAGGAAATTAAATCCGAATAATAATGATAGATCTATAAAAAATGCATATAAATTTTCAAACATCTTTTGTCAAAAACGAGCTCTACGCCTGTGGGTTCGCTGAAAACTTATTTCTTAGAAATGCTTTAAAAATCTCATTTTTGACAAAATTTGAAAAGAAAAGTGTATGCATCCATTAAAAGTAGTATTTTGATGTATGAACATTAAAAAGCCCATGAGATAAGTTTCTAAAATTATTTTTATCCATTTACTAAATTATCATTGCAATACCTCGCTATCATTGCAGGGAGTATTTGTCTGTTTCAATACAATTAGAATAATAACATAAAAAAGAATATTGAATAACATTTTGAATTCTCGCTACAAAGTGAGACCTAGATATATCAATCCGACGAAAATCTGATCCCTAAAGCCTCTTAAAGGATTGAATTTAGAATCATATTTATAATGATAATTATATATCATTTGACACATCATTCTGAAAAATGTAAAATTTAAAACACTAAAAAGTCAGTTATTTTTATTTAAAAGGCATCGCTTCTATTTTTTAAGTGTACCATTGCAGCCACCATATCAATGCAGATTGCATTTTCATTTCAATTACGGTAGAATTATAATATTCAAAAAATAATGGATAGCACTTACATCCTCGTTACATCCGTCACAGACGGCCACTCGAAAGACGAAAATAGGACTAAAGGTTTCTCCTTAAAAGCGCCTTAAAGGAGCTCGCTCAAGCAAAATATGTAATATTGCTCCCATTGTCATTAAGGCCATTCATCTGGGCACTAATCCACATCTGGAGAATCATTCTAATGACATCTCCTCACTCATCGCAGTGATCTAATTAAAAAGCTTCCTTCCCTTCGCCGATTTCTGAATGGCTAGACTTTGATTTCGGAATATCATTTCATTGGAGAAAATCAGCTTCAAATATTCATTCGTTTCTGTTTCAGAAAATGTTATGGAATTTGGAATTGGAGTATCAGATTGCGAAGTCACAGACGATATTCCTTTTGTTTGGTTCTCGAAAATGATTAGGAAGGAACTGAGAAATTGGATATTCGCATAAAGTAAGTAGGTTGCAATGAAGAGCTCCGTGATTTTAATGTATCTTTCAAGATTTGTACTTTTAGGATCTCTATATTAAGATATATTATTAAGTCAGATAATAAAGGAATTACATTAGTGAAATGTGATTGTTTAAAGCCATAAATCTTAATAACATTAAAAATATCACCAATTTTATTTTTCATCTAGATTCATTCAGTAGAATATATTCTGTAAGAATGAAATATATTTTATGTATTTAAAAAAAAGTGTAGACCGTTGCACGTTAACGTTTATCCTTCAATGTTTGTGACCCAATATTTAATCATAATTTCCCTCGCCTCCCTCCATACAATAACAATGTTTCAAATTCAAAAATGCTATATTTTAAATCTAAACCTGCATTACGACTTTAACCTCTTAAGTGCCGCTAGCGTCTATAAACGTCTCGCTCAGCCAACGCATTAATTGCCCCAGACGTATCTATACGTCTTCCCGAAGTACGTTTTTTCTGTAAACTATTATACATAAAATTATTTTGAAGGCTCTGGAATGTAATAAAAGGACGTTGGCAGAGTTTGCGAAATATTTATTTATTTCTAAGGATTTGATTATTTATTCCTCTTTTCAATCCCTTCCCCCCTTCCTTAATACCCCACATATGCTTAACTACGTGTTAAACTGCGGCATTAGGAACGAATCGCGTTAATTGGCGTTTACGGGATTAGTTATAAACCGTACAAATTATCAAGATAAGTGTTAATGTTTGCAAATAATTTTATGTATAACAAGCCCATGGGGTCACTGATAATTATTAAACTTTTTCTTAACTTAGTATTGCTAAATTAATTATAAAATATTTTGCGCAGTACTGATTTATTTATAAGTGTATTATATGAGCTTAAATGTGTAGTTTATTTTTTTATTATGTCAGAATGTATTAGTTTTTTTTACTTTCAGAAAATTTAGAGTTTTTCATAAAAATAATTTCTTGTTTTTCATTTTTAATATGCCCGCGCTCCCCTTATGGGGTTATCTCACTCTCCTAGGGGACGTGCCCCACAGTTTGAGAAACACTGGTTTAAACCAAAGTTGGTGAATTAGAGGTTGGTTTTTAATAAAATCAATTTAGAGTTCATCAACAGTTATTTTTATTAATTTAAAGTATGTTGCATGAAAATTAATGGGCTAAAAACATGGATGGTTTTTCATAGCGACCACATCCCTTTCTCATTTGGCCTCCACTAAAGATTTGTGGTTGTTATTATGATAAATTGTCACAGATATAATATGAAAACTATAAAAAGAATGGGAGGGGAGGACTTTGAAAATTGTTAAATTATCATTAATGAAAGATTCATTTGCAATTCGCTTATGCTGCAAAGCTTTTAACTGATTTTTTTCTCATGTTGGTGATTGTAATCCTCTTTTTTACTACAGAGTAGATATTTGAATTTTTACTTACTTAAAATGTATGAAATGATGTATATACTAAGCAGTTAACATTTAATAGTTTTTCTTAAAGAGGCAATGTGTGTGCTATATATATATGAAAAAAATTAAGTTACGATCAAACTAATTATTTTGTTATCCCCCATGTGAGCCAACGGGATTCATAGAAGTTTCAAAGGCTCCAAAAGAAAAAAAACGAGTGTCCGGGGTCCATACAAATCACCCAAAGATTCTCGAATTAATCATTATTTAAATAATTCAATTAATCTAAAATAAATGTTAATCATAGGTGATCGTCTCATTACACATTTAGTTATTTGTATACTCGAGGAAAAATTTATTGTATGTACAAATCTTACTGTTCTAGTGAACTACTTATCAGTAAATACTGATGGGAGGTCGCCAGTCCCCAAAGTTATAATTGCAGTTTTTACATTTGCCCTGTTTACAAGAAACGGAATTCGGTGGAATGCGTCTTTCTTACCCCACCTCTGAGGGCGAACCCTAGCAAAGGGTGACACGTTCCCACGCCTGGAAGGGGCATTGTACCCATAAAATATCGGGATATCGGGGTGTGTCATTAGAATTTCCCGCGCTTAAAATGTCATTGACCGTGTGAGGTAACCATACGCCGACTCTGGACCAATCAAAAGAAATTAAGCGGACGAGGTAAAGAATCCGCTCTAGTATATCGGTGCAAAGAGGACGCCAAGTAAAAACGGGGGATGCACCCCGATTTCACACACACACTTGGGACCCAGAGACTCAACATAGACCCAGGCCTTGAACTGGACTCCGCGGGGCTTCGAGCGACGACATGTTTTCACTCCTTTCAATCCTCCCTTTCTCAAAAGCTAAGTAGAATTTTGTTATGCAACTATTTGTAAATTAACCCAACATTAATTATGTTAAAATAAATTAATAGTTATTTAAAGAACGGCCTTTTTAATTTAGTGTACTGTTTTATTGTCTTTAAAGGATTTAGTGTTTGAACTTAAGCTATGATGCGATGTTACGTTAAGAACCTGTAATTTTAGATAATGGATATATAGAAAATAAATTAATCATTTAAGTTAAACAAGCGTCGCATCAATACCAATGCGTGGTTGCTTTTGAGGAGAATGAATAGTGGTGCAATAACACTCACTTTAAAAATTAAAAATGAATAGTAAAACATTAGATTTTTTTAGCTTTTATTTAAAAATTATTTTTTCAATGTACAAACTCTGATGCTTAAATTTGAGGATAATTGCAAAAATCTAAGCATATAAATAAAAATGAAGTGTCTGTTTGTAATTTGAAATTAACGGCTTTTATTAATTGCATTTAAAAGTATATACGGTACCCATATGAAAAAATCATTTTTTTTTTTTTTAATTTTTATCTGTGTGTCGGTCGGTCGGTCTGTTTGTTCCGGCTAATCTCTGAGACAGCTGGACCAATTTTAACGGAACTTTCACTGACAGAGATAGCTAATGTTAAAAAAAGTAACATAGGCTACATTTATTTTAGAAAAAAAATTAGGGTTCCACGAAAATAAAATTAAAACCAATGAAATAGAGAATAATATACAATTCAAATAGGGATTTGTGAAATACCTCCCCTTGGAAGTACATCCCTCGAAGTATCAGCGTGAGCTAGAGGTGTAGGGTTAGCGAAAGAACTCGGATCAAACATTATCTTAATATGACTTAAGATATTCAACTTAAACCTTTAACAAATATAATTATAATAATTAATATGAGAGAATCTACGATGACGTAATACGCAACACACAATATAAATCAGACCAATCTTAGTAATCGAACCACCTAATCTTCAAATATACTAATAAGTAATCAATCCCACCTTATATTATTCTGTAATAAACTTGTCTTTATCTACATTGGTATGTAGCTTGACGTTTAACTTCTAGTAGAACACCAATAAGTTTATCCACGACACGTAGAATTTAAATCTTGACCCACGAACTGCAATAATCATCAGCAGCCACAACGCACCTCAATTATCTAACATTCAATTACATTGCCATCCCACTTACTCTAAGATCCTATATTTATCCTATATTATTTGCATCTCTTCACTTCTCGTTTCTTGGATTTGGTTGAAAAAGAGTTGCCATTAATTCTGGCCCTACTTGGACTTGTTAAAGAAAAGACGCGTAAGACGTCACAGATTGTTTATCTATACATATAAATAAAAATGAGGTGTCTCTTTGTAATTTGAACTTAGCAGCTTTTTATTGAGTGCATTTAAAATTATATACGGTACCTATATGAAAAAATCAGTTTTTAAATTTTTTTGGTTTGTCTGTCTGTCTGTTTACGGGGTGAGTTACGGGGTGTTATAATTAAATAAAAAAACATATCCGCTATTACATCTACAGAATTAAAATTTAGGAAACATGGTTTTTTCTTCAGCTGAGATATGCAAAAGCTTTCTTTTTTATTTAATTTACAATTCACGTAAAATTAACTCATTAAAACTTCTTTTTCATTCAATCTCTATATTATTTAAGTTTTCAATTCCCCCGTGTGAAGAATGGGTATACCAGAAAGTATTAAATAAAATAAGTATGCGTTTGTAGATGTCCACAAAGTAGTCTCGAGAACCAATAGAAGTTTTCAGAGCTTTTGATTTAAGCAATGAAACTATTTTATTAGTTTATTTTGAAAAGGAAAACTTATAGAAAAATTTATCGAAGCAAATCAAGAAAATGCAGTATTTGGCTAATATACTAATACTTGCTCTCTTTTGTAGTCGCTGAAAAAATACGAAACATTTAAAAATATATAAGTAATGTAAAACTATTTAAATCTTGGGTTAATTATAAGACAATTCATTTGTTTAAAACACAGAGTTAAAGAAAAGTATTTTGCTAAAAATGCTCAATACACAATATCATCAAAAATAACTATAAACATTTCTAGCTTTTACTCAACTATTAATTTTTATTTTCATTCATTTCACTTTATGTGAAAACGTAGCATTTGGTTTTTTTATTTTGAAAACGAAATTTATGTAGGTATTTTATTATTTTAGTTGTATATTTTTGCGCTACAAGTTATTTGTAATTGACTATTTTTACTTTCATTCTGTAAATTTTAAATATTCTAAAAAAAGTTTATATGTTAAATTTGATAATAAACTGAATTGGAGAGCCATCTGTTTTAAATATAGCTTCTGAAGATAGCTCATCTAAAGTTTTATCGTTCTTAAAAAATTCGTTTTGTATTTATAAATCATAAATATTTGAGTTTTTCCGATCATTCCTGTAATTTTATACTTGCTGCAACATTGTGTTTGAATAACAAGTAATTTATGCAAGAATACCTAAATATATTTCACATTAACCAATATACTTCTACGTATTATAAAGGCATACTTTCAATTATAAGGACGCATTTCCCAAGAAAGAAGAGAAACATTTAGTTACATTTTTTTATAAAAGTTTATTTTATTTAAATTTTACAGAAATCTAATTATCTTATTTCATTACTTAAACTAGTTAAACTAAATATTGGACTATGTCTAGACTATTCAAAATGAAATAAAAACAAATTAAACAATACAGCAAGAGAAAATATGTCGAGGGAAAATGGATAAATATCGGAAAAGAATCAGTTATTATAGTTATTATCCTCATCTTTCAGTCCAAATCTAAAAAGAAAATTAAATGTATAAATTCATTCCATTATAGCTCCCATAGTTTACTTCGTTAAGAAATAAAACCTTTTATTATATAAATATATTACAAAACTCTTAGTGCAATTTTAATTATATTTTATGTTAATGAACATTGTAAGTGACTGTGCCGAAAAAAAGAGTATTTCGAAAATTAAATAAAATAACTACACATATCATTGTAGTAATTTTGCTTACGTGTTTAGAAATTTTTAAGTATGTATTTCATTTTGAAGTTATTAGAGCGATAAAGAGTATAAATAAGAGATATAAAGATAAATATTTTGTATGTGCAACGTACTTTGGAAAATAAAGGATATATATATATATATATATAATTCCGAGATAACTTCAAAGAATTATTTTAATAATGTTACTTAATTATAAAGACACTTGATTACTTTCAAGAAAATCCTTTTTTATTTTAACCAGCGAAAAATTAACCAGATATATTGCAAAGATAAATATAATTTATTTAAGCATTTTCAGTTATTTTAAATACCGTTTCATTATTTTGACTAATTCTAATAAATTTCCATACATTTAAGAGTTAAATCAGAACTATTTAAAATTAAGAACGTATTTTTGAATGATATTTTACTCATTTTTATACTGCGCATTTAAAATATACGTATTATTTATTTACTTTATAAAATTCATTAATAAGAATATAAAATTAATTAATAAGATTCCCAAATTCGTCAAACTCTCGTCAATTAAACATATTAATTGTCCCTAATATTAATGTAGCTATATGAATTTTAGTTCTAGGGATTCGTATATATATATATATATATATATATATATATATATATATATATATATATATATATATATATATATATATATATATATATATATATATACTAGCTGGTATACCCGTTCTTCACCCGGGTGAATTGAAAAATTAAACAATATAGAGTGATTGATAAAGAAGTTTTTAATGAGTTAATTTTACGCGAATTGTAAATTAAACAAAACAGAGATTTTGCATATCTGAGTTGAACAAAAAAAGTTTGCTAAATTTTAAGTCTGTAGATGTAATTACTGATATGTTTTTTTTTATTTATTTATAACAGCATGTAATTAATTCTCTTGTGGGTCGAATTTTTAAAACACCTACCTTCCGCTCAGCAAAAGTAACACATTGTGTGTAAAAAAACGCTTAAAATAGCTTAAATTATTTGTATATGGATGTGTAATACGTTAATATTACTTTCTGATGCATTTATTTTAATTTAAATAGCTGTTAGCCGCGACTTCGTCCACGTGGAATTTATCAAAAATGTGTTAATTCAATTCACAGTGTTTACGAAAACTTAATAATTATATATTTCACGGAAAGGAATACCTATGCTATAAGTCATTCTTCTACTTTGTGAATCGAAGTACACTTTTTGTTTTATTTGTTCTTTGTTTTTTGTTGTGCAAGGAGTGAGAGAGACGCATGACCTTTGGTACTGTCGATGGGGTGAGGACTGCAAAATCATTAGGATCAAAGGACATAAATGGTAAATATTGCGAGTGGCAGCAACATAATCAAACAAAAAAAATTGATTTAACTGCAAGAAATCGTCGAGACAAAAGGCTCGCGAATTAAAATAATCTCTATTGAATAAAAATGATCCTCATTGAATAAAAATAATAATTATTGAAATAAAAAAAATAATAATTCCTATTTGTATCGTATATTGTTCACTATATCTCATTGGTTTTAATTTTTTTTCTCGGAATCCTAAATTTTTCTAAAATAAAAATGTAGCCTAAGTTATTTCTTATAACATTAGCTATCTGCCAGTGAAAGTTCCATCAAAATTGGTCCAGCCGTTTCAGAGATTATCCGGAAGACAAACAAAAATTTTAAAAAATGATTTTTCATATAGGTACCGTATATAATTTTAAATGCACTCAATAAAAAGCTGTTAAGAATGGTCGGTACCACCTATACCGACAATGTTAAATTGAGCCATTTTAGGAACCTGTTTCTCAGATATTGTTAAATATAAAAACTTTAAATTTTTTGTCTGTATAATAATTAGGTGTTTTTATTTAAATAATGGTAAAATGTTTCAAATATATTGTTTACTTTTTCAAAAAAAAAAATCATCGTAAAAGTATCGCTTTGAAATTTGTCAAAATTGTCATTTTTTTACGATAACTGCTTCTGAAAAACAAAATTGAGAAATCTCCAAGAAAGTAGCTTCATGATATATATAGTTACATATTTTTTATGGGCAGTTAAAATTTCAAGCAGTTTCATTCAGAATTTTCTGTGAAAAAAGTACACGCACTTTGAAAACAATCATTTTGTCTCAAGCAACATTCTGACCACATTCGCTAAGGTTGTGTGGTGTGAACTCGCTTGTTCGAGTAACGTTCATGGTACAACCGACGTCTGTTCGGGTAAAGTTCATGGTACAACCGACGCCTGTTCGGGTAACGTTCATAATACAACCTCCAAGTGGCGTGACCGTTACAGTCCACATATCCATACATCATCAACATGTCGGCAGTCCCTCGTTTGAATACGAGTTCTTCCTGTTACCTAGGGAAACGGATCGCAAATAATTAAAGGACTGGTGTTCACAAAACTGTACATTCAACGCAATCTACCACATGACTGCCTGAAGGGTATCTTCCAGAACGTAAAGAATTCCATGCAGTGTCGTTGTAGGACTAGCCAGACGACTTTTAGTTGTATATTCAATTACTTGCTGTGATACAATCGCTTAATAAAATGTTTTATGTCTCCTTAAGGCACTGTTGTTTCTGTTCTCTTTTTCTTCTTCGCACCATATCTGACAACTTCGGCATTTGCGACTCAGCATTCCTATAAAACTCCGAGTCGTGTTTGTAACCCCTACACATCTTGCAAATTTGTGTCGCTCTGGTAGTGAATCACCTTGAATGTTATAAAATGTATACGAGTTTAGTCCAAGTAATCAGACGGTACAAGTAATGTTTATAAACGTTAAATGCGATTTCCATTATATTAATTTATATTAACTATTTTCTTCGTATCTAGTAGATTAACCCGCAATCACCGGCGCGGGGTGTTCTGTACACTCCTGCAACAAGAAAATCCTCTCAGTATTCTAAAAAGAATGCGCAGAACCCCGATTTTTTTTATAGCCACACATTTTGTGTCATTGAACCTTCAGGCCTGATGCAATCTCTCTTTCTCGAATGATTGGAATGTAATGACCTTCAAAAGTTTATCTGGGGGGGTGAGAAATCCCGCGAGAAGTTGTGCATATGTATACATTTTGCTCTGAGTGTTTGGAAAATGATTAAAATATTATTTTCTTTTACTTTCTACTATCATTATCTCATTAATTATAAAGTATATTTATTACTGGTAAATACGTTTTAATGATTTATGAAAAAATATAAAACTATGTGTTTTAAAATTAAAATTTTGTATGTTTAGTTTAAATTAATGTTAGTCTCATTTGTATGCAATAAATTTAATAATTTTCTTTGTATAATACAAAAACATCTTGTACTTTATAAATATGTATCATAATGACTTAATTTTATTTTCATAATTAAATACACTTGTTAAACGTTTGGGGTTTTCTCTTCACCCTGCGAGTAACGACAGTAACAAAAACAGGCGCGAGTGACCACGGGTTAGTTGTTTGAATACATGTTCCATTTTTTTAATCTACAAAGCAATGTGCTGTACATTAATAATAATAAAAGAACATCCAAATTAATGATGATAAGTTTTGTTCTATTATTTATATTAATCCAAAAAAGAATCTGTACTTTTATTTTGAAGAAAAAACTTCATATAACGCTCATAGCAATTTTAAAATCAAATGAATTATAAAAATTCATATTTTTTCATGAATTTATTGTCTATTAGAATATAAAATACTTTCAAAACTAAACAACTATTGCTTGAATATTAACGTTTGTCATCAATGGATTCATAACTGTACATTCATAGTTAGGGCAACAATGTACCTTTACTAGTTTTCAATTTGAGCATTTTATGCATTTCATTTTAGTGTACTTTTCTCAAACATTTTAACGTTTAACGTGATATCTGCTGTGTTGAATATGACTGAAATACATTACAATGGATGAATCAATTTCAGAAATGTACCCTAATTTTTAGCTGAAACTGGAAGAACATGCAGACAGTACTTATCCGAATGAATTTTAAAGCTCCTATCTACCGGCGACTTCCTTCTAAGACCTAGACTACAGTATCGATCTGAATGCAATAAATTACATTTAAAAGAGCAACAAATAGTAAACGTTTTTCCAGAACTGCATTATATTCCAATGCCATTTTAGCAGTTCTGTGTCTATTTCAGTGATTCATATCAGTGTTTTCGAATATTTAGGAAAGATTTAAAATTATTGGAAAAAAATGTAATTCATGAAAAATGTTAGCTTGTTTTCTTTTGTATGCACGTTAATGAAAAGCAGACATATATTCCTAGTTTCAATTTGAACCAAATAAATTATTGACATGTGTGTGAGTGATATTATTTTATTAAAAACCTTTTGCGTCTAAGAATTGAAAGCTTTGAATTCTGCAAATGTAAGGAACTTTTTTATGTTTAACATTAAGCCTTTTTGGATAAAGTTTTATCGATTTAGAGGTAATTTCAGATTACAGAAGTACAATACTAGATAAATAAAAATATTCTTATACGGCTTTATAGTTTCAAATGATTGTTACTCGCTGAACATACTAACTAGTTAATGAGCATACAAGGGTTGGGGCAAAAGTCATGGCAACTATTTCTTTTTCCCTTGTAGATATGTGAAGATCACAAACGTATGTGTGTCGATGGAAAGTTCTGCAGGCGTAGTGTGTATGCAGAATAACAGATGGTTCTGTGTTATCTGATAGTAGAGTAGCGAGGGCTGTGAAATCATTCAGTTGGTAAATGTCGTGCGAGATGGAAAAAACGCATGATGAACAGCGCGCGTAATTCAAAATAGGCGTTCTCCGAGTGCGATGGAATGCCCAGTGAATTAGTAGAAGACCTTGGGAATGATGTCCTACCGTACCGTGCAGTACCATGATGTGTAGGAAAGTTTCAGCAAGGAAGTGTGTCAATCAGTGAGATGAGCAACGTTCGGGACGGCCGGTCAGTATGCGGAACGCCTTAGCATGTGCCGTCATCTAGCCGCTCATGGACAGGAGCAGGGATTGCATTTAGGGTCTTTAGGCCCAAGTTTGTCATGTCAACTTTATGTGTACTGTTTGTCATTCTTTTGCACCGTAAAGGCCATATTGCCCTGTATATTACCATAATAAATTACTGTGTTACGATATTTCAGTGCTATTCATTGCCCACACATGTAGTTAGCACCTAGTCCTTTCATCTGAATATGTCACATTTTCCAACCGGACTGGTACCTTCAAGAAAAAAAAAAGTAGTTGCCATGACTTTTGCCCGAACCCTCGTATATTTTAAGAAAATTAAATGTCCCAAATTCCAAATATAATTAATTGTAATCTTAACATGTGCTTATATAAATTACTGTTACTGAGTAACAAACATATATACGTACAACATGCAATTGTGCTGTACTTTTCATACCATAAAATTATTTTTCAAACATTTTTTTTTACTTATGGTATTCTATGATATTCTGCTTTCATTTTACAATCATACTAAAAGTAAAAATCATTGCAGGAAGAATTGGATTTGTGCCATTGCGAGTAAATTAGTATTTTAGATATTAATTTTAAAAAAATGCTTTTTCACTAATTAAAAATGATAACTGAATTTTAGTAAATAGCAGCACGTTTATATACTCAAATGTAAAATTCATTCATCAATATCATACTTTCAAATATTTAAATAAGCAGACTCACTAAAAAATGTTCCAGCTGTCCATTTTTAGGAAGGACTTACAAACATTTTTTCTTGAGTATCTTCTGGGTCCTAACTTTAAACAGGGGTTTCAACTTTGATTAGATCATTTCTTAAATAATGATCTGCCTGTATACCAGCTTTAAAGCGTGAACTCCTTGAATCCCAATTTTAAATAGATGACTCCTTAAATTCCCAACTACATACGCGAGGAACTCTCATACACATATGTTACATTTCTGAAGTGATATTCAACAGTAAATTAAGTCCTAAATGGAATATTTATTTGTAAGTTTACTAATAGATAATGATTGAAAAATTCCATAATAATATCCAAAATGTCTAATGCAAGTTTGGGTAATTTTTTAATTATATTAAATTAATTAAATTAATGTTAAATTACTTAATTAAATTATTTAATTATAAAAATTAAGAAAGGTTTATGTTTTTAAGGAAATTAAGCATTTTTCAATTTACTTTTGAGAGTGGAATCATTTACACCCCAGAAGATAACCACAATTTACTAGATTAGAAGACTAAAACAATATAACGTTTGTACAAACAATACATTTTACCAAAACAATACCAATTATTCATTTGATAATAAAGATTACCTCTGAGAGACCTTTGTAGATTAACGTAATTACTTGAATCTAAGCCGAACTGTGTGTGTCTCCAATGTTAATGCCATTGAAAATCGAAGGAAAAAAAAATGTTGGATGTGGTATTTAGAGCAATTGCAAGTCCATGTTTGTATTTATTAGTTTAAAATACTGAAAAAAATAGCTAATTATTTACTTTTTATTCATTATTTAAATTTATTTTAATTTTGTAAAATTGGATATTGATAAATCATTTTGCACTACTTTTCATTTATCTCAAAATCTTTAAAGAATACAGGGTGCGGCTTAGAATCGATGGCGGCTTAGATTCGAATAAATACGATATTTGGAATTTAAATAACTTCTTTGCCGAGATTTTCCTTGAAACAGTTTTTTTCCTTATTAATTAAAAAAAATTCCAAAAAACGCATGTCTCTCTTAACCACGAATGTGTGAGCTTTCAATACTTAAAATATCACTTTTCTTAATTTCTTATCATGAACTTATTTTATTAATATTTTATAATGAGTCCCTTAATTATGGGTCACCTCATTGTATTTTTTTGAAGAAATGCTAATATGTTGTTAACTCACTATCGATGCCCTTCCCTAAAAACATTGTCCATTGAGACTCACGGAAGCCTATTATAAATACAAACTGACTTCCTCTTATCCTATATATAAAAGTGTATAATAATTTTTGAATTTTTTTTATGTTTCTTACCAGAAAAATACAGAAAATTAAATAATTAGAGGTTCTTATTACTTTGCAATATTTTATGACACTGCAATAAAAAAAATAATTAAAATCGGATTTAAAAATTCAACTCCAATTCAACATGAATAGTTATTCTGTCGTCTATTTAAGAAAATATATTGGTAATGAATTATTTATTTATAACCATTTTTAATATCCCTAATGAATAATTCATAATGCTTCAAAAGGTAATTTGGAAAACAAGCACTTTCTATATTAAGTGGTCTTTTAATTGTTTAAATATTTAATAATTCATCATCTTTTAAGAGATGTTAATGGAACTTCACTTTTTTCATCAATTCCTAAAGTAATTATAGCTGAAACAAATGCAAACAATGCGCTATATATAAATATATCTGTAAAAAATTAAATATTATGAGAACTGTTTGAAGTATTCCTCTTTAAGACATTTTTTCCTCATTTGAGAGTTTCATAGTATTTAGTTGTGTAACTAATCTCTCCATTTTCTCATTATCATGAAAAGCTTAAAAGGAACAAGCAAAAAAAATATCCACTTTTGAAAGCTTGCAATTTAAAATGAAATGCATTTTTATTTATCTCTAATAGCTGGTTTTATGTTATTATTTCTGAGGCTCATTTGTCAAAAAGATTGAAAGCTTTTATAGCGCCAATATTATAATAATTTAATGAATTTTTAAGAATACTAATTTAGAAATCTATTTTGCTCTGCAACAACAAAGCAAACAAAAAATTAATATTCTCAAGATAATTCTCAAATAACGGCAGTACAATTAAAATTAAGAACCGCATTACTAAAAGTAACTAAATCTTGAAGTTAAAAAGTTACAAATTATTATGAGTAAAATTAAGTATTGCTTTTGAGTATGCATTGTGATTAATATAGAAAATCAAATGATGCAACTAAAGAAAAGTTTTAAGCAAATTCATTATATTTCTTGATATGAAAATAGTTTACTTTACATTCATTATATATTTCTTCAAAGTTTTTGTGAAATCTGGCAAATCAAGTGTAATAAATGCTTTTTTTGTGTGTGTGAAAATAACATGATAATTCCTCAAGCAAGTTTTTATAATCCAAAATCTTAGTTTTCTTTATAAACGTCCTTTATTCCTCTACAAAAAACGGTATTGTTAAAAAATGCAATCATTTTTAATGCAATAGTATTGAAAACTAAGTCGAATTTTAAATTAAAGACAAGTTAAAGAATGTATTAAATATATAGTTTGATGTAATCAAAATTTTACATTTGTTATTATTAATTTACATTCTGATAATTTATTCCCTTTTTGCTTTACTTTTCTTTTAAAGTTACAAAACTATATTTCAGAAATAAAATATGAGTAAATATGTAATTATAAAACAAAAGCAAAAGCTTTAAGAAGAAAATAAAAAAATCAGTATCAAACTATTCATGATTAAGATATAAAACAGATTACTATCTGGAAAACTATGTAAGAAGTAAAAACCCAGTAAGTACTATAGATATACAAATTTACTCTAAATTATTAAGAATGTTTACAATTCATACTAATGAATAAAACGAGAGAGAAATTATATTTATTCATATGTCATTATTAAATTTTAAATATTACAAATTTAAGGTACCATTTAATGTACTCTAGTAATGGAAATATGAATTTCTATCTTATAGAATTTAATATATTCGTAAAATAATACTTAGCTAATTAAATTTGCTCATAACTAATGCAATAAAAATAAATAAGTAAATATTCAAACACAAAAAGGTATTGTAGGTGAGAGAGAGAGATTATTTGTTATAGAACTTGACACGTTACACGTATTATACTTTCAAATATCTCTGCATCATGTAAAATA
Organism: Trichonephila clavipes; assembly: GCA_019973935.1. Classification (NCBI taxonomy): domain Eukaryota; kingdom Metazoa; phylum Arthropoda; class Arachnida; order Araneae; family Nephilidae; genus Trichonephila; species Trichonephila clavipes. The sequence goes on from BMAU01021000.1 coordinate 359,951, forward strand.
TAATTTTACAATTTAAATTATTTGTAATTGTATTCGGAAGTTACAAAACTAAGAGTCATAAGAGAAAAAGAAGAATAATCTAAAAAAAGGAGTTTAATATCTCAAAAGAGGATACGATACGTTTACATTTTATAATTTAACATTGTTCATTAAGTGTTGTAAGTAGATATATAAAAAAGAAAAAAAATCATTTAAACGGAAAGATACATTAACTGTTAAATACATTTTATTCGAAAAAAAAGGTTTATGTTGAATAAGTTCACTCTAATAATAAAAGTATTTATTCAACACGTACGTTTTACACTATACATATTATAATTTTTTACACATTAATATTTGCACATTGAGATAGTTTTCAATATTTTAATACTAATAACCTAACATCATTTTGCAGTAATTAAATTTGGCTTTGGATTTTTCATTTAACTTAACGAGCTTCATTTTAATCGTGCAGTTTTTAAATATAACAATGTAACTGAAACCAAATATTTTAATTACAGTTTAATATGTATTGCAAATACATATTAAATTTATTTATAACCATTCCATTACTTTCCTATTCCGTACATTGCTTAAATGTTTTACAAGAAGCTACGAAAGTCTTACTGCATGATTAACATTCCGGATCATTGTTCAAGCTAGTATTTTAGAGGCTGCATGTAATAAATACTGACAGTCTGCTGGGACACAAAGCTACAAACATACTGCTAAAGATATTCATAACTCTTGAATATTTCATTTCACCTGGAAAGTAGTCTCATTCTTTCTGGCTTGTATCACGGGTAGTTCTAACAGTTTGTCGTGAGGTTTTTCATCTTGCTCGAAGAAAGTATTCTTATAAATATGAAGAAAAAGAAAAAAAAGGAGAAATATATGTTACATTAATATATCTCACTATAATAAAATATTATATATTTGACCTTTTCGTTCATCTTCGGTTCATCTCTACATTGTCTATTAGAATTTGTTTAAAACACGAATTAGTTATGAAATATATATAATCTCTGAAAATTCTTTAAAAATTCCAATATTCATAACAAAAATTTTAAAAAGCATGAAAGTAATAAAATATTTTTAGCAAAGATAATAGAAAAAAATAATACTACCGTATATATTTTAAGAATATAAGCCGATCCTAACATCAACCGAGAGTGAATTTATTTCTTCAAAATTTACCCAAATTGTATATAAACCAATAATTTTAAAGAAATTTCAAATATGTTGAGAAAAGGGTAAAAGAGGTGGAGTTATTTTCCAATCAAATTACTATAAAGTTAAACGCTAGATGCCATCGACGATATTTTATTTCTGTCGTAATTCTTTCTGAAACTTGTATTTTTTCTATTCATGTAAGATCTTGTATATCTACGTTTGTCTCATTCTTTTAAATATTTTTTTATTGAAAAATGACCGGGATGTGTCAAATTTACATAGAAAAAATTTCAAACTACAGTTTCAGACATAAAAACGAGATAATGCAAATTTATGAACTATTCGTAGATTGTGAATCTGATGCAGCCTTTGTAGGATTTATAAATTTTTCCCCTTCATTTGAATAAAAATTTATTTCAGAATACACAAAGTGTAATATGAGATCATGCTCATGCTCAGATCTTTTATAATTTTAATGAAATGCATACTAATAAAAAAAAAGTCTGTTTGCTTATGACCCCACGATAGAAGTGATAACTTCAAATTTTGTAATGCTATTTCAGGGATTAGTGAATAAGAAACAAGGGGCTATTATTACCGTGTTTTCATAATTATGTGATTAATAAAACTATTTGTGCATTGCTATTCTGTTTCACTTACAAAAATAGATTTTTCTTCTTAAATTCACTGTAATACTGCTATTAATAATTATACTATTCACTTAGTTCTATAACAATTTGTCCTTTTTCTACATTTTAAGTTTAATTTTAGTGTAGAATTTCTCTATCTCTTTAAGCCTATATTTTAAAAATATTACATGTTTAATTTTAGTGCTTCTACTAGGATTAGAAAGAATTACACTATTCGTAAAAAAAGGTGGCGATGACGGAGGGAGCCCCACTGAGATCGAAACTTTAGATAAGATATAAGACTGCATGGAATTTTCACTTTCATTGCGTATTGGTGGGGGGAGGGGGACAAACTACCGTGTTTCATGTCGTTTTGGAGTGGCAAAGGGGGACGTTCCTTCTTTTAGCCACATGCTCTTTAGGGGTGTGTATGTCGCGGATGATCTTGATCATGATTTCCGGCTAAAGACGAAAAATGCCGAAAGAGCGTTACAAAGCTTCATTCAAGTTCACTCTCCAGCAAAACGTGCCTAAGGAAGTTATCACTTCAAAAATATTTGATAACAAATATGACGTACTTATGTGCATAGCGTATGTGTATGTATTTTATTTTATTTAGAATAGATACTTTCTATATTCTCCTTATACCTTTTCCTTCTAATTAATTCACAGGTCTGATAATAATTTAGTTACTTGAAAAAAATGTATATATATTTCCAATTAAAATACGTTTATTGTATAAAAAGTTTCATTTATTAATACATTGATACCTTAACTACAAATAACTGTTTACTTCAAGTAAAATCTTGTAATTCGATGTCATATCTTAAAAGTTTTGGAACAGTTTAAAATCTTCATTGGAATATTCTATTTTTTTAATATTCATTGAAACATTAATGCAAAAAATTAAAAATTGAATATAGTTTATAATTTCAGAATATTTAACTGATGATCAGGAAGGGCTAGCTAAATTATGTTTAAACTGTATTTCTAAGAGAAAAAAGGTATATACTGTTATTCTTTAAAAATAGTTTAAATAATTTTTATTATATTACATTGTCTTAAATGATAAAAATATAAAATTATATACATTGTGTAATATTTCTAAATTTTATTTCTCTGTCATTTCATTTAATTTTAGAAAATAGCTACACACATATAATAGAAAATATTTCATGTATAAAAACTTACATACAAATAAGTAAAATCCTCAAAATGGATTCCATTTCCTAAATATAACCTCCTTTTGATTTTCTTACAATTTCCTGAAGTTTATAACAATTTTTCTTTAGAATTCTGCTAAGCTACATATTTTGTAATTTAAGATACGCGTTGCTGTGTATTTCGAAAAAAGTATTTACTTTTAAAAAAAGGAAATCCCCAAGCAGTGAAATAATAACAAAAATCTTTTTATACGCAAGTGGAATGCTGTATTACTTTTGGTACACGTGGACATCTACCTAAATGCAGAAGATAAATGTCTAAGTCACGAAATATGTTACAAAATTCTTAAAGTCCTAAAATAAGATTTATTTTTGACAATAAAGAATTACTTTTTACAGTTATTAAGAATGGAAGATTTTAATTTAAGGCAACTGTTTCTACAGTACTTTAGGAACAATGTTTAAGTTATTTCAAAAAAGTGTTTTTTAGTTTTTAAAGAAGCAACTCAGTATATTGAAGGTAGACAGTAAAATATTTTAATAGGATTTATTGCGATAAAATTTATAAAACCCCATAGCTGTGAATTTAAGGTCTTGTAAGTGTATAGTGAGTATTAAAAAATGTGAAATGTCCCAAGTATACTGAATATGTGCACTTGTGTTCAAATATGTTAATGTACGTCAATGAACATTCCTTAACAATACGATTCTTAAAGTTGTATTAAACGGCAGTAAAACATTATTAAACAACGATTAGTTATAAATATGTTTTAAAAAGTACATTAAGCTACTTTTTTAGTTATGCTAGTAAATCATTTGGTAACAAATCTCTTCCAAATAAACTGCAATCCCAGCAAAAATGTTGAAACTACTTAAAAAAATCATTATAAAATCACACATAATTAAATATTATGTACCAGTGATTCTTAAAATTTCTGTCACCGTGTCCCCCCCTTTTATGTATCAGTCTGACATCGCGGACCCCAAGACTTTGAAAACCCTTTCCGGACTTACAACTCATGGCTGGGTGATTTAAAGGTTCCTCAATAATTTTAAGACTGTGTCTGATACTTATGCAGTCTTTTTTAACACTTTTTTTTATCCCTTTAAGAAAACAGTATATACAGTGCAGATGAAAACAATAAAAAAAAACTGAATTAACACTCTTCATCTAAATACATTCTGCAGATTTTTTTTCATGGGGGGTAATTTAGTGATCTCATCTAGGATGACACATCTTTCGATTTTTCCATAAGATATTTCAGTCTCTAAAAGAGGGAAATTTCTTAACATTAAATGAGAGACTTTCGTGAACTACTAGGAGAACAATTATATACGCACAATTATATATGCTATTTGTATAACTAAATCCATTTACTAATAACAGTATATTTTGTTACTTTCAAACCGTTTTTCCGAAAGAGCTACAAATGATATTGATGCATAATTGTACTCTATTTTAAGATATCATAGGTAGAATGGAATTCCCAATTGAGAGACACAGATATATTTGTACAGAACCAGTAATTATTGAATATTCATTTGCAAAAGAGTTGTTTTGAAAGGACAATAAAGAGTAATATATTATTTTCTATTCAAACACACAAAACAAAGAACAGTTTATCAATATTTAATTAAAGAAAAAATCGAAAGATATAATCTTCCTCCAAAATATTTTTGTTTTAATTTTTTTTCCTACAAATTGTATATTTATACTTTCGTATACAAAAAAAAATCATCATTCCATATAACTAAAAAATCCAAGAACAAAGTGATAAATTCAAAATTTTAAATTTTTTTTTCATTTAAATTATATTTTTGACGTTATGAAATTGTATATTTCAAGTTTTCAGGAATACTACCGTTATGTAATTAAAAAAATGTTGCTGAAATTTAACAGAATTTCGGATACGTAAAATCATAACATTTTTATAAGAAGTAATAAAAAACATAAAACAATCTTTGAGATTAAATTATTTGTTTCATAATGAGCGAGTTATTTCGTCAGGGTTAAATTTTTTTCATGTTTCGAAATATGTTATTTTATTGAACTATGGAAAAGATAGAAATTTTTTTTGCACAGTAGAATGTTTAAATCATTATTATCTAACTAATATTATTATTATAGTTAATGGATTTAGTTATTTTTTTATTCTCCTTCGTTTTTATTATTGACTACAAATTATATCCAAAGAAATATCGAGCAATGTTAAAGTAATAGAGAATATATATATATATATATATATATATATATATCCTTATTATAATTCTTACATAAGCAGTCGCTTTTTGATATTTCAAGACATTGGGAAAATCATGATTCTTATATTTTATTTTGTAAAACTCAATATTTTGTTAGCATAAATGTCATGACCAAACTGCTAGGAGCTGAAATACAGACGTACGCGTTGTGTATGTTCCTGTGTGAGAGAGAGATTAAGGTTGAGATTCCAATCGGATTAAGACATTTGTATGTATAAAAAGTTCACAGAGAACGTGAATCCATTTTGAATATATATTTCTTTCTTACTAAATGGATTTAATTCCCTAGAGAGAGAGAGAGAGAGAGTTATGCTTTGTAGCATCCCAGCGTTCCGTGGAAAACAGTTTCAAGATGAATGTTTCATTCCAACGAATTTATTATTATTTTTTTAAAAATATTCTTTTTTTTCTTTTTTTCAATAATTTGTTATGGCGAAAATAATATATTTTCTGCAAATATTTCATCCTTTATTTTTCGTTACCTAGAAAACATATGCTATGTTACTGATGTATCAACCAAAAAAATCAATACATACAATTTTAACCATCCAGTCAAAACAATGCACATTAATATTCTCCCGTTAACAATAACTACATGTCCTAACTAATGAGATAGGAATTTTTGAGAACCATCTACCACACTCTGTGATGGAATGGGCGAGATTTGTGGTGAGAGTAAGAGGGAACAAGTGTGAGGGATGGTTCTGCGTAGCCTAGTGATGGATGAGCAGTCAGATACCTACAAGTGAATCGACGCCGTGATTATTGATTGGAAATGATAAACACAACCGCAACGTAAATAAAGCGGCAACGAGATACAGGTCCTCCCCTTTAACACTTTCTGCTGAAAGGGTACCTCGTCATCGTTCATTGCCTAAAAAAAAACTGACAAGTTCGTGTCGCGTCTGGTGGTTTTTTATCCCTCAATCATTGAGTAATATATATATATATATATATATATATATATATATATATATATATATATATATATATATATATATATATATATATATATATATATATTTGTTTTCCTTGCCGATAACACTAAAAACAAAGAAGGTTACTGATAACAATATTTGGAACATCCTTGTTGGCTTGTCGTTGTGATAAAAAAAAAAAAAAAAAACAGGCGGCAAGGAATTTAAGAAATTCAAAACATTAAATTCAATATTTTTTGAATATTTTTTTGACGAGGGAAAAACATTGTGCGTACTTTTTTTTTTATTTTATCACCTAGATTAGTTAAAATATTTTCCTTTCGTTTAAATAGCTCCTTTGATTCTTCTTTATATTCCCATAATTATGAAACCCATGTCTTCTATAATCTTGGGTACCAATGCCATTAGCCTATGGTATACTCTTCAATAATCATTTTATGTTTAATTCTAATACTTTAAAATAAATATTTTATCACATTTAACCAATAATAATTCTACTTATATTTAAAATTACACTTTATATATATAAATACTAATATACTATCATTATATTTTTATTATAAAGTGAATACACGCCAAATTAAGAAATAAAAATATTTCTTCAATCAAACAACATTTTAAGATGAGTAAACCAATTCCTAATGGTAGCCATGGTGGCCTAGGGGTCATGATCAGAAGCTTGTGGCCAACGTGTCATGAGCTCGAATCCAGTGGCACTAAAAAACTGCCATTTAGATGTGTTAGAGCCCATTTATAGAGAGCGCTATGAAAGCGCGGGTTTTTTTAAGGTGTAGTGGTGTTTGCGCACACACACTCGATTCTTGTTGACTGTGTTTTCATAATTTTATGGCTGCGATTATTTTAATATGGAAACAGGCGATGAAGAGGAGTTATCGCGGAGCGACGTTTTGGCAGGCACATACTACCTCTTCACCTCTCCTGATCTGTGTCTCAACAACACAGACAATATATCGTTTCCAGTTCTGGCTTTTTTAAGATTTATATCTATGAATTTATATTTTTATATAATATGACAATACTGTACTTCAGATATTTTAACACTTTAAACAAAAAAAGGGAAAATTATAGAACGAAAGCTATTCTTCAACATTCAAGAAAGGAGATTAAGATTTCAACAGAGATCATGTGCTCGATGAAACCGTCAACACCTCGAGAGGGACAGACAGTGAAGAAAGGTATACGACATGTTGCGAGTTACTATATTATCGAAATGTTCTGATTAGCCTATGATAATAGTATATTTAAAAGTGTGTAATAAAGTCCTGTTATATATTTGTAAAGAGAAGTGTAGAAGTCAAAGATTTTGAGTAATGAGTTATCCATCCTGACCTAAACTTGAAATATCAGCGTATAACTGCCGGATTCGAATGAATGCACATCAGTTGTGTCTTGAGATTAAGTGCGAGCTCCTCGACGCTTGACCGTGATTCAAAGTTCCAAGGCTGGTCACCAATAACCCTCGTTATTAAACACTCACCCAACACTCCAAGAAGCATGAATTTTTCATCATTCGAAATTTTATTAGTAAAAACGATACAAATACCTTAAATATTCAATTCAAAATAAATGAGTTTCTTAAAAATTAATTGAAAGAAATATATGTTTTAATTTTTAAGAAGATACACTTCAATGATATTAAAAAAATATATAATCTCTTTTTTCGAAATTAACCAGTAATTATAAGTAATTATATAGTTTTCTATAAGATTATGTTTTTTAACTATAGAATGTTGAAATTTTGCCGTATAAAATTTTAAAAAACAGCTATAGTCTCCTGATTAAATATAATTACATTACTTATCATATATCTATATTATAATTTTAATTAATTAACAATTTTAAAAAATAAATCGGATATATAAAGTTGCTTCATTGAGCTAACTCTTCACCGTTTCTAATCTGAGTAGTAAAAAGAAGATAGTTGTGAGGTTCACTCGAAGAATGTTTAGTTTCTTAGAGGGTAAAAAATTATTTTCTTTGGGAGTAAAGGTGAAGGGAGATAGAAGGCGGAGATGACATAATGAAAAAAAATGAGAAAAAATGTGTCTTCTAAAGGATCAAAGTTGATTTCAGAAATTTGTTTTCTTTGAGGGATCAATCAACCGGGAAAAATTTCATACAGCTGTCAAGAAAGCTTTAGAGCTTTAAGCCCGATTTTACCGGTCAAGTTTATTGCGAATTTTGTTTCTTGACGGTGGTCTTCTTTGTTAAAGTTATTTGCTGTAGGGAAGTTTATACGTGGTTTTATTGATCTTTTTACTTTAGTTGACTAGCATCGTACATTTTAGTTTCATGTTGCTGAAATAAATGCATAAGAGGCACCAGCTAGAGAAAGGACATTCTGCGTCACTGTTAAAGGACGTTGCACTTTAAAGCTACGCGAGGGCTGTTGGTGACTGTTTGGAGGAATTGTACCTTTCTATTTTTTAAAATGTATTTTTAATGTACTATACTTAATTTCTATTCAATTTCTATTATTATTATTATGCGCAATATCTGTTTTATATGTATTTTGTGCAACATATTTAGTTTTACAGTCATGTCAATTAACAACGTCATCTACTGTATTTATCTTTTGCGCGAAGGCAATAAGTTATTTGTTTCGACGTTTTTGCAATATAATCTGTGTGAAACGTTCAGTTCTATACTGTGCCTCTCTAGGAGAGAATATCGCCACCCGAAGCTGCTGGTATTTGTATAAATCTTTATACACAAAATTCAAGTTGTTAAATTTTAAATGCAAGAAGCCTCTTTATTAGTCTCATGTAGCGGCCAGTGACGAACCGCAACATTTTGAACCAAGGTCAAATGACAAGTACGGGTGTGCTTGTACTGAACTCTACAAGTTACAGAACACACCAAAGTGGTCTATATCATCCGACCCCCAATGGTCTATGACGACCTGCAAGAGGTCCATGCCAGCGAAAAAAAATTAGGGGTCCATAAGGTGTCATTGGGGTCTACGATGGTGTCTGTCATTCACCCAGATCGTGACTTTAATTTTAAAACAATGTTTAATCGAATGGAAGCCAGATTTTATGCATTCAACATTTTTATTTACTAAATTTAAGGAGGTTAATTTGAAGTTACAGTAACAGTATAAATTTTATTAAAACAAGGACCATCATTTCAGAGATTCTTGCCAAAGAGGTATAATATTGATGTTTTAATCTACTATGAAGAGTTAAATGCCCTTTATTCAGATTTTGAACCTAAGTTTAAAAATGCTTTGGCTATCGTAATATCGCAGTAGAAAAATGGGGAAAAAAGACTGGGCAGTACTAATCAAGAATTTGTGTTAAAACCAGCAAGTTTGATGCTATATGCTGAAATTTGTTATTCACGTACCAGATATATCCCTCCTATTGAAAACATTTGTTCTTTGCTCGGTTATTTTGTTTAACATTTATTATACGTATTAATAACATTTAAATTAAATTAAGATACGTTTCTTAAGTTTTAAACAATATACTTCTCAAAATACAAAACTATAAACCCTTTAATGTGGTAACTTTATACAAGCTGTTAAAAAGGCATTTAATTTGATCAATTTGTGAAAATTCAAATATTGCGTAAACAGGGGCTTACACAAAACATAAATACATGGCAATATGTTTATGAGATAAAACAGTTTGGGAATATCTGCTTAATATGAAGCGAATTTCGGGAAATTAAATAAGCAAATAATAATAGCTGGTCATAAGTTCAGGACCATGTCTACTCAACTATCCCGTATCAGATAGCTTCAGAACATAAACATTATTTGAAAAAAATATATCTATTTAGATACGATTTGTGACAAAATATCGGAAGTTCCTCTTTGATAAGTTATCAAATATAAACAGTACTACGAGCTATCAAGTTCAGCAGAAATTAGTTACTTCTTCAAAGCAGATTGGCTAAACACGCCGGCTCGATGGCATTTCAAAGCAGATTGGCTGAAACACGCCGGTTCAATCGCATAGTTGGTTTGCCGCTGGCCTTGTACGCCCAAATTAACAGGTTCGCCCCCGACCCAATTTGGTGGATTTTCATAATCGAAAATATTTTAAAGCGTCCATGTCATATGATTATGCTTCATGTAAAAAATGCCTTGAGTACCTGTTTGGCTTGGGTGCTACCGACCCAATTGACTTCCAAGTAAGGTTCCGCATGGACAAAACTCAGGTTCCTCTCTCTGGGGAGGAAAATGGGCATCAGAATTACTTTCGGTCTTTGGTATTCCACCTGTGTGGTGACGCACTAAAAGAGGAACCAGCTTCCGGGGAAGGTCTGCAATGGTAAAATACCAATCCGCAGTTGAATAAGAAAATTTTTTAAATGTATAAAATTTTGTGGAAACACTAGTTTGACAGTAATCGAATTTATTTTCCACAGAACTTTTCATTTCCAGTCAAACAGTATCGTGATTTTCCCTTATATTTTTTAATGTTTTCCTTTTTTCATTCTACTATAATATTACTAATTCAAATATTTCTCGTATTTTTCTAAAATATGTATGGAGAAAACATTTCACTTGTTTCCAATGCTTTATTTTTTAATATAAATTTATATGCTATCAGTTTAGACTCTTAATTTAACAGTAACAATTCACTAGCAGGAATATGTAACGAATAGGAAAGCAATATGAAAAAAATAATGATGTAATGAAAATAAATGAGTATATTGTGTTAAAATATAATGGCTTCACAAATGTTTTAATATTCTAAAAATTAAAACCCAATTTAGTTGTTTATTTTTTTAATAATTTCCAGGTAATACACGAAAAACATATAATACAACCAGTAATATATGAAAATATGTAATTTTTGTATAAGTTACATTTTATCGGAAAGAAAAGTTTAAAAGAACATTTTAAATTAACGTATGCTATAATTTTGAAGTATAAGGTCATTATATACTGGAGACAGAAGCATTAGAAATAAATACACACACCCATAAACATAATAATTGCAAATTTCTTACAATTAGAAATTCCAATTCGCATTTCTAATTTTTTAAATTCCTGGAAGGAAGTACATTAATAGATGGAAGGGGTTGAAAATGGGAATATTTTAAAAATATATTACATGGAAAATCAAAAAAATTAAAAAGCAATTTCAAATATCATAACTTTAAGAGGACTTGGTACAATTTATACAAAACTTAATTTAAAGGCATAAGGATTTTGAGAAATTTTTCTTCGTTATCCTTTATGTGTGTATTTTATGCAAAGCATATTGTATTCTCAAAATTTCTTCAAAAGCTATCCATTTCATTTTTAAGGGAAAGAATATATATATATAAAGAAGTGATTTTAAAATACTACTTTAATAACAAAAATTTACGCGTACACATGAAATTTGACTAACAAGTACGTCAAACTCTGTGTAATAAAAATTGGTGCGAGTTTTGTGATAACATTATTGGTATTCGTGCAATACATCTTTTTATGAACATTAATTGAAATTCCTTAAAGCTACACAGTACCCTAAAAATTTCGTATTTACCGAAAATTTGCATTTTTTAGTGGTCCATATCATAGAATGGCTTGCCACCAACTTCAGTTCTGTTAGCAAATTACACTGGTGTGCAAAAATTAAGGACGAGACGGTTTTTTCAATATAACTTTGTACAAAAGCTTTCCAAATCAACACATTTAATACCGTAAGATCCCCAATACGTAAGGACATGTGTAATGTAAGCAACACTTACTAAAAGAGAAATCAGAGGGATAAAAAGAAGCTTGATTGAAAAAGTAGCATGGAGTGCAATGCGACTGAATGCCGAAACATCCCTGTGATGAGTGTCCAGCAAGAAACATCCGGTCTTTATTGGGGGATATGCTCTCCCCTGACTGCTAGGCAGGTTTCACAGCGTCTGCCCATGCTGAGAATGAGGGTGTCAATGAGTTGTTGAGGCATTGCTGCCCATTCGTCTTGCAGCGCCAATCGAAGCTCCCGAATCGTTACTGGTGGTAAGGTACGAGCTGCCAAGCGTCTGCCTAGAAAATACCATACATGCTCGATGGCATTGAGATCCGGAGATCGTGCCGGCCAATCCATACGTTCAATATCCTCACTCTCTAAGAGCTGTTTGGCAGCTACTGTGCGATGACATGGTGCATTGTAGTCCATGAAAAGGAACTGCAGACCCATAGCGCCTCTAAAAAGACGCACATATGGAAGAAGAATCTCGTTACAATAACGGGTCCCGTTGACTGAACCTGCGTTGAAGATGTGAAGGTCTGTACGACTACCAAGCATGATGCCTCCCCAAACGACAACACCGGGACCTCCATACCTGTCCCTTTCAATGATGTTCTAGGAATGATTGCGGCTTCCTCGCTCTCTCCAGATGAGTATGCGATGAGAATCGCTACTCAAACTGAATCTGCTCTCATCTGTAAAGAGTACTCGTCCCCATTCATTGTCTCTCCAATTCCGGTGTTCCCGGCACCACAGAGAACGCGTTCTCCGATGGGCAGGCGTTAAAGCTACACACCGTACAGGGCGTCGTGCAAACAGACCACCACCGTGCAGTCTTCTGGCCACGATAAAACGTGATATCGGTCGTCCAGTCGCCTGTGTCGTGTGTCTAGCGTTTTCTCCCGCTGTCTGCCACCTGTTTCTTCTGGCCTGTAAGACAATGTACCGGTCATCTGCGGGTGTGATTCCTCGTGGACGACCACTACTGAACCCCCGGATAGCTGTTCCTGTAGTTTGAAATTGTATCCAAAGTCGTGAAACGATGCTGTGAGCAATTCCGAACTCTGCAGCCACACTTGTCACACTGCGGCCTTCCTCCAATTTCCCAATGATTCGACCTCGAGTAAAAGCATCCAGATGTCGTCTAACAGATTGATTATTCACCATTTCTCGCTGAGGCAGCAACTCGGTGTGATTTTAACTGCTATACGGCGTGCACAATCTCTTTGCCAGAAATACTGATCTTACACCGACAACATGCTTTATACTACTCAGACACTCCCCCATTACGTCAACCTGCATATCTGCGCATGTGCTACCGTACATCACCTTACTTAATCTCCTGATTGGTCTTTCTGTCCACTTTGCCTCTTCGTTCAGCTGATATGCTAATTTTTCGACTTCGTCCTTAATTTTTGCACACCAGTGTAGTTTTCAAAATATTTAAAGTTTTATGAATTATGGTTTCGGTTTCATTTTAAAGCATTTTCCCACCCTTAAATTGATTTAATCAAAACTATTTTTCAGCTTTAGTGTGAAATAATTTCTGCTGGATTATGTTTTGAGTTTTTTGAGTTATCATAATTAATTAAGATTAATTTCATGGTCAATCGTTGTTTTAAAAATAATGTATACAACTTCAAAACTTCATCATTAAATTTTTTTCTGTAGAGAAAAAGCTTTGTCCAAAGCGTTCTCATGTTGCTGTGAGAAACAATACTACTGAAAATGATGCATCTAAAAATCAGTCCCCTGTTTATACTCCAATCAGACTTCCGAATACAAGTATTCTGAATATAAATGTTGTAGATGTAGCTGAATATTTCCTTGAAGTACAAACCTGCATTATACTAAACATATTGCAGTGTACTATATTTTATTATTTTAAAACCGTTCAACAAGAGCTTAAATTTTTTAAACTGTCCCAATTTAAAACTCAAAAAAATTAAATTTCATGAACAAGCCTGGATATTTTTAGCTTAAGTTATTATTTTTATTATTTTATACATAACTGCTTTGTGTTTCAAAAATTTTGTGGAACAAATTCGATTAAGATTAAGTTAATGAAACTGTGGTCGTAATAAATGCAATCAATATTATGCAGAAATATATTTTGAATTAAAAATATTATTTTCAGTCATATTCAATTAAAATAGTGTTTTAATGTAGAACATACATTGGAAAATAACTTATTAAAAATTAGAGCTTTATGGCCATTATAATTTTTTTTTGTTTTATGACTTTAGAAACATAAAATGCGTTATCCTTAGACTCGTTATCCTTAGACTTTCAATTCGGAAGGTATAAGTGTTCTTTAATCCCTAAGGTTTTTTCCTGTTCAAGATAGAACCTTGAAATTTTCTGCATATGCTCCCAATCGTATTTCTATAAAAGTTGGTATGGAATTGGGTCTGAGATATTTAGTTATTTTTCTAAGAAATGCTAAATTTAATATTTTAAAATTTTCGAGTTTTTTCCAAGATTTTCTAGATAAACAGTTATTAAAAATCAACAAGGGAATAAATATATAGGTTTTCAAATCCATACTAACTTTTCTTTGCAATAACCTAAAAAACATAAATAACTTAAAATGACTAAAAGATTTTAAAAATTGAGTATCTTATAAATGTTTGAAAAAACTTCAAAACATTATAACTTTTTAAAATGGAAAAATAATGGCTGTGCAAAATGATTATTTACTTACAGAATCAGCTTAATAATATAATTTAAATATTTATTATTTTTATTATTTGTGTCTCCAAAACAAAAGTTTTTTTGAAAAAGGGCACTGTGTTTTCTTAAAAAAATATATATAAATTCTAAACTCAATTATTTTTTCAAAAATAAGTATTGTCTTGATTCTAAAATATGCATACTAACTTTTATTGCGTGTATTATTAGAAATAGTTTCAAAAAAATATCAAAGCTTTGGCACAATTTAAAAAAACACCTTAGTATTTTTAATGAAGACAGAGTAGTTATTTTATCTGTGTGAGACAAGTATGTTTAAATTTTTTATTTATCACTGGGATGTGAGTAAAAACGAACACAAAATTTATCATAACTCTGTAATTTTCTACACACATCTTTCAAATTTTTTGAAATTGTAGAAAAATATATAAAGAATAATTTGGCTAAAAAAGAGTAGATCTGATTTCTTGACTGATTTCTTATCAATTGAATCGTAATTAAATCATAATTAAAAAAATCTTATAATATTTGTATTGTTTTACAATGAATTTTATGTAGAACTTAAATAGTTAAAATTGAATACACATATCAACACTTTTGTCCTCTCTTTTGAACATCAAACAAAAAATGCAGATAAATTACACATTTTAAAAATTATTAATTAATTTATCTAACTGGAATATTTTTATTTTGTATCCCCATAAGCAATTTATTTTCTTGTCTTTGTGGCAACATTTTCAGTTGTTATATTATAATCAGCTTAGTAGTTTAATCATTTGTTTAATTCAAGCTTCTCAATTGAGCTTAATAGTTTAATTCAAAAATTTTTTTGTAAACATGTGTCTAAAACATGCACATACATGCGATGAAAGATTCAGCTTCCGCGGACAAATGAATACGTGTTCAATTTAGATTAAAAACATAAAATAAGAAAAAAAATACCTTAATTAACTATTTTTGTTAGACAAACTTGAAATAGTCTTTAAAGAGAAAATCAAATTAATTGTAAAAAAATATTTTTGTGAGAGTAAATTGAATAATAACAGAAATCATTATTTCAAAGTTATTCGAATATCTTTATGAGTTTTAACTATGCCATTAAATTAATAAAATTGTTTGTCCATTTAGGAAGGTGATTTATAACATATTTATTTTAAATAATTGTAAGAAACATTTTTTTTTACTGTAGCTGTTTAAATAGACTTCTGTAAAACACTTTACAGATGATAAATCATAAAAAAGTTTATTGAAATGTTGACTGAGTGATGATTCTCTTTAACCCTTTATCGACCACATTATGATTTACTGCTGTTTTTTTCATACAATATTTTTTTTTGGATCACTACATTGAAAATTACGGGATATACATAAACAAAATACTCCATTTAGGGAGATTTAATCCGTTAGAGCTAATAAATTAATTAAAAATATTCCACTGTAAAATTAATTATACACACATTTCACTTAATATAAATAGTCAAATCGCTTTCTAAGGTCTTCATTAACATACCAAAAAATAAGAGAGTCTTACCTTTTAACATTAACTATTTTTTCTGAACAAAAATGATAATCTTAGCTATCCGCTGAAGACACCATCAGCTGAAAACGCAATTTCTGCTTAAGGCTGTTTTCGGTTAATGTTAAAGAATAGAACCCAATCTTGGAACATTTTTTGAGATATAAAAGAAATGAAAAATTAATATGATTTTGTAGCTTCCCTATCCTTTAGAAAGTAGTATTTTTTATCATACTTCTCTTTTTTAACAGAGTTGATTCATTTTTTCTGGTATAAAATGTGTTTCGCGTTTTTTCTCCTACACCGTAATGTTAATTGGACTATGCCTTCCCGTATTAAAATAAAAAAGAAAGTATTCATGGAATATTTTGAAATTTTTAAAAACACTATATTGTTATCAGAGATACGAGCTGTAATTCTACAAATTTCCACGGAAATCGAGACATTTTTTGTCTTAAAATGTGCTTAACGTTTAGTTACAGTTCTCGAACTTTTACCGAATACAGCCTTAAAACTATTCACCTTCACCGCTAACATACTCATCATAGAACCTGTGCTGCCATATATCTTGGAAGAGTGGTATTCAAAGAACATTCCTGCCAAGTATCGTCAGAGTATTCGTAAAAATGGTTATTCTATGTAATTTTAAAGTGAGTGGTACTTATAAGTACCGTTGGTCGATAAAAGGTTAAATCATTTTCTTTTTGTGAGAAAGAAGGTATGAATGTCGAATGATATCAGACATCGTTTACATTAGATGGATATGCCTAAATAAATATTATATATGCATAATTTTTAAATAATGTTTATGAAAATTAAAATAACTTGACACAAAGTAAGGAATTATATCAAATACGTATCTGTTTTAACATAAAAACTTAAAAATGTCTGTGATTTTTTATAACAGTTGAACTCAGGATTGGTCAATTTTCACGCGTACGTCTGCTGAGAACTTTAGCCTATTTTAAAAATAAGTCTTGTAGTGTATTTACCTTTTACTTTCAATGCATTTTTATTAAAGAATTGTTTATTCAAATAGCTGGTCAAAAAGTCAGATTTTTTTTCTTCTGATTACAAATTTTATAAATATGGCATGTTTTGTGAAATCCTGATTCTTGGCGTCATTATAACAATACAATTCTTCATTAAACCAAAATAATGTATTTTGTTACTTTTATTTATTTACTTATTTTTGATAAAGTATATGAAACGTATACAACTGATTTAAAAAAATAAGTTTTCATCTAAAACATTAATAAACAATATGTGATGAAATAAATAGTTAAATGAATAAATAATTATCTATAGAATTCATATGAATATCAAGAAGAAGAACAAATATATGAAAAAAGTCAATAGAGTATAGTCAATAAAGTATATTGGCAGTTATCATATGATCAGTTGCATCATACTTGACATTTTTTGTAATTTTCTTTTAAATGAAACAAGGCAATTAATGTAATTAGTTGCAAAATGCATGATATTTAAAATAGTTAAAAATATTAATTAAAGAAACATTTTATAGAGTAAATAAAATAACATTAAAAAGTTAAATAGTCGTTTCATTTATTCCTGATTTCCTACGCGTGTGCTTCCTATAATTATTTCACATATTAGTTGGCATTCCTGCTCTATATTTCCCCCCTCTCTAAGTCATACAATTCTTTTTAAGTCTTTAACTGATGATTAAAAGTTACGCGATTCACTCCCCAGTGACACGATTTTTTATATAGGCACACGTATGTGGTGTGTTGGAGCCATAAATAAGACAGGGTTTCTCAGAAATAAGCAAATATTTCGCAAACACTGTCAAAATCCTCCTGTATTCCAAGGCATATGAAATAGTTTTACTAATGACAGCGCAAAGAGAATGAACGCATTTTGAAAGTCGTGTATATACATCCAGGGAATTAGGCCCGTGGATTGAAAAAGACGTAAATATACGCTGATGGTCGTTAAGGGATTTAACTGCACTTTCTCAAATCGGAAAGAAAAGAAAGAATTGATTTATATCATATAAGTAATATTTAAATTTCCAGCAGATATAAAATGCTCTATGATTTAAACACGTTTATGTGTAGTACTTTAAGCATTACAATTGTTTCATATAGTTAATACATTTAATAAAATTGAAATCTATAATAACTGAAATCATCACATTTTTCGCTCGAACATTTATTTAATAGGGGTGAACGAACTCATTTTGTCTGCGAATAATGTGTGTTATTGGACCATTCCCAAGTGTTACAGCCAAAAACTATCGAATAGAAATGCATAATACATCCATTCCCTTCCATTTAAATCCTTTGAGAGACTACTAACCGCAAAAGTTGTCTGTTTATCACTCCGAAACATACGACTACTTCGTGAGAAACCTCATGTAATTTCTCGCCTTCTAGAATATTAAAATAGGGAAAGACTCCCAGGAAAAGGAGAACAGTGAAACACAATAAAATAACCACTGAGTAACCGTCTCTAAAATATTAGTGAAATCTCTTTAAGTTATTCAGATTAATTATTTAAGAATTGCGTATAATTAACACAGGTATTGTATAGTTAGAACATGTGTATTGTTTGAACAAAATGCCACCCCCCGTTTAATTATCATTGATGTGAAGGCGGCAGTTATAATTTTCACCCGCAACAGTTTATCTGCTCCTGATAATTATCAACTATGTATGAGTAACAAAATGGAATATTCATGACGCCTGATTTCAAAGTTTGCTGCTTTGACCAACAGGATTGAAGATGCATAAACATTTGCTTAGATTTAATTTAGTTTAAATAATTACTGATCCGCGTCCAGATATCAAACTTCCTTGTAGAGGAAATTCTCATTAATAAAAGGGTGAATGCAAAATATTTCAAGAAGATTGCAAATGAATCTTGAAAGCTGATCTGCTAAAAGTATTTATTGACCTATCTCCATAAATGACTCTTTATCATTGTCAATATATAAAATTTATGCGAACTTAATGAAATCTTAATATTTCAGAACTAAATTTGTTATGGTGTTTTCGAGTAATATTATTCGACTTTATATTTCAGTTTAATTTTATTCTTTAAATGAAATTATTTTATAATTTATCATTGTTAATATATTTAGATGAATATATATTCCAAGAATCTCTCATGGTATCCTACATAATAATAGAAATCATTAAAAAGTTCTATTAACACCTATCTATTTCTAATGGACAGTGCCCTGATAAGACATCTTGAGGCGTTAAACCCTGTGTAAAAACATGCCCCACCTACAACCCCTTTAATTAGATAATATGAAGAATACTTTTTCACAAATTCTCGTAGAAGCAGTAACGCGTAACAAATGTACGCGATTTACAGTCTTAAGGATCAAGCAAAAAGACTCGACCGCTTGCAGCCTTTCAACTAAATCAGTAGAAGCAGTATATGGTACTAGGCCTAGGCCTATGCATGAACTATGGATATGCAGTCTTATAATTTAATCTAGCCACTGTTATATCAGTTGGAATTTAGTTCGAAGTTTTCAGTTTTTTGGAGAATTTATCAGGGAATAATATTTGACTACATTAAAATTATTCAGGTCACATGATCTTACTGGGGTCCAGTCAAGAAGTAGACGAGGGCCCCACCAGATTTCATGACCGATTGAGCATGCCTTAAAACGTCTCTGATAATGTTTTGTCTGAAATATCATCATTAATTTAAAAGTCATTTATGGTTACTGGTAAAAGAAGTACAATCTGACTTGATGAGACTAAAACGGAAAGGAAAAAAAAAGAAAACAGTAAAAATGTATTCTCGATAAGGAAATAAGAATTGATTCTAATATTTAAAACATTTAATTGGGCAGATCATTGCTGTAAGCATGCGCTAAACAAAGAAATTTGAAGATTTTTGAGAAAGGAAAATATGTTTAGAGATAGTTGTTTACAATTTCGAAACATTTTTTGCAATGCACTATGCAATTTAAAAGTTTTATAAAATAGATTTTTAATCGGATGTTTCTGACATCACAATAAAATTTGTTTAAACGTGGCTTAAATAAATATATGTTTTTGGTTTACTTGTAGTTTTTCATTTTTTTGCCAAATAACGTGGTAATTGAGAAAAATGGAAGGGTTATAATAATTTTTGGTATAACATCAAAGGGGCTTCTTACATTTTTTTATGGTTGTTCCATAATTTAGTTTCTGTAGAAATAAAACCACGTTTCATTTCACGGTGAACGGATTTAAAAGAGTTTGTGTTTTCATGATATTTCTTTTGAAATTGCTTTGGCTGTTAAGCCCTAGGATTTAAAGAATCCAGGTATAAGGGCTGAAGATACTGATTTCGCTTCCGTTTGGTTTTAGAGAAGTTCTGTAAATAAACTTGTGAAAAAGGATAATAACAACCCAATCTACACATTAACTCAACTTACCTTACCGATTTATGTGAATTTTTATTTTTTCTTAAGTTTTAGATAATCAACAAATTATTTTAACTGAAATTGTACATACTATCATTCATCGGCAGTTTTTTACTAATTAATATAGATTAATAGGTTTCTCTGAAATTAAAGAAAATGCGTCATTTTTATGTTAACACTTATTTCTAAGAGTTATTTTTATTCCTATAAGAAAGATAGATTCTATAAAAACTGCTTAAACACTGATCATACGACTCAGATATTGTGGAATTTTTCTCTCAACAAATACTCTTCACTCTGTTTTTAAATGATCATCATTCTAAATCAACTCGAATGCTTTTATTGAATTTCCGTACATTTCAGCTTTTATATATTTATTTCCATATTTGTTTCTAAGAGCTGTACAGTATGCCTCCAGTTCTGACAATATATTCTAGTAGAAAATGCTTAATTTTTGACAAACGAGAAATGTCATACATATTAAATTATCAAAGCAAAGAGATAAAACTCACAATAAAAAAATAATACGACATAATAGAATATGTATAATTTTAACTGTAAAGTGGATTTATTTTCTCATTTTATTGAAATGAATTGATAGTAAATGAATAATTTGCGTCACATATAATCAATTACACAAATGGTTATTAATATCACAAAGATGACACCATTTGTAGAGATCTTACAATGTTGCAAATGATTACACGCAAAGTTACTGTTATAAAACTCAAGTAACAGAATTGGAATAATTGACAAATATTATCAACTTATAGAGATTCCATCTTTCTTTAAATCTAATGCGACATATGCTCCTGTTACTTAAATTAAATATGCTTAACCAACCCAGATAAGTGAACTGTGTAGCTTCTTTTGCAAGCAAACGATAAGTAGAATTTACAATGAAATGTTACAAATGCATCAAATAGCAACAATATATAAATAAACCAAGTTCTGTCTATAAATATGCCTTGAAGGCTTTTCACATCAGGGCATTAAGCAAAGAGCGACAAAGATGCGTCTAATCAGAAGCATCGATATCCTTTCTTAAAATTGTTTGATTGACTAAATCGTTGCCTTCCTTGATGTGAATGAACCTTTACACCTACACAGACTATTTTATTTCATAAACGTACACAGAAAATATTATTTTATAGCATAAATGTAGTAAAATTGAATTTTTAGCTAATTCATATTTTGATTCCAATTTCATTAAGCTTAGGGTCTTAAGTGGAGTGAACTTCTAATGAATGGACCCCCTTGCTATTAATTTAAAAAGGTAAAACAAACATTTATACTGTTGTTTTAAATAAAATGTTAAATCATTACAAAATGTAAAGCACTTCTATATATATGAATGAATATTTTCTTTCTTTCTCCGTAAAACTTCCAGAGCTTAAAGACAGTAAGAGGCCTCTGAAGGACCACTTTATTCAGAGTTACACTTCTATCCTGAAATAGAGATAAGAAAAATAAAATATTATGACTGCGAACAAAGAGCATGAGCTGGAAACTGAATCTATGAAGCTATATATTTTTCTTTCAGACACGGGAATGACCAATAATGGTATAGTGTTTGTTAACTTAAAAATCAATAGGGCCTTGAATGTCAACAAACGAGAACTGATATACTGAATGGAAGCATTAGTTTCTTTTGCCATATAGGAATTAATAAGAATTGAGAATCATGCAATAATTATTTGTGAAACAGTAGATAATGACTAATAAAAACTTCATATACATTTATTTAAGTTTTCTTTCAAAATCCTTAAATATTTAAAGTGTTGTTGGACGTTGAACACTTAATATACCGGATATTACCTTTTAACACGCATCATCTCACACACACACATATAGATATAATCAGAGATATAGATATAAAGTACAAATTTCCATTTTATTTTCATTAAATTTAATTGAAATATACTTCATGTTGGAAGTGGTCATTATAAAAAGATCAATCATTAATTACTTTTACCCTATCCAATGCTTCAATGAAAGTTTTTCGGGAAACATTGACGAAAGCGTAAATGTCAAAACTTGGCACTCCTCCAACACGTACTTAAAAATGTCGACTATGATAAATGAATACTTCGGAATCAGGGAAAAAAGTATCGAAAAATAACTTTGGTTCACTATTTTCATCACGTAACTTTTAAACATTTACTTCCAGTAGTATGTTAAACGTAATAAAAAATAAAGTAGAAAAAAAATTAAAACATTTTATGAATTTTTGAAATTAGTTACTAAAAAATTATTTGCAGCAACGCAGAAAATTTAAAAAAAAAAGATATTAGATTTATAAAAAGGTTTATTACATGCACCGTAATATCTGATGAATGATGAATTAAATTAGGTAAGTTTAGTTAAGTCAAAGAAGCAATAGCTTTTCAGCAAAATATATTTTGTTATCAGTAAAAATGTGAGATTTTTTTTAAAATAAATCCCAGAAAATTAAATTATTTCTTAACATTACATATATATTTATGCATATAAATTTATATTCAATTAACTTGTAATGGGTGTAGAATAATTAATATTTTTTAACAATCATGCAATATATGCATTAGTCTGTGTAAGTCGAGTTAGATGTAGCAGAGCTGAACTCGATTTAACCAAATACACTGGAATTATAAAACAAATTATTAGCAGAACTTTCACGGAGTTCGCCTTAAGTAAGGTGCATGTGTTTCTTCGTATAACATGGTTAATTGGTACCGTGTCGTATCAAAACCCTGTGTTATACAAGACATTTTTTTATTCCTCTATTTAAATTATTATTATTTATTTATTTATGAAATTATGTATGGAGATAATATGAAGCAAGGTAATATGTACCCCATGTTGGATCGAAACCATGTCTCGTGTTGTATAGGAAACGGGATTTACGAAACTTTGAACTAATAAGACTGTGTATCGTATTATAGTTAAATGAAGTATTAAGGTGTAAAGTTTGGTGATAATTGAAATTTCATTTCAATAAATCCTACAGATAAATATGTAAGTTAAATTCAAGTTTGTAATCATAAACAAAAATATGAAATTCAAAAATTTAGATATTAGAACAAAAATATATTTAAGCAATAACTATCATCATTATAAAAATAAATAGAAATGGGGCTTATTAGAACAGAAAATTAGTTTTCCTCGTCACTTCCATCTGAAATTACAGCTAATCTATTTTTCCCCTCAAAATTGGTTGAAACTCCTCTTCACCAATCATTTCTCCATCATTCTAAAAGTCTTTTAGAATTTCTCCGTCAAATTAAAGAATTCTCGTTTAAATTTTCAGCTTCATACTACTAAGATATCTCTTTGTATTAAAATATTTTCTAATTTTGTTACTTAAGCATATTTCTTTTTGTAGATCAATCAAATCTAATTAATTAACATGTTAAGCATTATAAATGTTTTCGGAATAATCGACGTAATTTGAAGCGGAGATATTTAGTAGTTTAATAAGTGCTTTTTCATTAAAAGTTAGTTCTTCAAATTGTTTCCAAACATCATCAATGTTCATATTTTGAATTCCTTCCCCTTCTAAATAAAAAAACCAATATTATTCTATTATTTTCTGCTTTCTTAAATAATAATTGCAATACATTTTAAACAAATACTGTGTTAGAAAAAAATCAGAGATTTTACATAGCAATAAATTTGGGATTCCCATAATTGAATGCAATTAGAAAAAAATGTTGGGAATTCAGCTTATTGAAAAAAAGTGTGTTAAATTTTCTTAAAACTGTATTGTATCAAAATCGTATAGTATTAAATTCAAGTTTTCTGCCCTTTAATATCGAATCCGTGTAAACCCAAATTTTGCACCGTGTAATAATATTGAAACCATGTTTCCATGTTTTACAAGTACCGTGTTTTACGAGGGACACCTGTATTCCTGTATATTACATTTCCATTAAAATAATCAATGTAGTTCACATTTTATCGCATACAATATTAACAGTATAGACATGATAAACTTTCTATATAGTTCTTATTCTAACTACATGTTTTTCGAACGAAAAAAAATGTATAAAAATACTGGCTTTCAAGTGGTTTGTAATAGTTTACCGTGAATTGGATTTAACTTACATATCATTTCAGAAATGTCTACTTTATCCCTCGAACAATATACGTACAAAAAAATTGCAATCATAGTTAAAAGCAAATATTACATTATGAAGGGATAAAGTTCAAATAATGTATTAATGACTTAATTTTGACTTTAATGACAAAGAATCTGTAATATTTTCATTCCCAGTAACCCTACATACGTTTTTATACAAATGCATAGTTCGAAAATTTGAGTGAGATCGATATAAGCTAATAATTATTCTAAAATCTGACATTGATTCGTGTATACTATTACAAAAGGAGCTTTAATCGCTATTTTGGTCCATATGATACCCTTCTCTATGCTCAGAATAAGCACATTCTCAACCCTAATTGGCCTTGTCAAAAGACAGCATAAATTATAATTTTTTTTATAGATGCTTGAAATAAAAATAATTTGCGTGTCCAGACTTATTCATACACGTTAATCGAGATATGAGTAATGTGTAAATCTTTAAACTTGTATCATAAATCCTTCTCTTCTCCATTCGTTAGTAAACCATAGAGTATAAGCTTTGTGCAATATGTAACCATAGTGTAGTACGTCGCTGTATGAAACGACTGCTCGAAAACTTTGATCATCTTCGGAGTATCTTCAATAGACACTGGAATATTCTCCAAAGCACAGCCTTAAAACTTGTTCCCTAGTGACTGATGATCCGATTTTAAAATTCGGAAGTGAGTTTCGTAGTTTCTAATTCGAGAATAACAAACATACCTCTTGTATGCAAAGTTGCTTCAAGAATGGGGCAAGCACTTGTATACAAAATATCTGAATCTGTATTTTAAGGTGTGTGATGAACTAGACACAAGAGTAGAGATATATAAAGAGTTGAAATGTTGCTTCGCGCGCGACGAAAATGTGAATGAACTTTATGTCCTTGGTGATTTATTTCAATTTTGGTGCATTGTGCCCTAAAGTAGCTGGTAAAAGACAAGCGTAAGTACTTTATTAATACAATTTAATGTTTAAAGTGTTTCGAAAAGAAATAATATTTAATGCATTTAGTTTTCGAAATTATTTCGGGGAATTGAATTAGTGTGACTTTGTTATTAAAATAATGGATATTATTAAGCTTTGCAGCCTCCAGTTTCGAAACGTAAGTTAATATCAATTCATAACTAAATTTTATAGCATAATAAAAATATCCTCGAATTTAAATTAAATGCAAAAATTCCAAAGATAAAGAAAAAAAATTATCAAAAAATATCCTAGAACACTATAAGGAAGACAACTTAAAAAAAAACAAAATAAATATAAAAACACTCATAATTCTTGGCACAAAATTTTTATTAAATATATTTTTTAAAAAAAATATTAAATTAAAAACAACATAATACAGTCTACACGAAGTGAAACTGAATAACAAATCTTCAGTTACAAGGAAACTTTTAAAAAAGTTCAGTGATGGGAAAATAATTGAAAAAATTAATAAGGGGAGAAAAGAGAGATTATATATGATTTATGTTTTAATTAAAATTGCTTTTTCTGTATTTAAATTTTCCAGAACTTCTTATGATTTTCATTAGTTTCATGATTTTCGACATAATTTCTCAATAGGATAAAGTAAATTTACACAAAATTTTCTCGCAATAACTGAAAATGAACCAAAATTTAAACCATCTTTTATCCCGAGGGCGAAAGTTTATGTTTTAAATATTTCATTATGATTCATATCTACTTGAAACGAAACATCTATTTATTTATGAAGTGCATTCAACTGCGATGTAAATTTTATATAAGCTTGCTTTTTTTGATTTTTTTTTAAAAAAAAAAATATTTAATTTTTCTTGCTTCTTGATTTTGAAAAGATTGTTAGTCTAATTTTTATTAGATAGTGGCGATAAGCAATCCGGTAGAATAACTTTTTTCCCCGTAAGGCTAAATGTATTTGTGTGATTTTTTTAAATGTCAACATTAATAATAAAAAGAGTACTACTTTATTTGGATGGCCCATCGTTGCACGGGTTTCTTCAAGTGTACAGCTTTATGCTTTGAAGGAGATTCCCCTTCCCCTCTCAATGCCAGCACTTCCTGGTCTGTGTGTGATTTCTTTATTAATGTCATTAAAATACTGTTTTTCGAAGTTTCCTCCATATTTTTTCCGTCCAATGGGTCTGTTTTCACGCCACTTAGCACGGTATTGCACGAGGTTTTTCCTTGGGTATACCTTTCTCCTCATGGAAATTCTCCCTTGCTCTGTGGATGCCAGCACTTCTCTCTCTGTGTGTGTGACTGAGCGATGTGAGTGATTTCTATATTTATGTCATTTAATTCTCATTTTCAGAAATTTCTTCCACTTCTCTTTGTCAGACAGGTTTCTTTCCCCTCCCTTCAGCCTAGCGTTGTATAGATTTTTTTAAGTATAAAACTCCTTTTTTCCCCGACAGATAAAATATTGTTTTCCTTTCAAATTTCCATTTTCTATTAAAAATTTACAAAGCTAATGCAGTTTTGTTCTCAAGAAAAAAGACAATGTTCGAATTTATTATTAAATAATTTAGTAGTAAATAATAAAACACAATATAACTTTAATTCTTAACAAGTAATATAAAAAAAAAAGTTAAGTCAATACCTACTTTGATCAACAAAGAGAAAATATATTTTAACTACTTTTTATTAAATAGTTACAATTAATATAAATATGTATATACATAGGACAGAATCACAACATTAAGTGGTAATTAATTATCATTAAAGAACATATTGTTATCCAAAACAATCGTGTATATAAAATTTCAGTTCAACTAAATGCTTTAAAACGTGAGAAAAAAATTTAAAATTTTGACCCAAGTCGCTAAAAATAAAACCAATGTATCTGTAATTGTTTAAATAATTGGTTTCAATCAATTAATTATAGTTAATTATAATTAAATTATCGTATTTTTACCCAAAAGAATAGTATATAGAATATTGCAGCTCAGACAAGTGCTTTAAAATGTGAGAAAAAAAAACCTTTTCATGTTTTGACACAAGTCGCCAAAAATGATGTCAACTTGGCTGTATTTATAATTCTTTGAATAATTAGTTTTATTTAATTATTTTTTATTAATTATATTTAAATTACTGTATTGTTATTCAAAATAATCATGCATATATAATTTCGGCTCAATTGAGCGCTTTAAAATGTATTTTACTAACGATTGAAAATTCCAAGAAGATAAATAAATAAATAAATAATAGAGTGTGAGTTAATAGTAGGAATCAAAAAAATATTTATTAATATATATCAATTTTTGTCAAATAATGAATCAAAAAAATGTCTACCGTTATCTAAGAAATAATTGCTTTTATCTAGATGTTTGATTTTTCTGTTAAATACACATAACTAATTAGGAATATGTGATTTTACGAAGTTAGAAAAATTTAATTATGGAATTGTATGTTTCCATGGAAACACATATTCTAAAAGTTTCAAAATTCAAAATTTTCTCTAAACTGTACAAAGGATTTCTAAAAATGTCAAAAATAAAACTGTTTTTATGTTTTTAAATATGAAATTGTTGTATTTTTATGCATGTAACAAACTTCTCGTAACGACAAAAAGCATTACACACTTTTGAATTATTAAAGCTTAAAAACTTGTCTGAACAATAAATAAACAATAATATTTGCAATGAAGTGAAATATTTAAAACATATTGTTTAGTTTTCTCAAAAACATGTAACATAAAAATATCACTATGAATTTTTTAAAAAATTGACATTTTTTGTCACGATATATGGACTCAAGTAAAATATTTTGGGAAAATCCCCCCAAAACTCACATGAATATATAAATTGTAGTTACATATAAGAAACATGAGGGGGGAAAATTCATTACATTCATACATTATATTCTGAGAAAAACATGAATACAGTTTTAAAAATATCATTTTTGAGAAAATTAAATTTTTACTATAAAGTGCCACTTAATCCCAAAAATAATGAATTACAACATGTATTTGTCCCATTTTATTGAACATTAGCCTTTTTGCAATTTATTTTGCATAAAATAGTAAACAAAAATGTCTTAAATTGCCCAGAATAGTATTTTTCAATTTTTTTTAACGAGATAATTTCTAGTGTTGCATCAATTGTCTCAATTCTGTATCAATTTTTGTAAGAATTAGTAGCTTTCATGCCTTACAGACATCAAATTTGAACATAAAGCTAGATAAATATAATCTGAAAATGTATCAATATGGTTTTTGTATGAATTTGAGATGGTATTTATATAAATAAAAATACCTAACTATACGACATTTTGAAAGTTTTTGCTGGAATTTTGTAAAGTTATCTTTAGGTTTTCTTGTTGCAGACATTTGACATTTTCAAAGTTTTAAACTTCAAAAATTACTCTACACTGGCCAAATATTTTCTAAAATAGCCAAAATAAAACTGTTTTTATGTTTTTAAACATGAAATTTATGTATTTTTATGTGTGTAACAAGTTTCTCGCAAAGACAACAAACATCACATTTGATGTATCATCTCATACCTTTATCTCAGAAACTTTTAAACATATAAACTCAAGACTTTGACTACATGTATTAATTATACAATTATATTTATACAGAAGTAAAAGTTTTTAAATATATTAATTAGTTTTTTCAAAAACAAACTTTTAGTTGAGCTAGCAAATATGATTATTATGAATTTATTGAAAATTGTCATTTTTTGTTAAGATATATTCTTAAGAATATTTCAAAAATGTCCCTTCAGTATACACAATTGCATTTAAGAAACAGAGTACATTTATACAATTTAAAAAAGAAACATTTAGAAAACAATTTTTATAAAAAATCTTACCTTGTACAAGTATCCTATATTAAGTATATTATCTTCTTTATCCATTATGCAGTTATAAAATGAAGATTCATTATGTAAATAGTTCTCACCTGGTCACAATTATACATATATTCTAATTTTTTTCTTTTAACACTAGTTAAACACGCGAAGATTTGGTAATCATTAATTAACTAATTAAAAATGATTTTAAACTAAAGAAAAGACCTAAATTTCAGTAAAAAATGACTACATTTTAAGTATAACATTTACTAAAAAACCCACATGAAAATATGAAATTACCTCCAAAGGTTTTCAGCAAATCTAACAGTTGCAGTTATACAATTATCTAAAGTTATTTTGGGTATTAAATTATAAAAATTAATCGAGGCTTTGCAACTTTTCCCTAGTTTTAAAAAGGCAATGTTTACATTTCTATTTGTCAAAATGGGCGTGGTAAATCAGCTGATTGTTTTTTACAAAATCATTTTAAAGTACTTCTAATTCATATAATGGCTTGTAAGTTAAATTATTGGAGATTTCAGAAATATCAGAAACTCAAAATCGATTTTTAAAAGGAGTTTACTCTACTGACTGACCTTAAGGCAAATGAAGCGCTTAGCAGGGAGTTCTATTTCTGATGATCTTATTAAATATTTGTGGCTACAAAGGCTTCCACAGCAGACACAAGCTATTTTGTATCTGTTTACGGAGTTCTTCCGAGGTATGCTCGGTAACAAACAATGATTCGTCATCAAAATAAACCTACCGTAATAAATTAGAGGTGCTACAAGCAGAAATAGCGGCATTAACAAAAAAATTTGATGAATTTTCTTGAAATTCTGGGCAATCATGTAAATCAAGAGAATAAATACAGCAGACGCACTAGATCCAAATCTTATTTTCCGATATGCATTTTGTTGGCATTATTTATGTTCGGAAGGAATGCCAAGAAATGTTTACATCCGTGCAAATTTAAAAAATATGTTTTAAAAAACGAATAAGAGCCTATCGCTTGATGCGGCCGGCGACACTGTCGAAAACAGTTGCCGCTTATAGCTATACGAAAAAACAACCGGCAAACAATTTCTTATTGAATCGGGATCTGATGTATCAGTGATTCCTGCAAAAAAACAATGACATAATAAAGTATCAGATTTGACATTATTTGCCGCCAATGGTTAAAAAATTAACACTTCTGGCACTAAAATGCTTAAATTGGATCTTGGGCTTCGCCGACAATTTACTTGGTCATTTATTATAGTAAATGTTTCAAAAGCTATTATAGGAGATTTTCTCAAAAAAATTGGATTGTTAGTTGATTTTGTGTGTGTGTGTGTGTGTGACCCATTAACGTTCTTGTCCTCATTTGGTAAAATAGTTACGTTACCGAATTTTTCTCTTACTACAATAGTTTCTTCCGGATATGATTCTTCAATAGCTAAACATCTTAGTCAATTCAAGGAAATAACATTTAATAACTCATTCATTAAATAACCTAAACATTTAGTGAAGCATCATATCATTACAAGTGTTTCACCTGTCTCAGCAAAAGTTCGCCGCTTGGCACCTGACAAGCCTAAGTTAGCGAAGAAGGAATTCGAGTTTATGCTGGAACCACAGGGATTTACCGACCTTGTAATAGCCCGTTACACTTAGTATGGAAGAAAACAGGGGATTGGCAACCTTGTGGAGATTAGAACAAACTGATAGTTATCCCATTTCTCCCCCTGCATGATTTTACTCATAATTTACTTGGATGCACTATATTTTAACTCGATTTAGAAGGAGCCTACCATCAGATACAAGTTGAACCATCTGACATAGGAAAAAAACACCCTCTCTCTCTCTCTGCTATCTTTCAACCTTTCGGTTTGTATGAGTTCACCAGAATGACTTTTGGATTGCGCAATGCAGCTCAAACTTTTTGTGCAGTTTCTTCATTCCATACTTCGGGGCTTAGATTTTTGCTTCAGCTACATTGATGGCATTCTCATTGCGTCAAAGGTGAAGTTCAGTATATCAGTCATCTTAAAGTTTTTCAGCGTCTTCAGGATTCTGGGCTTGTTATAAAGGTTGCTAAATGCCAATTCCTACAAACTGAAGTTGATTTCTTAGGCCCTCTTATTTCTGTCAATGGCATTGAGCAATCAAAGGAAAGAAGCTTCCTGAAACTGCAGAGGAGTTGCAAATATACTTAGGAATTAATTTATACCATCGGTTTATTCCTAATGCTGCAGAAATTTAAGCCATTCTAAACAACTATTTGAAAGGAAAGAAAAGTATTAACAGAAACAAAATTCATTAGACAGAAGATTTAGTTCAAACATTCGAAAATAGCAAGCGAGAGTGCTCGTTCACTCATCAGAAAACTCACACATTCCCTTAATGGTTGATGCATCTGATAATGGTATTGGTGACACGCTACAACAATTAGAGCATGGAGTTTGGAAACATTTTCAAGGAAACTAACTGATGCCTCAAAACGACACAGCACTAATGACACAGGGCTACTGGTTGCATATTCTTCTGTAAAATATTTTAAACCTTTTTGTAAAGTAGAAATTTCACAATCATCACCGACCGTATGCCATTAATTTATGCATTTCACCAGAAACTGGATAAAGTCACCCCTCGTCAACAAAGACATCTGGAATATATTGTCCAATTTACTTTCCACGTACCTGAAGACAACATCATTGGCGATGCACTGCCTCGAATAGACGAATTGCATCTTCAATCAGCAATTCATTACGAAGGTTTAGCACAAGCACAAGATATTCTTTCTTCCCTTAACTCTTCTCTAAAATTAGAAAAAGTTCCAATATGTGGCTCCAACTTCGACATATTCCGCGACATCTCTGCAGAGAAAAAGATATATATATTCCAGAAGCATTCCGAAGAATTGTGTTCAACAATTTCCATAACCTAGCACATCATTGGATAAGAACCACCACTAAATTGTTAACTTCACAATTTGTTTGGCCATCGAGAAATAAGGACGCAAGAACTTGGGCTAGAACCTGTATTAAGTGCGTAAAGTTAAAGGTCACACTACACGTACAGAGTTCTTTCCAGAAGTATCACAATGTAATTTACTGTTTTACAGAAATAAATTTAGATGTTATTGGTCTGACCATCATCTGAAGGATTTCGCTTCTGTTTAACTATCATAGATTGATACAGTCGATGGATGGAAGCATTTCCAATGCCTAACATTCGAGCAGGAACAGTAGCAGATAACATACTAAAAGGCTGGATTTCACGTTTTGAAACACCTTTAGTCATTACCACAGATCAAGGTCCGCAGTTCGAAGCTCAGCTCTTTCAAGAACTTTCAAAATTAATTGGATTTAGACGCAACAAAACTATAACATATCATCCGCAAGCAAGTGGTTATACAGAACTTTGGCACCGTACTCTTAAAGGGAGCATAATGTGTGACGTCTCACGCGTCTTTTCTTTAACATGTCCTTTGGGTTATTTGGGCCAGAATTAATGGCAACTCTTTTCCAACCAAATCCAAGATATGAAGTGTGAATGAAAGATGCAAATGAACAAACTTTTAAATATCAGATCTTAGAGTAAGCGGGATGGCAATGTAAGGTAATGTTTGACAATTGACGTTAGTTTGTTGCAGTTGATGGTTATTACAGTTCGTGGTTCAATACTGAATGAGTTTTGCATGACGTGAATACAAGTTATTAGTGTCCGAACGTATGAAACGGCCAAGTTGCACACCAGTGCCTACAAAGACAAGACTAAACATAGAACAAGATTGATCGTTGCTCCAGGCTGTAATAAGGTTGAATTGATTATTTAATATTATAGATTTGGAGATAAGGCGGTTCACTTATTGATAGTGGTCTGAATTACATTAAGTCTTAATATATATATATATATATATATATATATATATATATATATTGTGTTTTGCGTATTTGGTCATCGTAGATTCTCTCATATTAATTATTATAATTTAATTCGTTAAAGGGTTAAGTTGAATATCTTAATAAATTCATATTAAGATAATGTTTGATCCTAGTCCTTTCGTTAATCCTACGCCTCTAGCTCACGCTGATATTACGAGGGATGTTCTTCCAAGGGGAGGTACATCACAAATGTTAAAACGAAAGTTGGACGAGATAACTTCCCATAATATTGCTTGGATTAAGAAGAATTTGGCATGCTGATTTGGAAGCTACATCAGCAGAATTACTTTATGGTGAAAGCATTCAATTACCATGCGATTTCTTTGAACACACCCTGTTTCAACATCAATCTGAATTCGTCTAAACCAGTGTTTCTCAAAGTATGGGAAGTGAGCCCTGGGGGGCGAGCATATCGAAAATTTAAAGATTTAAAAAAATAACCGGAAAGAAGTAAAACGAAATACTTTCTTCAATATAAGAAAAAATACACAACACTGATATAATTTATGTT
This sequence comes from Trichonephila clavipes, assembly GCA_019973935.1. Classification (NCBI taxonomy): domain Eukaryota; kingdom Metazoa; phylum Arthropoda; class Arachnida; order Araneae; family Nephilidae; genus Trichonephila; species Trichonephila clavipes. Next base: position 393,720 of record BMAU01021000.1, read on the forward strand.
TATCGTGTAGTGTTTTTCCGTCATCAAATAGCTATCTTTGATCCCAAAACCAAATTAAAGAGAGAAAAACATTTTGTTTAATTTGATGTATTTCCTCAATGAGTGATTTTTTTATTACGTTTTAACATAAAATATTACTTGTTAAAAGAAAAAACGAAACTCAGTCCCTGAGAAAAATTCTAAGAAAATAAACAATTCATCATTGTAATTATTATTGAAATACTGTACATTAGTTGTCAAAGGAAAAGGAAGACATGATTCACTTTTCAGCCAAGAAGCATAATACTTTTGCTGAGCATTTGATCAACTTTCAAACATAATGGTATGGTTAGTTCTACATTAGTTCCGCTCCCTCTTTTATATGTTTGATTCTCGCTTCGGGAAATTGTCAATAATAAATAGTTTTAAAATATTTGGAAAAGAATTGATTGTTTTGAAGGATTATTTGGCCAAGATTTATTTTTATGAGTATTCTCAAACATATAAAGCATAGTGAAAATAGTCATAATCCTTTTTAGAACATCCGTATTATTTTTAATACACTCTTAACCCGGGAGCGGCGGTGTATCTGTGATCTCTATTGAAGGAAGTTGAAACCGATCACGCAACAGACGAACCTGCTGAAAGAATGCATATTATTCATGATTGAGAAACGCGATGAACATGAAACGAAATAAAAATTTTAAATGCTTCCTAAAGAATTCCATCAACTAAAATATGAAGCCATAAGTGTACCCCAAGGTTCAGTTCGCATTATCAAAAAGACACAAGAAAGAAAATGTTCAACTTGCTATGCGTTGATCATCAAAGGAGTCACGAGTTCGAGCCCAGTACCACTAAAAATCCACCGTGTAGGGAAGAGTAGGGGTTAAATCTGTCGAGAGCTATAACTTCTTCTTGTTGGAGTGGTGTTGTATTTAAACGAAGCCAGCTCAAGTATCGTCCTCGTCACTTGACCATGGTTCAAAATTAAGAGGTCCGTCTCCAAAGGGCTTCGTGTAGCTGAAAAGTGGGACGTTAATATTCACTCACTCGATAATGAAAGCTCATTAAAACTACAATAGTTGGACAACATATGACAGCTTTGCCAGCAAATAACATTTTTGTAATATTAGTGAAACGTGTCTCTGATTTGCATCCTTTATTAAGATCTTGCACTTTTCAATCATGTTAGTTCAGTTTTTTTGGATTTTTTTCTCAAATCATCAAAGAAAATTGTACAGTCCTTGAAAGCCGGTAAGTAGACTTTCTCTTAGTTAAATTATTCACTGGAATTTTCCAATTTGTATCGTATACAGTAAAATAGTTATAAACAAATGATGGGGGAGACTGAGTCCCCCCCGCACTACCATTTGCGTTAGTATCGAGTGCGCGCCTGCTCCCGGGTTAAAAAATTTTGAAGTTTTCTCGCCTTAAATGTTAAAAAGTAACACAATTATTCTTCATTGGAATTTTATATTATTTTTCATTCTTTAACCTTAATTCTAAATGCTAATTCTGTGAGGTTTAAAATTACGGTTCTTTTAAACAGTTATTTACAATTACAGAATTTATATAATAAAATCATTTTACATTTTTGTATACAATGTCAAGCACACAGTTTTACTCTCCTTACAGTTCAGCTATTATATAAAGAAAAATGTTTTATTTTTTTAAAATAAATAATCTCGTGCGAAGAGCCGGTTTTCAGCCAGTATACGTTTAATATATCAGTACTGAAGAAGGTATTTTATAAATAATTTCTTAATACTAAATTAAAAACAAGTTTAATAATTTTTAGTGACTTCAATGGGCTTGTCTTGTAGAGCAAAGTTTTTCAAATGAATGTTTAATATGAAAAATTGACACTCTGATTTAATTTTCCATATTTAGCTGAGATCTATATTTTGTTTTCAAAGCAGCCATCGCAGAAAATCCAGTTTAACAAAGATAGGATATTGAAAATGGTAATAGTATACGAAGTTCTTTTGTTTTCAGTGCATTAAATTCATCATCCACCTCTACCCAAAATTCAAATAGCGATTTTTTACAAAATTGCCTTTTAATTTTTCTCTGGGTGTGAAATCTATGAATATTTCTTCGGAAGTTGAGAGCCCTTCTGGAGTGTCTTGAAATAGATCCCTAAAACACTCGTAACTTGCTACCAAGTTGTCCTCACCGAGAAAATACTTTTTAAAATTCTTTGCCATCATGGCTAAATGATTTTACATGGTTTTTAAAACAACTTTCACATGTTGTTCTTCCGTTTTGTAAGTTTTAACACATGACGAGCTGGGGCCTTTTTCCGCATCATTTACTGCAGTAGTGGTAAATCCAAAATTTAAGTATTTTTGAGAATATTTCCTTGATTTAATTTTCGGAACCATGCTCGCCTGTGTACTTTTTGATCCTTTTTTTTTTATCGTCGAATGTTTAATTACGACTAAAAAATGTGTGTATGATTTTGTTTTAAACTACTGCCATAAATATTTAATTATCTTCTTGAATTACAATTAACGTGCAAATTTTAAAAAATGTAGATTCGAGCTAGATTCAGTAGCTATAGAAGTATTGAGTCGACCAAAACTGACTGGAATTGTACCAGGAAAAACATTTTTACATGTTTTGCGCAGACGTCCGATAGGTTGCCCAGATTCACGCAAACGTATCGTATAATGCCAGTAGTGATGGATATGATAGAGAGCAACATAGACTAAACCAGGGGTGGCGAACTTTTATGGATCAACGTGCCATTTTTTCTAAAGAAATGCTCAATGAGGTATATACGTGCCGTCAAATAATTTTGACTTGTGATTATTGGGAAAATAATAAAACTAAATGCTCCATATATATAACAACACAAAACTCTATTTACTACGAAAAAATACCTTTTGCAATTGTTTTACGTGTAATTCAAATTAAAGTAACATTAGTGTGACTTCTGTTGTTGCAGATTGGATGACAAATAATTTATATTAGGATTGTAAGATGTTATTTTTCGTAGAATAAATGCTGCATTTAAGTCATCTGCCAAACTGTTTCTAAGCAATTAATTATTTTTGCTGTGGTTCACTTTTTTTGACAGGATTTGTGTGATTTGTTTCAAATCACAGTTTTACAGACGATGTTCTGCACACACTATTCCAGAACATATAACACACACCGCTTTGTCGCCTTTACTAATAATACCATGTCTCTCTCGGTCCACCAAATTTGAAATTATATCTGTTACACTTACTATATTGTACTTTTTGTTCTCTTGCTGAACTAGCCATGTTAAATAACAGTTAAAAATCGTAAATATAACACAAATAAATTTAAATACAGTTGTGTCAATGAAATTGACTATGCCATGCGTAGACAAACTTTACATCATAAGCAATTGTAGTCTACGACATAACTAAGGTCTGGGATATACATATTTGTCCATAGAACTAGCCTGGAACAAACCAAGCTTTTTCTTCGGTTCTGATGTAATTCCTGAGAGAAGGGAGAAGAAATGAGATAATAACAAACGAGTGTGCTCCCCGCCGCCACGTGACCGATCACTCGCATTTGTTCATAACACTTCATAGTGAACTTTGAAATTTTGAAATAAAATGCAAACTATTTTGATCACTGGCGTGCCAAAAATATTGTTTCACATGCCATCAATGGCACGCGTGCCACTGGTTTGCCATCCCTGGACTAAACTATTTTTCTAATGACATTTGTACTTTGAGAAATGGATGCTGAAGGAGAAATAATAATTAAATAAATAATTTTGCGATCTGTTCCAATTTAAAAATTAGAGAAAGAAAAATAACATAATATTAAGTAAGTAATATACATTTTAAGTAATTTTTTTAAAATATATATTATTTTAAAGTAACATGTACAAAACTTAATACTTATACAGTTTATAATTCAGATCGCTTTGTAGCTTTAGCGTCAAAGTGCATTTTAATTGCAGTAAGTACATTATTGTTTTACGGGGGGGCGACAAAAATTATGATTGAAAATTAGGTCACCATTATCGAAAGTTTGAGAAACACTTGTCTTAACACTTAAAGCAAACATCAAAGATTACAAGCCAGTTCCTTTTTCATATCACAACAAGCAGAAATATTTTATCTTCAAAGACCTCAAAGATTGTTCTCACGTCTTCGTTCGCACTGACAGAGTTCATCGGAGCTTACAACCAACATATCAAGGTTATCAACCGATCTGACAAATCTTTTACACTTTTCATTAACGGTAAAAATAATAGTGTTTCAATAGACAGATTGAAAACATGTTTTTCGGACAGTTCTTCAGAAAGTGACATTGAGTCCAGCATTTGAGAAGATACACTTAATAAACCAGCAGAAACGCCAGAGGAAAAGTTTTGCTCCCCTTCCTCCTTCAACCAGAGCGCCAAGAGAAGGACGTGAACTTTGTTTACATGTGTGTTATCAGTGAGATACATTTTAAATACAGTATCTCAATTGGGAAGAGTATTATGGCAACTTATTATAGAAATAATATTCGCACTACGGAGAAGGATACAAACTACTCAAATTTTGATGTAACGTTTATTGTGTTCTGTTTACATTTTTTTCCCGGCAAGTAGTCAGCCATTGATGTTCATTCTTTGTGTATGCCTTATATCTGTTTAACAAGATTCATTAAACCGTGAATATCATATGTAAATAAAAGCACTTCATTCACCCTAAAGATAATTTAGGGCAAAGTATGCACTTCAACACTGCCAGTGTCAGAATGACAGGACTACAGCAGATCGGGAAATCAAAACAGATTATCAAATCATTTATATCAGCATCGAATTAGTTGCTGTCAACCATTCGTTTTATGACTTCCTAACAAATGATCAACGTTGGTATCTGAAAAATAGCAATCTGTATTTACACCAATTGCTACGTCTCTAGCATATACGCTGTCAAATCAAAATTCATAGTAGCGCAGCTCAATCAACTTGGAACTCGCTAACTGAGGTGATACAGTTTATTTCAACAAGTGCTGTCACCAATATAAAAGAGACAATCGCAGAAGGAAATATTCTATGAAAAGTTGCAGGGTAGGCTGAGGAACTTTCTCTAAGATTGTAAGTCACTCAGGCCCACAATAAGCCATTGAAGTCAGAGGTGTTATTTTCTTTAATACCCGCCCTACTTGTTTATCAATTTTGATACATTACAGCTCAAAGGTACAAAACTAAATTCCTACAGTATAATTTGCTACAGTGCTTTTCTTTGTGCCGTTATGCAAATATCCTTTGTTAGGATATTGCAGGTACACTCAACTTACGACCTTGATATGCAGACTTCTGAGATCTTCCTTCACGTACTAACTGATCTGATATCCCCTTCTTATGGATTAATTTTTGAATTTCATATTGAGTCACCCGCATCAATTACATATTTTTTTTCAAATTTGCTCCAATTGTTGGAGAGAGATTAATAAAAATTACTTAAAATCTACCCTCAGAATATTTTACTGACCTATATATACCACTCCTGGTGACAGTTGGAATCCAGCATAGTAGAGGGCCAACACCTTGAAACTTCTTAGTCGAACATTAGAATAAATCACCGCTCTGTTCTAAAATTGTAATCAATTTTTTTCCCTTTTCCTGCCCTTTCCATCCCACTAATTTGTTATTATTGGGCAATACCTTTAAGTTATTTTAGGTCTTAAAAATACCCTAAGTAAAAAACGACTTCTGGGAAAACGAATTTCTTTATTTTTGTGACTTAAATCTATATATTGCCTTTTAAAAATGATTATTTAAAAATATACATAAATTATTATTATTTATAATATTTTGCAGAAAATAGTCATCAACGAAATATTATATCTATATATCCTAGGATCTGCTTTTCTTAATTATAGAAAGTAATTATTTATAACTGTGAGCGATTACAAAAAGGTAAAATATATTGTTTAAGTACACATTACTGCAATAATTAAAATGTAGAAAACATTTGTTGTTTAAAAATGACGAGGAAATATTTGCATTCATGCAATCAATATGAAACATTTGAATACATTTCTGCACAAAATATAAAAAAATAATATATATAAACTGTCTTAAAATTATACAGAAATAATTTAAAAATTTCCAAATAATCAATATTATAAATTAAAAGTGCATTAACGCATAACATGTTATCATATCTTTATCAAATCTTCACAGTAAGTTTTACAAATTCCATTTATAATACGTAGAAAATCTCTAGAGTGCGTTGTATTCAAATAATCATATTCTAAATTTCAGTACAGATGCCATTACCATAGAATATTATAAAATAGTATAGATATACATTTATTGCAAAAATCATATTAAGATTCTTCTGAGCAATTAAGGCTTAAAAGTTTGATATTTCCTCTCGGCTTGACTTTCTGGTATACATACATACATGCATGCATATATATATATATATATATATATATATATATATATATATATATATATATAATATCAGTCAGTAAAATAGAATAATTAACGAGGCAGAAATGGATATTTTCAAAAATATGTAAATACTTTTGAAGTATTGTAGTAAGTGCATTTGTTAAATTTTAACTTATATTCCATTAGAATAACAGTGTTAAATGGAAGTTATGTAATGTTCAGCTTCAAAAACTTTAAAACGAGTTCGAATTATCTAATTTACTTAAGGATATTTACATTCCACTTTATTACTATAAATACATTTTATACCCCTAACATGACAGACCTATACATTTTTTCATTTTTATTTAAACTTATTCTTTGCATTATTATCTTTCGATCGATGTATCACTTGTGCATGTCGGAAAGTTAGAAGTTGAATAAAACTTCATTTGAAAACAAATTATGCAATTCAGCCACGCCCCCTTTTTAGAAAAAAAGCTAGAAAAAGCGTTTTGATCAAAAAATCTATTTTATAAAGGGAAATAATAACATTAAAAAAGAATGTGTATTATATAAAGCAGAATATTACCGAGGCAATACAATACAATCATTTTTTTTTCTTTGTGAAATGTGTGCATGTAAATTTTTTGAATTAAGGATTTTATATTAATAATTTAATATTTTCAGCTCTTACTACAAATGTAATACTTCAATATTATAAGAGGAAAAAAAGTAAAATTTCTGTCGTGACAGAAAAAAAAATTAACATTTTTCTTGAATTCTCTTGTGCAATTAATATTTTTTAAAAAATGATTATTTATAAAAATGTATGGGTTAAAAAAATAAGAAAATGCAATTATTTTAAAGAAAAATGTATTATTAATATCTTAAAGTGGTATTTTAAGTTTAGTTAAGCTTATTATAATTATTTTTTTCAGAATTATAAACTTTAAAGTGGTTTTTCTCAGTTTGTGTTTTTGGAAACATTACAGCATTCAAAATGCTACTCCTTCCACAATTATTTACCAATCACTTCCATTTTTTTCTGCCTGTTATATATATACCATGTAATAAAATTAGGGATCCATTTTCATTAAACTGAATAGTTTTTTTTAAAAAAATTTTAATTTTAGAGATATTGGCTTTTTCATTGATTTTTAGCATGCATATCAACATTTTATTTTTTTCTCCCAAACTAATAAAGTTATTGTAAAATCGATCCCAAAAGTTGTTGAAAACACCCATAAGAATATTACAAAAAATTTTAGGTCAAAAAATTAATATTTACAATGGAGTAGGATTTTGAAATTTTCCAAATTTTTTTCAAAAAATTTTAATTATTAAAATAGCGTGAATAATATGTGAAAAAGTTCATCTCTTATCATTTTCTTGAATGGAAATATTATATAAAATGCTAAAATAATTTTTTTAAATACATAAATAAAGAAAGTAGCTCAAAGGATACCAAGTCCTCTTAATAAATATTTTGTACACCTTAGAAATGTATTAAATTTCAAAAAATTGAATGTGTTATAAATGCGTTTATCCATTTCTTAAAATTTTGACTTAAGATTAAAGATATAATTCCTAATGGTCGTATTTTGCATTGTTTCTGTCTGGTCATAAGTCCAAGTTCTGACAAGGCCTGTCAGAAAAATTATTCACGTTAAGTCTGCAAAGTTCATCAGTATTTTACGTATTTTTGTGTGCATTGCTATTTTTATTATAAATCACATTCCGGCACCCAATGATGAGTCACTTTTGTAAAATACATTTACTGTATTTTATATTCTTCTCTCTATTCTCGTGAATTTTTGGAAGAGACTGATAAGGGACAATTTGTATAAGTATTTCGTTTAGTTTATAAATAAATCATCTTTTCGGAGGGTCTGTTTGCAATTCGGAAACCCTTTGAGTGAGCTAGGTTCTACCGAGTAAAGAAAGAGAGTAAGTTTCAAAGTCCTCACGTTGGATGGGCATGGGAATTTAAAAAGTGGGATGCCCAACTCAGATGTCCTCATCATCACTTCGTAATGGTTCAAAATTTATGAGGTCCATAACTAATATCCTTCGTGTAACTTCGCATTTAGATGACAATAGATAATCAAACAATATTAAATATATGTGAGTTGAAAATATAAATTGGAGTAAGCTCCGACTTTTTTTAGGGATTCAGGATAAAACATGATTTACCAGAACACTATTTTTCATATTTATCAATTGTCATGAAATTAGCAAATTCTCACTAATTAAAAGTTCATACGTAGAAATTAATATTTCTTTTAGATATATATGATCTTGTAAGTAAACAGTTTTCTTGCAAAAGTAAATATGTATCGTTTATTTTTAATACACTCTATAACGAAAAAGACGACGCAACAAGAAATAGTTGGCTGATTGTAATGAAATTTCGCATGCAAAGACATTTGTACCGAACATGCAAAGAATTAAAATTTGGTGTCCAATGAATGAATAGCGGGAGCCATAGCGCATCGGAAGTGTGCACTCAGCAGGTGTCTATAAGAAGCGATTCTCAATCTGATGGTCAAAATTTCTGCTGCATTGCGATTTAGGATACCTTTCAACGAATTAAAACTTCCTCGCCGCAGGATTCGAGCTCGTTACGAGCAACTGTCAGAGTTCGAAAGAAGTTGCATCGTTGAATTGAAAAAGGCAGGTTGGAGAAATCGGAGAATCGCTCGTCATATGGGTCGAAGTGATGATGCCATTGAATAATGATGGCAAGAATGAATGGACAGTGGCAGATTTTAGCGTTGTGATGGTAGCGGTCGAACAGGGACCACAGTAGATTGAGAGGACATATTAATTGTAAGATCAGCTGACGCAGAGCCTGATTCATCGTTATCAACCTTCACACGTGCGGCCCGCTTACGAGTGTCCATCATGACTATTCACAGATGGCTGATAGAATGAAATTTACGCTCGTACCTACCGCTTCTCCCCCACTCACCTCTCCAAACTGTCGAGCCAAATTACAGTGGTGTTGGCTCAATAAGGTTGACATCATGCTTACTGGGGACGTATAGTGATTAGCGACGAATCCTGACAATCATCAAAAACGTCTCGGGAGACGTCCAGGGCAGATCTTGCTTTCACTATTGCACGCCACACAGGCCCTGAGCAAGGAATTATGTTTCCCTTTCTTTTGACACCCGGGCCCCTTTAGTCTTCATTAGAGGCATACTTGCAGCACAACGGTACGTCAACGACATTCTGAGAACTGTTTTGCAATCGTTCCTTTCTGAAGATAAGGCCATACCACATGTGACACGTGTAACTATGAACAATCTTACAGCTTTTCAAACACTTCCTTGTCCAGTCAGATCCCCAAATCTCTCTCCAATAGAATAGATAAGATGGGAGGCTACTGCATCTACCAGGGAATGTTGATGACCTGGCCCGATAATTGGAGCAAACTTGGCAAGAAGTACCTCAGGATGCCATCAGGGTGCCTTATCACTCTATGCTACGTCGTGTGGCAGCTTGTATACAGACTAGAGGTGTGTCAGTATCATATTGAGCTCGTTACTTTATAACTATGTAACTCTGAAATAAATCATTAATTTTTTCTGAAACTTTAATCATTTTGTATTCTGTACATAAACTTTCAACCCACCAATTTTTGTCTATATCGGACAACTCGGACTTGGTGCGTCGTTTTTTTTGTTATAGAGTGTACTTGTAAATACATCAGATAAAATGGTATAGTTTCGTAAGAGGGAGAAAAAAATATATTCAGTTATTCTGTTCAGTATTCAACAATGGTGTTGATAGTTCACCATTATCCTTAAACATTCAATGCAATGTCGAATGTTTTAGGATAATAGTGAACCATCAGCATCTCAGATTAAATAAGATCGAAACAAAACTTTAATTCTAGGAACCTTCTTCAGGATTCACAAAACTGTTTAAAATACTGGACTCCAGTCAGCCTTCAGTCTTCAGAGTTTCTTGCACAAGAACAAAAAAGCAGGCAACATAGAAAATCGTTATGCTTCCACTTATTCAAAGAGCTCAATGCAGATCTAGACTTCACTATTGCATTCATGGATGGCATATCATCACTTGACACTCCCTAACTCGTGACGCCTTCGCTCACAGCTCCAGTGTTGCCAACAACTGCTCTAACATACGCGATACTTGGTATCAATAGAGGTAATGTTCGGTATATCAATAAAAACCAACAATTAGATGTTCGCAATTGCTTCCAATTGTGCTTATGTAGCTTCCAGATCCATCTCGGAATTTCTGACAAAATTTTCTATCGAATATCTATGCGATTAATTTTCACAACTGTTCCCGCATCAATCATTTGGTCGTAGGATCTGCCACTAGATAATGTCACTCATGAAATAGCTCTTAAACATGGACTTGCCGAAGCCACAAAGTTTCCACTGCTAAAATTTAGCCAATTTAAGCAAAAATTTTCGCAGCTATCTTAAATCTTATAGGTATCTGTCTACTTGACGGCATGATATTCCAAATAGTTACACACTAGTAGCTTATCAATTTTCCCTCTTCTCGGTAGTATTATGTGTATTACAATAAATTATTATTTTTACTGCCCAAATTTCATGATCAACTTTTTACAGTGTGGACCAAATTTCCATTTTAAATTTATTCCTTAGAAATAACACATTAAATTGTTTTTATACTTTTTCGGGGAGCTAGAAGTTTGATGTCAAAGTGAAAATCCATTGCTATGAGATATGTTAATATTTTGACCATTTAGTGTAAGATTAATGCGGAAAGAATTATATGAGATGAGCATTTATGGTATCGTGTAAAATATTTTTTTTGCTAATTAAGAAATTAAAGGCTTATAAAAGAGACAATACTTAAATTCTTATTAAATGTATTTCAAAGACATTGATAAAAATCAATATTTTTTTATTTATTATATTCTGAAATATTTGATTTTGTCTGAATATGTCATGCATTTTTATTGAAGGCAATAAAGAAAATTCATTACAGTATTTAACCCAAATTAGAACACTTCTTAATGTGATTTTCTTGATGAAAAAGTAAAATATTTAATGTATTTTGTTATGTACTTAAATATATGTAAACATTTTCTGCATTAGATAAAATGCGTTATTGGTTTAAACACGTATCGCTTCAAACACATTATTTTTAAGTTTCAGACTGCTATAAATTTGAGAAAAGTTCTATGGAGGTATCAAATTTTCCGTTTCGTAAGTTTTACATACTATGTATATATTTAAAAATAATAATAGTTTAAGTAACTGCGATTAAGAAAACTGATATCTGCTCTAGAAACCCTATTTGATAAATTTTTAAAACTTACTTTTTTCCGTGAATAAATTTAACAAAACTAATCACATGTTAAGTTTACCTAATTAACTAAAGTTTTCAATCACTTTACGAAAAATGAGACACTAGTTTGTGATTCAAACATTATCAAATCCATCATTTCAAGGTTTTAATCATTTTTATTGCAATTTTATTTTTCAACGGTGATTTTCATTATTTAAATATTACTTTAGAAAACAATTTTTAAAATATTTTCACATACGTACCTCAATATTTTCATTTTAATACAACTCATTATAAAATGTATATTTGTTTCTGGTTGTATTACACACTCGAAGCAAAATTGCCTGGTAGGAAAGTAGTTTTTATATTATTAACAAAATATTTCGTTAAAGTAAAAACACTGAATATCGCAGAATGTATTAAATAAATGCATTTGTAACTGCAAAAATGCTTATATTTGCGTTGTTACGCATGACCAAATTAAATGTTTAGTTTCAAAAATCAAATGTTAACCAACCGCACAACCGAAAAGTCCTTTTTATTTTGCATCGATACAAAGCGAACGAAAACACTTTATACTTAATGACTTACTTTTTTTTACCATATATAACGCATGGCTGCAAAAGCTAATAGTATTATCTAGATAAAATAATGTTTTATCTTTGAACTACTTATTCAAAATTAGAGGAAATGGAATTCTTAATGTAGGACAACCATTATCTTATTTCCAAAACTCGAATCGTTTCGTTTTTGTAAAATCCGTAACAACATATCATTTCATTAATTGTAAATTGTATCATTAACTTAGTAAACTCTTAAGAACATTTCTTTTGGGAAGCTTCTTATACCATTATGATCGCATCGGTTTATTTTCTTTTTGGAAAAATTATTTTTTATTCTCATTAAATTTTATTTTAATTAATATGTGTTATTTGCTATCCTAGAACTTTTCTTCTAAATATAAACGGTAATTTAACTTCATCGTATTCATAAAATTGTTGAAATAAAATTCCTCGCGATATATGTTAAACATGATATTAATGAAATAGTTGATAAATACCCACAAAAAAATACTTTTCCTTATTTAAATTAACGCCAAAATTGAATTTTAAACCGAATTTCTTTGTTCTTAGAATTTTATTTACATTTTTAATAACCATTGGATGATTAAAAATAAATTTCAATTATGAAGCTAATGTTTTCTGTTAATAGTTATTATGAATTTCAAAAATGACAGAAATACCTAGTTAAAATATTTTTTTCAATTCTATATATATATATAGGATATGATTCAGACCCAATAGAAAAAAAATCGTGAATATAAGTTTAAAATATGTTTTTGAATATTTAAGTTAAGAAGAATGTTAATTATTTTTAAAAAATAAGGACTAATAAATAAAAAATATAGAAACGAGTAGAGCAAGCTAGAAAACTTAAAAATACATATAATCCATAAAAAGAGACAGAGACGGAGCACAATTTTTACGTCATTTAAAGCGAAAATATAAAGCTATTAATTAGAAATTAAACATTAAATTAAAAAAAAATTACATCATATGATTCATTACAATTTATATGATTGTAAAATTTCAGACAGAATTTTAATTCCAATAAATGGTTAATTCAAGTGAATGGAATGTATTTATGCATTTTCCCCGTTTTTATAGCTTCCAAAAATTTGAATTTGTCAGCAAAGTGTATTTAAAAGAGACGGAGTGAAGATTATACTTACATTTTGTTATTTTATCGAACGAAATATAAAAAAGTTTTTTCAACCCTCTGTTAGACTCACGAATATCTCAGATGCATAATGAAAATAATTTTGGTGTCGCGTTCTTTTAGCACCTTCTCAAGAATTCAGTGCTAAGGAGGTGACCACTTCATGTGGTGGGCGGCAGAGGTCCTTGAATCTGATCGATGTCATGCCCCCAACTGTGCAATTTTTAATATCTTTCCAATTTTTCTTTTATTTTCTAATTTTTTCTGTAACATACAGATTATTTTTCTGGTTTATACTAAAACAACTCGAAACAAGTATTTTTATTCGAAACAAGTATTCTTTAAGATGGTTTTTCTGCTAGAAATTGAGATGCCGTGCGAAGGCGGCCTGAGAATAGCATTCACATGCCTTGTTCATAACGGCTCAGGATCGAAGAAATATTTGATGTACAATGAAATATTTAACACAAAGAATCAACACCAATAACTTAGAATAAAAAGTATTTTTCCTTTGTCAGGAGATCAAGAAAAGAAGACTATTAAAACTATGTTGAGCAAAATGCGAATGATTCTAGTGCCTTAAACATCGTAAGATGATTTGTGAAGACTAGGACAAAGTATCTCAAAATGTATATAGGTAGTCGTGACAGTAATAACTAACCATTGCTTTTGTGATGTGTTTTTGTTTGAATTAAAATTTCTGATTATATATATATATATATATATATATATATATATATATATATATATATATATATATATATATATATATATATATATATCTTACAATAATATTGCGATGTGTGTAGTATACGTATGTACCTAAATGAGTCAAATTTGTGCCAAAATAATTTATTAAAAGATTCTTTCAGCATTATCTATTTTTTATTAATTTTTTCGAGACTTAGCTTTCTTCATTAAGATGGAAAGATGAAAGACATGAGAAATCCCAAAGAAAATTTCAATTTTCCTATGTTTTTTTTTTAATTTTAATTATATGAAATCATACGTGAACCTACTTTCTAAAATTTTTTCGGGCTCATTCCTGTTATTCCCTACCTTTCATTTAAAACATCTTAGCTCATTTGTTCCATATCATTTAATCTCTAACGGTCATCGAATGCTTTGGAGACACAGGTAGATAGATACTTCTATCTATTACTTCAGTTACAATTCATTCATTTGATTACTTTGATAGGTAGGTAATATGATGTATAGATAATACAACATTTATGATGTTTAGAAACAAACACTGCACCTTATGCCAATATTTTACAACATATTAGATATAACATTACGTTTTGTTGTCGAATATCATAAATAAAATGATTAAATCATCTTCAATTTAAGTATGAGATGATGCATCTGAGAGATGCCACGCGTCTATGGGTGGTACTTTTTGAAGCGCGTTTAGCGAAGGGTTAAATATAATTCCTAGGTGAATCTTTCATATGCTTCTTTTTAAAAAAAGTAGCTCTATAATTGAAATTACAAATTTTAAAATTTTTTAAATAACTACGCTTAAATTACGTGTTCTTATAAAAAATAAAACTTTAACAAAATTTACAATGCATATATTTTTCAAGAATTGTCAAAAAACTTAATAAAATAATGTATATGTAATTGTTTTGAACAATTATAAATGAAACAATACTTCCACTGTTAAATTATAATTGACAAAAAAGGATAAGTATTGCGAGTTTAATGCTCTAAAATTGTTTTCGTTATTCGTAAGTTTTATAGCATCATTATCTCTGAGTATTATGTAATTAAAAGATACCTTTTCATTTGATAAACATTTCTCACTTTCATAAATACTTTTATTATTCGAGACATAGTTTTAAAACTATATAAAGTAAGGCTGCAAATGTATTTTACTTTCAGAAATCCTTTTCATTTACCAATAATTGCTCTCATTCAGATTAATAAAATCAGAGATTGATAAAATTCACAGAAGAATCCAAAGTGTAATTCCTATAAAAAGTTACAAATGAATTCATTTCTATTTCCAATGCATATTTCCAAATGTTTTTATAAGATCTATAAGACATTTTAAATTCATACAAGATTAAAGAGCAGCCATCACTTAATCAATTGTGTAAATAGTCAAAAATGAATAAAGAAGATGGAAAAAACTATTGCCTACTCCCTTCTTAAAATTTATAAGATATTGTTGCATTAAATCATAAAACAAATTCATCAATGACTGTAATTAAAATTGTCTGGAATTCTATAATATATCAGTATAGAGTTGATGATTTTTGCAAACTTTTATCAAATGTTTTTAATTCTTACAAAAATTTATTACAATACCCAGGAAATTATTTCATTTTAATACATCTGAAATTTTAATGAGAGAAATGTTCTATTTTGTTTATTTTATCATATGTAGAGGTCAATTGACCAAAACACAATAACTATGTATTGTTTCCAAAATGAATTGTTTTACCTAAGTACAGTTTGAAACGTCACAAAAACAAAAAAGAATGTAAAACAAAAAGGACAAAAATATTTCCTTTGATTATCATGGTATTGTATTTTATGAGTTTGTCCCAACTGAAAGCATACGATCAATCAAATCTTTATTTCAAGATTTTCGGCAGTTCGTGGAAGGTGACCCTGGATTGAAATGAGTAAACTTGTAAGCTTTTCATCCCAATAATGCGCTTTCTCACATAATTATTATCCGTGATTTTTTTTGGTACATCATTCAAATAAAGCTCCACAAGCTCCGTATTTATTTAAAATGGCGATGTGAATCTTTAGGTATTTCTCCAAGATCATTTTAAATAGAAGATTTATAGTTTTTAACCAATATATTGACGTCCATTCTTTTGCGGCAGTATCCCAGGTACTCATTTATCACAAGTTGTTATATACAGAATTTTGCACAAACACTGAACGCGAAGAAGTTGCCCGATTGTAATAAAATTTCGTAAGCAAAGACATCATGAACAAACATGCAAATGATAAAATTTTCAAGGGCAATTAACATGAATTGCGGTCGTAGACCTCATTTCTGCTAAGCAATTCGTAACGTATAAAACCAGTAATAGAGACGGAATATTTATCTTTTTTCGTTTTTGCCGTTCGGTTTCCCATGGCAAAAAATTAATAATGCCATCACAACATTTTCAAAGACCTTATACGCAACTAAATGACTTCGAACGTGGTCCCATTGTCTTAATTCGTGTATCTAGGTGATAATACAGAGCAATTGGTCGTCAATGCAACGTACAGGCACCTTTGAGCAAAGGTGCTGGCAGCAATGATTCCTGCGAGGAACTTATTGACGAAATGAAGGCTCTGAAAGGGCAAGATGCACAAATGTGAGGAAAGATCGGGTGATTGTTTCCCATGCCCCAACTGCTCCAACGGCATCATTGTCAACTATTCAACGCATTACCACCTCTACCATAACCCCATGGTACCTCCCACTATTTCATGGCGCTTGTCTGAGGCGAGGTTGCACTCACAGTGGTGCTTAAGACGTCTGCTTTTGACCCCAAAACACCGGCGGAATCGTCTGGAGTGATGTCGCAGCCGATGATTATTGTTGCCATCAGACTGGCACCGCATAGTGTTCAGCAATGAATCCCGCTTTACTCTTGAAGCAGATGACCATCGCCATCGTGCCTGGAGAGGCTGGCACTAGATGCCTCAATCAGCCTTTGATTTATAAAGGCATACAACAATAACTACTGGTGTGATGGTGAGGGGGTGCTATCTCATACAACAGGTCATGTCTAATCATCCTCCTTACATCTTTAACAGCTGAACTATATGTTGATACCATCCTGCGATCGATTATATTACCCTTCATGACACGTCATCCACAGCGGCCAGTTTCCAAAAAATAATGTCAGGCCTCATATCTCTGCATTGTCACTGTGCCGTTAATATTTTCCATGGCCAGAAAGGTCATGTGACTTTTCAACAACTGAGCATGTCTAGTACAATGTAAAGCGCCAGATTTGAGCACCCCGAAGATCATATCTAGATCCACAACTGGTAGATGTATCGCAGAATGATACTAAGAAACTCTATCACTACTTTTTTCTCTCTCACAAGCATGCATCTCCCCCAGAAATGGTTACAACAACCACTAATTTGAACATTAAAGCTCTAGTAGCGAGCCATGGAGGGACCTGGGGCCTTGATTTTTTTTCTCATTTTATTACCTGTGTATGAGTTATACACATATTTAATTTCATTAATACCAATCACTTCCTTCATAGTGCTTCAATTTTTTTTCACAATAAAGTGTGTTTAAGAAGAACGAAAGATGTAAGAAAAATAATATTTCCATAATTTAAAATTCCTTGTTCCGAACAATTAATTTCAAGCAATATAAGTGCTTTATGGATGATATGTAAAGTTTAGTTGTTCACTGGTAGGCATTTCTTAAAGAAAAGGTTTTAGAGGTTTAAAACCAAAATTATTTATTGTTATTAATTATGAATAAAGTACCTTACTTTCATTTTAATTTTTGAAGTAGAACAGGAAAGGATTTGTTCTTCCTCAAGGTTTTCTTAATTTCTTAATTGTAAATCCATTTTACGTTAAAGGAACTTATTGCATCCCAAGGTGACACAACCATGATTAATAAAACCCTAAGTATATTTTAAGCCACACAGAATTTGATACAATTTCTAGAATTTTCACTTTTCTTGGAAGAGTTATTTTACCAAAAAGTTGAAAGAGGAGAAAAGGCTGTTTTGATGCAAATTTAAATAAACAGTTCTACCTTAATTCGAAAGTAAACGCGTAAATTAGGATACACCCACAAAAAATTCTATGTCGTAATCATCCTTTAAGTTGGCACCTTTTACTTACAAATGGTCTTGAAAGGATAATTAGGTTATGAGTGAAGAGAAGTGTTGTTCTGAGATTCACCGTGTGTATAAAGCTGTCGTTGCGGCAAAAGCTTAGTTCATTGGATAAATGGGAGGTAATAAATTGTACGGATTGCTCTCTGCAATATTTTTTCCCCAGGAAATACAAAGAAGGTTTCTCTTCATGCGTTTGCTAAGAAATATTTTTAAACGAGTAGAACAAACACGAAAGAAATACATTTTGTTTATTTTTAGCAAACTATTATTCTAGAAATACTTGTGGGGTATAATTTTATTCATCAGAATATTTTAGCTATACATATTTGCTCTTTCTTAATGTGGAAATTCAATGTTGAAAGCAAGATTAATGATGAAAAATGCATGTTTGTTTTTTTGAAAGAAAGTTTTTAACACAGTGATTTATGGACTCTTGTATTTTTCGCTGAGGTATTTTAAAGTCTAACTTCTTAGCAGAAATTCTTAAAAAAATCTTAGGATAGGAAAACAATTTCTTTGGGTACAGTTGAGCTAAAAATATAGAAATAGACTGCATAAAATTGATACAATTTTTATTTCAGCTATAAACTGCGTGAAAGTGTGGAAACACTTTCTTAATATCAAATAATATTTATCCCAATGCATAGTTATGGATACCGTTTCATTAATAATAATTTTTTGAATTGAAAGAGAATTTACAAATGCACTTTACTTTAAGTACTTTAAATACAAACTATTTTTAGTTACAACTATAAATTTGATGATTATTGGAATGTGGACGCAATAAAGACAAATAATAGGATTCTTAAAGATAATAAAATAAAATATTACAGATAAAAGATGTATACCTAATATTCACAATTCCGGACCTAAAATAGAGCATATAAAAACAAAATATTCTATGTTGTGATCTACAATTAACTAAACCATAAAAAAAATACTTCGCATCAAGAGAAAGGTAATGAATAATACGAAAATATAATAAATATTACAAGTGAATATAAAATGATTTATGGAAACGAGTGTTACCATAGAACATCTATTAATTTCTCAAGAGGGATATGAGAAAAATTAAAAATAATAACAAATAAAAAAAATTCAATTAAGCATAAAAATGTTTCATCAAATCAGCTGAGGTGGTGGTTGAGTTCGGTCCATCGTGCTGACCAACCTTTTTCACTTCATACCTATCCTTGGAATTAACTTCTGTTACTTTGTAAGGGCCTAAGAACTTTGGTCTTAGTTTCAGTCCAGCTCCAAATTGGGTTCTTTGGATGGCAACTAAATCACCTTCTTTGTATAACGAAGCTTTCTTTCTTCTGTTATACGTCTTTCTATTTTCAGACTGTAGGGTTTCGATGTTCTTTTTTGCATCGTTTCTTAAAAATTCGCGTTGTTCTAGTAATTCTTTCGCTATTTCTTCTAGAAGTAAGTCTTTGATTAGGATGTCTTCCTTGTTACGCATTTTGATTCCCACTAATAGTTCGAATGGTGTCCATTTTGTACTGCGACTTATAGTACTATTTAGTATTCTCTGTAATCTGTCGACGTATTTGTACCATTTCGTTGAGTCGTCTAATGATAGTTTGGTGAGAACTGGAATCAAAGTTCGATGAATTCGTTCAACTTGTCCGTTTCCTCGAGGAACACCTGTCGCTATTTGTAGATGTTGAATGTTTTCTTCATCACAGTAGTCGTTGAATAATTTTGAAGTGAACGCTGAACCTCTATCAGAGATAATTCTGATGGGATTACCAAAGGTCTTCTGCTGTTGTTTTAGTTTTTCGAGGGCACTTTCAGCAGACACAGTTTTGACGGGATATAGCCAAGTAAATTAAGTAAATGCGTCTACTACGGTAAAAATGTGTTGATAATTTTTGTTTGTGGAGGGTAAAGGACCAATGAAGTCAACATGGTACGTACTTAAAGGAATGCTTTCCTTAGAAATAGGATTCAAAACCCTTCCTTTTTGCCAGTTTTCTTATTAGCTAAGATACATGGAACACAATTAACTATTACTTTTTTAACGACGTTGGATAAATTTGGGATAAAAATTCCTGTTTCACAATTTCTTCTGTTTTTCCTACTGAGAAATGACCATTTTCGTGAATCAATTTAATTAGTTCAGCTTGCATTGCTTTAGGTGTTACAATTAATTCTCGACCATTTAAGTACTTGTAGAGTATACCATTTCGCTCAAAAAATTCTTCTGATTCTTGTTTCTCTAGAAGTGATTTCAATGTTTGGATGTTGTCATCTTCCTCTTGTGCGTTTTTAAGCTTTGAAGTTAATGTATCATTGCATACCATCATTACGGGATATCGGCTAAGAGCATCAACGTGCTTCATACGGCTTCCAGCTCTGTGCTCTATTTCATAATCGAATTCTTCTAATTGAAGCGCCCATCTGGCTATGCGAGTAATTAGCTCCTTTTTTTGCATAGTCTTCTGAAATGCTGAACAGTCAGTTACTATTTTAAAGTGTTGTCCTAAAAGATAAACACGAAACTTCTTTAATGCGTTGATAATTGCTAGTACCTCTAGTTCGTAGCTGTCATACTTTTCTTCTGCTGTATTTGTCTTTTTCGACATGTAGTAAACGGGATGTAACTTTCCATCTTCAGCTTCTTGTAACAAAATTGCGCCGTACCCTTGTTTACAGGCGTCTGTATGCAGTTCTGTTTTTCTTCCATACTTGTAAAGGTGCAAGATTGGGCCTTCGAACAGGATTTTCTACAATTTTTCAAATGCTTCTTTTTGTTGAATCCCGGAAAAAAAAAGAGGTTTTCTTTTCTTGTTAAATCGCTAAGTGGTTTAGCTATCTTTGAATAATCCTTGATGTACTTGCGGAAATATCCAGTTAAACCAAGAAAACTTTGTACTTGTTCTATTGTTGTTGGTTCTGGAAATTTTCGGAATTGCTAGTGTCTTCATGGGAGATAGTTTAATAGTTCCACTTTCTACAATGTGACCTAGAAATTCAATTTTCTTTTTTAAGAATTGGCACTTCTTGAACTTAATTTCTAATCCGTATTTCTTTGTGACTTCAAAAATAATTTTAAGTTTTTCGAGACCTTCCTGTTCGTTTTTCGCTGGAATGACGAGATCATCTAAATAACTGATTACAATTCCTTTCCGAGTAAGATCTCTAAATATACTTGATACGTAGCGTTGGAAAACTCCTGGACTTGTGCTTAGTCCGAAAGGAACTTTGTTGAATTCAAATTGTCCATCTGGGACGACAAAGGATGTATACTTTCTGCAATCTTCGTCAACATCGACGTGGAAGAAACCATTGCGTAAATCTAATGTAGAATATACCTTTGCTTCTTGCAAAGTGTCTAAAACATCTTCGATGATAGGTAACGGAAATTTATCTTTCACAAGCTTCTGATTCAATTTTCTGTAGTCAATGCACATTCTCGAAGATCCATCTTTCTTTTTACCATTACGATTGGACTTGCATATTCCGCAGAACTCGGACGTATAATGCCTTCGTTGAGCCATTCTTCTATCTGTTTGTTTACTTCTTGTCTTTCTGTGAAAGCTAGTCGACGAGGAGGTTGACAGACTGGTTCTTCGTCTTTTAAAATAATTCTCATTGTGACGTCAGTAGATGCTGTTTTTTCTGGCTTGTAGTCTTGAATTAACTTTTCAAGTTCCTTCTTGATTTGACGATTTTCAACATGACGTAGGTCTTGTTCTTCTTGAAGATTTTCAGCAGATATTTGCATAAGCTGTGCATGATTCTCATATTTGTTGAATTTAACTCCTTCTTTAGTAAAACTTATCGATGCTTGTTCCAAAAGATCTGATCCAATAACTGCTTCAAATTTTAATTTATCAGTCGGTACAACATGCCAAGTTAACGAGTAATTTTCATCATCTATTTTGAACTCATGTTCAAAGGAACCGATAGTTGTCACTTGTGCTTCACCAATACCAGTGAGAAGCATCTTGTTCTTTGATAATTTTGTTGGGTCCATTATTCTTCTGCTTGTGTTTTCTCGAAGCAAACTTACTGTACTACCACTGTCTATGAGCGCCGTGATTTTCGCCTTTCCAAAAAATATCTCTTTAGTACGTAAACCTTCCTTAACGATGAGTGTGCAAGTTTCTTTTGTCTTTGGAGGTTCTTTGAATTTCTGCGATTTTGAATAGTTCGTCTGAGCATATGCTTAGAAGCATTGTGATTTGAGTGTTTCTCGTAATTTTTGTTGTAATACTCTTTCTGCGCGCTGTCTTGATATCTTTTAACAGATTCGTACTTGGTGACTGGGGCTTCGTAATGTTTGTTGTAATTCGTTGACGCTTGAATCTTCTTATCTTTCCTGTTATACTCGAATTTTCCTGGTGCCTCATATCTGCGATTCTTTTCTGTGAATCTGAATTCTTGTTTCTTCGCAAATGAACTGCTAGATTTTTGTTTCAGAGTCTTTTTAAAGTCTTCGAATTCTTCTAGTTTTTCTGCTAATTGAACTGGGGAGTTCATATTTGCCCATTCATCAAGATAATATTCTTTAAATTCAAAAGGAGTTTTTCGTTTGAGTTGATCTGTTATGATTAGATCTGATAACTTGTTGAAAGTATCTATCTTCAATCCATCTACCCATCCGCTGAAGTAAGTGTTTAACTCTTGGTAAAAATCAATCCATGTTCTTTCCGGTGCTTTTTGGTGAGTGACAAATAGTTGTCGAAACTTTTCTGGAGTTAGTTTAAAGCGTTTCAGCAGTAAATCTTTAACGTGTTCGTAAGAGTTAGCTTTATCGTCAGGTTCTTGCGCTATGATGTGAGATACTTCCGTCGGTAACAAGCCTAACAGATGAGAAACCCAGTTTTCTTGATCAATATTTAATCTCTGCGCTTGACGTTCAAAAAATTTTAGATAAAAATTGATGTCTTCTTTCAAATCAAAACGATGTATAAACTTTGAAATTTCTTTGACTAGAAATTTAGTATCACTTTCTTTGGATGTATCAGCGCCTAACTTGGATTGTGTTTGGATTCTTAACTTTTCCAACTCAAATTCATCTTTGCGTTTTTGCTCATCTAACCCTCAATTGTTCGAAGCGTAATTTTTCTTCTCGTTCTTCAATGCGTAATTTTTCTTTTGCTCTTCAATGCGTAATTTTTTTTTTTTTTTTTTTGCTCTTCAATGCGTAAATTTTCTTCTCTGACTTTGCGATCCTCAACAATCGTTGAATGTATGTTTTTGGTCAGTTCTTCGTCATAATTTTCACTACTAATAATTAGATCTTTAAGTGTGGTGATGGTCATAGATTTATCGAATTTTAAATTTAATTCCGTGGCTAAGACAAATAAATCTTCGCGTCGACCTTTGCCAAGATACGCCATTTTAAAATTTAAATTTAAGTTTAGATAGTAACCAAAGGAATAAACAGAATTGTCACGCGTTCAAACAAAAACAATGATGTTGGTATTGGCAATTCTCGTTTGCATTTACAAAAATTCTCAAGTTAAAATGATCTTGCATCAAAATACACTAAATATACATTGAAATATTCAAATTCTATTCATTTAGAAATATTTTAAACCAGTAACGTGTAAAGACAACAGTGCGAGATAAAATACGTAATGCTTAATTTAAAGTAGTCAAATTATTAATTTCAACTAAAAACAAAACCTTTTTTTTTAAACCATTTCATATATCAGTTCTCATTTCGTTATAATAAATGCAAAAAGAATTTGAAAGAAAAATAAATTAATATAAATCTTGTTTAGAAACAGTGATTAAATTTATTGTGATATGAAGATTTAATCATTTAAAAGTTCTTTGCTGAAAAAAGCAAATAATTAGAAGTTAGTTACTTAAGAAAAATCTCGTATATATTTTTTATTTCACCAATAAAAATAAAATCTTTTTAGGATCTCATCAGCACATTCTAAGGATAAACACATGTTTCAATAGAAAGCATAAAATAAGATTATTCATGATCCTCCATCAATTCTAAAAAACATAGCATATTCTTTCAAAATATATTTCTCGAATACTCATAAAAAATAATTAATTACTAAACAGCTGCAAGAGAAATGTTAAACTATATCAGTCATTGAAATTACGATTGCAACCAAATAGAAATGTTTAGGAATGGGAAGACATTAATCTCTTAGTTCAAGGTCGATGACGTAACTGAAGAAACGCAAACTTTTCATACACGCATAAAATTAATTCAATACGATTCGTTAATAAATGACATACAAATAAAACACTTGAATATTACGTACGACTTTCTTAATATTTTAAAAGATATACTTGTAGAAAATTTTAATTGATACGATTTCTATACACATAGAAAAATAGTATTTCAGAAAAACACACACATAATATTTAAAAATATAAATTACTTCATGAAATCGACTACAACAATTTTTTCATAATCAAATTAACGGTGACTCACGTATTCTTTTAGATTTTTTTCCTTTTGAAGAACAATATAAAAAGTACCTGATACAGTTGACGACGTGTGATTAATTACTTGAAAACAAACTTCAAAGGATCCTGGATGTGTTCACTGGACTTGAACTGGAGTTGTACACTGCAGAAATAACGTGAAGCTCTGACTCCGGGAGTCGCTTTGTTTTATGCACCTAAATGTTAGTATGTTATGAGAGGCAATCAGCATTTTCGATTCAGTCCGCTTGTAAATTAGGCGTGCAGCCAAAAATGGGGGTAACGAAGAAGAGGGTTAGAAGGTTATCAGCTTATTATTTAGAGAAGATTTTCGAAATCAAATCCCAGGCGATCCCCAATTATTCCTGTGGCAGTCCGAATAAATCTTCGAATAAAAATCAGACTCTTCAGAAGGCGGGATTTTAGATTGGCGAGGTGGTTTGTTTAGGGGTAAGTATTTAAGGGTGAGTGATGAATTATTAATTTAATCTAAGTCATTTAAACACAAATACTTCAAAGTAAAAGAGAATTTATTTAAAGTTAAAGGGAAATATTTACAAAAGGGGATATTTACAAAGAGAAAGAAATGCAGGAATTAGGTTAATTAAAAGTTGAGTTATACATTTAGAAGACGGGGAAATAAACCTTTCTCATTCCTGGATGTTAGGACTGGTGGTGACGCGCTGGGCGCGGAAATGCGGTAAAGACGCGGCGTGTTGAACTAGCAGTGGTTAGTTGGCCTCTGCCGAAAAATTATTCAAGCCGGAGCTACGAAAGCTCACTAGATGGCGCTGCTTCGGAATGCAGTAATAAATAAAATTGAGATTTATGATCCTCTGAAAAGGATATGACTCAACCCTTTAACAAATGTTTCAAAGGGAAAATCCTACATATATATATATATATATATATATATATATATGTGTGAGAGAGAGAGAGTGTGTGTGTGTGTGCGTTGGAGTAGTAATGAAATCTTCTAGTTAACCAATCTAACCCTTATATAATCACAACTAATAATAAAATCACAACTTTTATAATCACAATTTCATCTCCTCAAAAACTGCAATGTAGGCACATTTCAAAGCTAGATCGCGCAATATTGTTTTAGTAACTAACAGACCAATTACTGTATTAATTAACAGAAAACATATGGTTATCAAAGCTTCCGGTAGAAAAAGGTGTAAAAGCTGAGTTCTCTGGAATGTAAGAGAAGAACGCTTTTGTCCAATGTTTAATAACCAGATGTGTTTGAGTGGCTTTTCCTTTTTTGCTTTGTGTTCTCAAATAAAATCTGAAATTCAAGTAATAATGCATCTTCATTTAAATTACTACAACGAGATAATGATATACCAGCAACGCGTTTTTTTCAGTATAAGCGTCACGTACATATTTGTATGTTTTCAAACATGTATAAACATATATTTATTTTTTTTCATACATATAGATGCATGGAATTAAAAAAAATGTAAGATATTGGAAAAACTCCATTAGTCAAAGCTTTTCTCAAAATTCTTAATTAGCGAATTTGCAATAAAAATTGGTTGATTTTTTTAATAATCGAAATGCGGTACAGAAAATTAACATTGATTTTCTACTTAAAAGAGAATTACTAGATGGAAAAGTTCAAACCTTAACAATTATGAATAATTCAAGAATATTGCACATGGTGAGAGAAGTAGCTTGAATAAGAGTAGGAAAATGTATAAGAAAGAAGATATAATGAAAGGTTAAATAATCCCCAATTATAGAATATCACAAATAATTATATTTCTGTTTTCATAGAAAGAAATGGAAGAAAAGTCATTGTTGTAAATTAAAATGTCCCGAATAAAATAAAAAGCTGAAATGTTGAGAAAATAAAGTAAGCAATATATTGAATTAAATTAATATTATTAATAATATATCTAGCTCACTATTTTAATTCGGTAAGCCTACTACGCATATAAATATAGGTTATAATTATTATTAATCGTTCACTATAAGTAAGAAAAAAAATGAAATTTCTTCAGTTGTCTAAAAAATTGTATTTCCTGATAGAGTGCTGGATTTTTAAATAAGAATATAATATTTAGCCTATTGATACTTATTTTGTGAATTTGATAAAACTGTATGATTTCATAAATTATTTGAGAGTGATTGGTTTATCATATTTTTCGTTAAACTATTAATCATGTCTTTCAGAAATTTTTCAAATGTACGGCAATTTTTCCAGAAAATTTGGGTTTGATTTCTAGTTTAGAATTTTTAAGAAATCCTAATAATCTTTTTCAACCTAATTAATAAACATAGCAGAGTCATGTTGTTAATGCTAAAATGATTCTTTATTATTCACTTAATGTTATTCTACAACAAACTTCTTTGATTTTTGACATATTCGAATCAATGTTTAATGTAAATATATTTGCATGCCATATATAAGAATTTTACAATCTACTGATCTAATTAGTTTTTTTGGTTGTCTTGTAATTTCTTTATTTGCGAGCATCAATATTCCCAAGAATTCTCCATAAATGTGAAATTAAACACTAAAAAACAAACAAAAATATAACCAGTTGTTATTCTGTTGATTCAATAATCATAAAATATTTCTACTGACAACTCTAATTATACTTAAGGATTACTTTTTTTACTTTTTAGCACCACCGGAAGTAATATGTACTTCCTTCTTAAATATACCCATAATGACTCATGTGTAATGTATTTTATTATAATAACATGGTGATAATGACATCATAGTCAGCTGGCCCTGGTCTGAAATATAGGTTTGAACAACTTATGTTGAGCGGGGGATAATGGAGACGGCTTCAATGTGGGTTCAATGTCCTCGCATAACATGGTGTGAATTATATGTAATGGTTTATCACGTGGCGATTATACGAAATTACGATATTAGATGCTAACATTCTAGTGATTTTAGTTTCGAAAACAATAAAATACTCAATTTATGGCAGTGTTGATTATTTCCAAAAATAGCATGATCATTTGTGTTATCTTATAAATAAATGTTTAAAAGCTCTAAAACATGAATATTTGGGACTCATAAATTTAAATCATAACATTCCGTTTTAAATATGATTGAATGATTATTACTGGATATGAACAAATGGTATAAATGATGAATTAGAGGGAACATCTATTAAAGACACACATTTAAAAATGGTAATTAATTAAAAAAATACTTCACCTAAAATCATTATCCAAACAGAGGCTATTTTGAATGACAATATTTGGAATAAACAGTGGAGAAACATTAAATATTTGATTGATAAAATTTAATATTTAATTAGCTTTCGATGTAAATAGTAAAGATAAAGATATCATGAATGTTTAAGCAAAAATTAAAAATTTAGCCCAATTCAGAAATTTAATATTTAAGCATGCTTCAAATTACCATGGTAATAAACAAGGAAAAGTATAGCTAGTGATAGATATGTTATGCAATTAATTTGCATTATAGCCGCTCTAGTCATTAATAACTGTAATTGAATATCCGAACCAGTGGAAATGCCCTTTAGTAGCTACCCATTTTCAGTAGAGGCTAGGTGAAGAGAAAATTTGGTCGCAATGAAAAACCCTCCACGTTCGTTGCCCATTATTTTCATTAACGATATGTGCTGTCTTTCTGTGACCTAACATACATTAATAAATCATTACATCAAAAGTTACCATTTAAATCTTCCACGTTCATCACTCTATATCTAAAAAAATATTTTTACTGTTATATTACACACTAATTTAAAGGCATCGGAAACCATATTTTAATTAGTTTTTAATCTAGAATTTAAAGTATTCTTCTATTCAGGAGCAGAAACAATAAAAAATTATGCATACAGAGAAAGAGGATATGGAAAGTTGTTTCCAACTTAACGCATTTTAAATAAAATCATGAATTATATTTTTACCCTCTCTTATATAATTGTGTGTCATGTAGTTTTTTTTGTCATTTAACATTCTTAAAACTCATTTTGTGAGAAATTTCGAACGTCAAATAATTCTGATGCACTTATTAAAATAATTAATCCATGTAATAAATTAAGCCTTAATTAAATCATTTTCATCCTTTGTTTAAATTTAAAAGTCATTTTAGAGTGTTCATATTTTAAGCCTTCGTATCAAAGTTAAAAGGTGCTTTTCTGAGTAATGTTATGTTTTTATAACCCCCAGAAAATACCAAAATAAAATATACGCTATTGATAAAATATATTTTCACTCTTTTTTTATTTTTTTGCAGTGCATATTGATTTTTCCACAATCATGTATTTTCTTATACACACAGCATTAAAGTACGTATTTCATGTCTCCCTTAACGTAAAAAAAACTTTAAACATTATTGTTTTTATTATTAATATAAGGACTTTAATTATTTATTGATTAAAGTAAATCTGCTTACTCTACCCAATTAAATATAACGGTTTGAGATTAATCAAAACTTAATTTCATCAAGTATGGTTAATTGATTTTCCCATGCTCCTTATTAACCAAGAATTAATTATTCCTTACCGTCATTTTATGCACTTATAATTGAATTACGCAAAATGATTAAAATACAATGCCTCTTATAATTTATTACGATATTTTTCAGCAAGTTTTTTTTTTACTTTAATCTTTACGCATACCCCTAATATTTTACTATTAGATTTTTTACAAATTTATAGTCTCTTAAGTGCCCGATAAAAATACAAAAACTTTAAATTGTGGCTATTTGGTGATAGAATCTATTACTTTCTTCAAATTTTACGTCGTTTTTATGAACTTATTAAAATTTTTATTTTCATGCCAACGATAATGCTAATAAAATTTAGTTCCTCAGCCGTTCTGATAAGCGTTTTGCCTATGCATTAAATCTTCCATAATTTTAAAAATTTGTTACGCTGAAAAATACTTTATCTTATACGCAAGTTTCTGGACATAATATGCTGCAAACAAAATATATTTTTTATTCTAAAACTTGTGATATAAAGGGGTATTTTCTTAAAACGTTTTTTCTCTCTAAATAAAGCACTGGAAAATTGAATAACGATTTTATTTCCTTAAAATATCAAATTATATTCATTTGAAAATTGGAGGATTTTCCTTAGGTACCTCTAAAATTATATTTAAAAAGAATTGCTAGTCAATAAAATCAATTTTAAAGAAGATAGATATATGGTTTAATCTAATACACAACATTTAATATATATTTCCATACATCCGAACATTGTACAGATTTTAAAACAATCTAAGAAAATTACATCATTTTGACGGTATTTGGATTTCATAAATGAAAATTTACGTTTTCCTTTTCTTCTAATATATAAAGTGAAAATTGTTATGAATGATAGAGAGAAGTATCAAAGAAATTACATACGTATCTTAGTACCTATAATGCAAGGTAATAGATTTGAGTAATTCTGAATTTGCAATATGTTTGAATTTCCGTTCGTCAGACTGAGTTTAATAACTGTGTTTTTTAAAGATGATACATGTGCGAGCTGAAATGATGGTCACACACTTTAAATATAACTGCATTCCATCAAAAGCAATGATTATGTAAAATAATAACAGATTAAAAGATTATTGATCAGAAGTTCCGTACATTTGTAAAATTTTAAAATAATACACACCGTGTATTTCTTCTTTTTCATTTAAATTAACCCTCTGGATGGTTAGCTTCCTCCTGAAAAGTTATTCCGAAAGCGTTTACTCTTATTTTGCCATTCACCTTAAAAATGCAACAGACTTCTTCCCTTTCCCCCTTTTAAAACTTGGGAGGTCGAACGGGGACAATTTTATGACTCAGTTCGGTCCCTTTGTAAAGTAAGAACTAAGAGAACAATCGTTCACAGCTAGCTGTCAAGTTGCCTTGGGCAATTTTGTTTGAAAAATGTAGTGCAACTGGGTCGTTTCCCCTATATGTTTATTCACAGTAAAATTAAAACAAAATGAATGGTGGAAAAAAGGAAAAAAATAGAGGGTCAGAAGTTGAAAAATAATTATAGTTTCTTCAAACAAAATTTATTCTTCTGCCATTTTTAAAAATTATATATATATATATATATATATATATATATATATATATATATATATATATATATATATATATATATTGCGATTTGAACCAGAAAAAAGCATCCTATATTCATTTTTGAATATGAGAGTAAGAAAACGCGCTCACTTTCCTGTTTTTTAAAAAAGTAATGAGGTAAAAAAATCGAAGGCCCTATCTCTTTTTCTAAACAATAAGACAATAAATGGTGCATACGGTGATATACATACGATGATTATATTTATGAAATAAAATCGATCTTTCTCTATTCAATAATATTTTTAATTTAAAATAACATAAAAAAAGATTTCAAAGCTTTTAATTTATTTTAAATAAAATCATATAAATGATATTTTTATCTTAACTGAATATTTTTTTGGAAAAATCTAAATTTTCCGTCCTAGTGTTCTCCTTTTCGAACTTCTTGTATTAAATAAAAATTTCTTTTCTACATCGGCATTTGTGATGGACATGACACACATTCAGTCAATAATTTTGAATTTAAATGGTAGATATACTTCTTCAAATGCGCATGACAGTACTTCTAACCATATTCTACTCAACTTTAATTTCTTATCTTTCTGTTTCTTTTATTTTAAGGAAAAATGTCACACATCGATAACTACATTTTCACACAATTCAGTCATTACAAATTCTATTGTGAGAAAAGTTCTCCCTAATTAATTTTGTCCTTCAAAACAGTACACTTAAAACAATTTTGTTCAGTGAAGTTAACCAACAGTTCCACAATGTATCGATACCAAATTTTAAAAACAATTTTAACATTTTGAAATGTATCCTGTATTAAATTTTTTGAGTATACACAAATATGTCATGCTGTATGGAATACATAGTATGAGATGTGGAGTGTGGTTTTGAAAGAATGTTTTCGTACGTGTAGACTGTTTTTTAAAATTTAAATATCACTAAAGCTGATCATATAACTGCAAATGAGCCTAATTTAAATGTGTGCTGGTATCAAAATAAAACACTTTACTATATTAAACGGCCTATGGGTTTATATTCAATATCAAACTATTTGCAAAATGGTTTACAACTTGTATTCAAATTCTAAAGAAACTGAAATATAAATATATCTTACTGCAGTCAAAAATATCCATATTATGTAAATATCCTATTCCTCCACTTATTTCAGTACACTTTAAAAACTGTAGCTGAATGCAATTTTTTATATTGATAAACGAGGCATAAAAGCTCACACAGTCGTAAAAATGTCTTTATCATTTTTAAATACACTACTATAAAACGTATATGGATTGTAAGATCAGTTCTAAAATCCTAAAAGCTTTCAGAGGAGCAAAAAACATGTAATTTTGGATTGATCAAAATTTTAATATAATACACAAATATACATGTTAATAAGCAAATACATTTGAAAAATCAAACTTCCTTCTGAAATAAACGTAATTGAAAGAAAAATATCTAATTGCAAATGAGTGGAAATACATGTTTATTTAAGGGATATCCCCAAAGTGAGGCAATCCTCAAACTTAAAACTCAAACTCAGTGGCACAACAATCCATGAGGGCCAGGAACTACTATGCCCATCCCAATATACGTGATCATTGGGCGCTGAGGTGCATTAACAGATGTCCCGATTTGGTGGTCCGTCTGAAGAGAGAGACCTTCACTGTTTAAGACCACAAGCAAGCTTGGTACTCATTTATCGACCCAATGTAGCGAGAATGAAAGGCAGAGTCGACATTGCCCAGCCCGTTAATAGAACCCAAGACCTGTGGTGTGGAAGCACGATGCACTACCACTCGACCCTATTCGGTGAAAAATAAAACTTAATGTTGGAATCTTATATAATTCCCTAATGAATGAGGGAGTCCAAACTTTTTTTTCATGTAAACTGTTTAGACGGAAATGGTTAATTATGAACATTTCACAAGTTGCATAAATTAAAATTAACAGTTATAGTTTACATAAATTTTTAAGAGTGCAAAAAGTGTATTTTCGCTGCACGAATTAATTTTAAAAGGAATTCGGTTACAAAAAGTAGTGCAAATCTATCTAAAGCATGGTTGGTTACGTTAGATATTGTCAAACACAACAATGTATTGGGAGCCAATTCCAGAATTCGTTGTTATAAAAATGTATGGAGAATTACAAGACTTAGTTTTTGCATTTGTAATTTATATATTTTTTCCTGAGAGATTTAAAAGCTAGAGCGGCATCCATCAAAACCGCGGTTCCCTCTCTGTTTTTCCAGATCGCCCCTGACTAAGCCGGCTCAGTCATAGTAATTGAAAATGCCGTATTTTGTTTGTCAATTTATAGCAGACTGCATTTTTCATATATTTTAGGTGGTCGTTTTATATTTTCTACATCAATATGTTAATGTCTGAATTTAAAATTACATAAAATTCTTGACATTCGCATCAATGACCATTATAATTTTTATTAGTATATGAATGTGTCATCAAACGATTACATGACTATTATTAACATATTATTTTAACCATTTAATTAATACCGGGTGGGCAAAAAGTCCGTAAAAACTTTAAAGATTCATAAAATCCGGAGAAATGTACGAAAAAAAAAACTTTTTGCAGGATCAGCAATAGTATGTCACGGGATTTTTTTTTAAGCTAGAAAAAAATAATTCGAAAATCATCCGGTAGGTGGCGCTGTTACAAGCGTCTGTGGTGGAAATATGCAAATTAGACGGCTATAAAAAACCTTTGCTTTCAATGAATCCACATTCATTTCACCATTACAAACAGTGAATGTGAACAAGGATGCTCAGTGCACGGGATAAAGCTCTGTTGGTGAAGTTATTTTACATGAACGAGGAATCAGTGACCATTGCCTTGCGTAAATTCCGAGTTCAGAGAAATGTGAAGAGTGGAAAAGGCCCTTTAACACTTGCAGGTCTCTTAAATCTTGTTAATCGTTTTGAGGAAACTGGAAAGTTGGAGGATCGAGCACGATGCGGACGACCATGCTTGAAAGAAGCATGTTCACCCTGCATTGCTGTCCAAATGGAAGCGATTGCGTCCGAAGCAGCTTCAGGGACCAGCAGTTCTCGTGAATCTGCCAGACGATTGGGCTTACCACCATCATCTGTCCGCAATATTCTTCGTCGAATCCTCCAGCTGTACCCATACAAATTACAATCGTGCCATGAACTTTTGCCAGCAGATACCGCACAGAGGGAAGCATTTGCGAAGTGGGCCTTCTCTAAAATGCAACAGGATCCCACCTGGGTTTTTAACATCTTGTGGACAGATGAAGCTCATTTATCGCTTCATGGTGACGTTAACAACCATAACTGTCACATTTGGGCAACCTCTAATCCACGTGAGTACACACAGAAGCCATTGCATTCCCCAAAAGTGACAGCATGGTGTGGTTTCACGGGTTCATTTATCAAAGGACCCTTCTTCTTTGAAATGCAGTGCCCAGTAAATGGATGGATAACGGAAATGGTAAATGCTCAGAGTTATCTAACGCTTCTTCGGGAGACTGTCGTGCCATGTTTAATTCAACGAGGTCAGATTTCGAATGTCACGTTCATGCAGGATGGAGCAACCAGCCACACTGCTAACCCGGTTAAGGCATTCCTGATACAGACGTTCGGGGAAAACAGAATCGTTAGCAGGTGCTGAAGGTACCCATGGCCTCCTCGGTCCCCAGATTTAACACCGGCAGCCTTCTGGTTGTGGGGATATTTGAAATCTCGCGTGTATCTATCCGGTCCATCAAGTCTGTTGGAACTGAAAAATGCTATCCGCAGAGAAGTATCCTCCATACATCCGGACATGTTGCACTCTGCC
The DNA here is from genome assembly GCA_019973935.1 of Trichonephila clavipes. Classification (NCBI taxonomy): domain Eukaryota; kingdom Metazoa; phylum Arthropoda; class Arachnida; order Araneae; family Nephilidae; genus Trichonephila; species Trichonephila clavipes. Next base: position 428,160 of record BMAU01021000.1, read on the forward strand.
GTTGCTGGATTTGTCACTCGTCTGGAATGTCTTCTCCCCTGTGGTGGTGGTCATATGGAACATATTCTGGTGTAATAAAGTTGTGAAAGTTTTCTGTTCATTATTTATGCATTGTTTCTTTGATTTGCGTACATCAGCGCCACCTACCGGATGATTTTCGAATTATTTATTTTTCTAGCTTAAAAAAAATCCCGTGACATACTAATGCTGATCCTGCAAACAGTTTTTTTTTCATTCATTTCTCCGGATTTTATGAATTTTTAAATTTTTTACGGACTTTTTCCCACCCGGTATTAAGTATAACACATAACACACACAAATTTTCTGAACTTTAAAATAAATATTTCGAAAACTACTTAAGATATACTCAAATTTTTCCATTCCTACGCTTTAGCTTCTATGTAAAACTTTATTGTATATTCGTCGATTTTTTTAGTATATTTTTTGCTCTTAGCATGCAGTTTTCAACTGAATTGTATGAATCTGGAACAGAAGGACTTTCTCTAGTGGAATGTCTTTCAGCATTGATTGATTGATTGATTGAATATTAACGTCGCACGGTTTAGCTACACGAGGGCTTTTGGCGACGGACCACGTAATTTTGAACCATGGTCAAGTGACGTGGACGACACCTGAGCTGGCACCCCCTTTCCTAACTACCACACCACACCAACGGGAGGACGTTTCAGCTCTCGACAGATTTAACGTGCATCGCTGCCCTACACGACGTGTATTTATTGGTACTGGATGTCTATCAGCAATTGATGGTGTTGGTTCTTCTTCTGGAAAAGAAAAAAATTCGTGGATGACCCACCTCTAAGGGGCAAAGTCTTTGTATTGGTCTTAGGAACGTTCCTTTTTCTTTTTTTTTATTTCAACCACACGAACGATTCCATCCTTTCCTGGGTATATTTTCTTTACTCTACCTAATGGCCAGTTGATTCTTTTGGAATTGGTGTCACTGACAAGCGCAATATCTCCTTCTTCTATTGGCGAAGCTTTTCGAACTTTAGAAAAGTCTTTTAACCGTCCTAAGTATTCGTTCCTAAATCGGATTCTCAAATCTTGAAGTATTTTTTGTTTGTAAATGAATCTTTTATTCAACTTCTTTGAATCAATGTAGTCCAAATCGGGTACTCCCACTTCTATAATCTCTTGTAAGAAAATAGAAGGACAAAGAGTAATACATTCATCTGGATCTTCGGAGATGTAAGTCTAAGTTCGAGAGTTTAGAACCTTTTCAGCGTCACAGCTGTCATTTCTTCTTGATTTAAATAAGCTCTAGCTAGAACTTTTTTAAGAATGGTCTTTAACATTCTCATCACACGTTCCCTGAATCAACCCCACCAGAGAACTAAAGGGGGATTGAATTTCCATCGTATCTTCTTTTCTGTGGCAAACTCTTCGATTGTTACCCAATTTACAGATTCTAGTTCATTAGAAGTACCGACTAGATGGGTACCATTGTCTGAGAAGATAACAAATGGTCTGCCCCTTCATTCGATAAATCTCTTTAAGGCTAAAATGAAACAATCTGTTGATAAGGATGTCGCAAGTTCAATGTGAAGAGCACAATAGATGGCGTAAATAAAAATAACTACCCAACTTTTCTGACTTCCTTTCAAATATAATGGACCACATAGGTCAACGCCAACAACTTCAGACACTGAAGCCTCTATCACACGGTCTTCAGGAAGAGATGTACTAAACGTTTGAAAAAGCAGAACAGCATATCTTTTACAGGTCACACAGTTTCTTATAACTTGTCTCACTGTCTTTCTAGTTTTTATAATCCAATATGATTCTATGAGAATGAACATTAAAGTCTGAGTTTCAGCATGTCCAAACTCTAAATGTTTATGCATTATTAACTTTCGACGATTGGATGCTTATTTGGCAAAAGTATGGGAAAAAGTTTCGAGGTCTTTTATTGGTGCTATTCTTGTTTCTACTCTTATTATACCTTGTACATCTTTGAAAGTTCGAAGATGGATGTTATTTTCATTGTTAAAACATCGTTTTGGACATGTATCAATAAAAAGTTCTCAGATTTTTCGAGTTTTTGTTAAATTTCCCTATTTCTTATGTTCCTTTTCCTTTAAATTTTGACAAAATCTAAACTAGCTAGTATTATGATGATTTTTGCATAGGAAGATATTCTTGTAATGAACTTAAATTCTTCGATCTTACAACTGGTGGCAGAAACGATTGATTTTCTTTCTTCATAGTTTATAGTTTCTAAATCAGGGTTAATATCAGATTGCGGCCAATCAGTAGATGGCAACTTCACCCAGTCAGGACCTTCTCACCATCTAGATCTGCTCGAGTCCTCAATATTGCAGCCACTAGACGGAAGATCTACTAGATTCAAGGAACCAGAGATGTGTCTCCATTTTGCGGGATTGGTCAATTTCCTGATTTCTTGGACACGATTATACACATACACGACCCAATACTCGTTCTTTTTTATCCAATATAAAGCATTGGATGAATAGGACCAGTAATATACCGGAATGCTTTCATCGAATTCTAAATCTTCTTTTGCGGCTTTACTTAATCTCGCACCAATTGTACAGGATAACAATTCTAATCGGGAAATGGTAATCTTTTTTATTGGGTATACACGATTTCTAGCTTGAACAAGTCCACTACTTATGTTATTCTCGAATTCTGCTCTGATAAATACACAAGCGACATAAGCGGATTGGCTTGCATCGCAGAAAATATGAATAGTTACTTTGACATAAGGAGATTTTTTTAATAAGTGGCTTGGTATGGAAAGTTCTTTTAAAAGTGGTATCCGTGATTTCCATTTTTCAAATTTGATTCTCATTTACAGTGGGAACTCAACGTCCCAAGAAATGCTCATTTTCCAGCATTCTTGCAGAATCAATATCGGGTTCAATGTTATGGGACAAGGGAACCCGATCAGATCAAAAATACGATGAACAGCAGACAAAACCTGTCTTTTTGTAACAGGGGTACCTTTTTATTCAGAAAAATATTTTACATCAATCGAAAGATTATAACTGGCTAAATTCCAATTAAAGCCTAATACTGGAACGACCTTGGTTTCTTCATCAGAATTATTGAATTCTAAAATTTTATGGGAGTACTCCTACCCTCGAAGTAGACTTTGCAGTACTACCTTGTGATTCAGAGATAAATTTTGAACATTCTTCAAAACTATTGGCGCTTAATATACAATTGTCAACATAAAAGTAATTTTTCAGTTTACAAGCAGTTTCCTGCAAATGAGGAGTATTATTTAGATGAAATTCAACTGTGGTACCTAACAAAAAAAGACTTTATGAAATTTCGAAAACTAGTCTTTTGTGCTGAAAACATTGTAACTTATCTCTTTGCCCTCGTTCCCACCATAACGATTTCAAGTACTTTCGATCATTTTCCTGTATTTCAATTTGCAGGAAGGCTTTCTCTATGTCAGAAATCAAGCCAAATTTCCTGAATCTGAATTTTTGTATTAGTGATGGTATCAGCTCAATAAGGTTAGGTCCTTTTTTAAGGCAATCGTTAAGTGAAGGACAATTCCTCTGCCTGGCTGAACCATCGAAAACCGGTCTCATCTTTGTAGTAGAATTTTCTTTAAAAACAGGACGATGGAGTAAAAAGTGTTCATTATCATCTACTACTACTTTTTCTATGATATATTTTTCTAACCAATTTTCAAACACCCTTTCATAATCGGACAATCGCTTCGAACGTTCTAAGGATTTCACACATCGTTCGGGTCTTTTTCTGCCATACTTCTGCAGTCAGATAATGAGGGATGATGCTCAACCCATGGCAACACTCTGCCTTCCTCATTTCGCCTAACAGTTTTCAGAAAATGTTTCTTAGCAGCATATATTAACAGCTGCTAGTCCTAGTTCCTGTTAAAATTTCACTAACTACATCAGCACCCAATAAAATATGCACCTAGTTAGGATCCTTTAATATAAACAAACATTTTCATTAATTGAAGTATCGTTCATGAAAATTCCTATACGCTTCATTTCATTAGCAATACTAATGTCATTAAATTTTGCTAAAGGAACGCAAATCTTTTCCGGATCCATTACATTAACATTTAAAGAAAAACTTTTGTCAATGTTACTTAATTTTAGACAGTAAATTCTATAATTCTTTTTCTTCACGATTCCTCCAAAGAGGCCATGGTTTACAGATTCTTTACCCATACACTTCAATTTTGAAAATTCTGCTACGAATATAGAAACATGATTTTTGAGAACCACTATCAAATATAGCTCTGACATAATAATTCAAACCCTTATCCTTAATACATACAATTAAAGTTTGCAAAAGAACTTCGTTAAAACATGAATTATTAGTCAAAATAGTATCATCGGATGTATAAGATTTATTTATTTTTAAATGTGGTTTACCTATATTTTTACCGCTACAATTACACAATATTGTTAAATGTCCTTTACTACAAATATATTACAATCAACATTATTTTTTTTTACAATTTTTACTTAAATGGGAAAAACAAGAACATTTAAAACATGCACCCCTTTTAAATAATATACTTTTTCTTTCTTCTAGAGTTAAATCTAAAACAAATTTGCAATCCTTCGGTGAAAGAGGTTTATTTCAAAATACACAAATCGGACTTTTTTTTTTATTTGTTCACTTTTAGAAAGTAAATCATTAGCAGAGCTCAAGGTATAACTTGATCGGTTATGACTGATCGGAAAAGAATGTCGTTTCTCTCTCATCTCTGTGGTTTTGAAATGTAGATTTTTTAAGAATTTCTGGTTTCGCAATTCCTGTGTCACATCGCTAGCGTTCTATTAAATTTCGTGTAAAAAATCAAGAAATTATTTAATTTCATAAGAAGAGTTTTTAGTTTCATTATTGAATTCAAAAACATACCTACCCCAAAGGAATTGTTTTGAATAAAATTGGATACAACATGACACTATAAATTTCCGGTAAAACATTTAAGGTTTCTTAACTTCTGATTTCTGTTAAAATAGTATCAACTAACTTTCGAAAAGGTTTGACGTCGTTAGAGTTTTTTAATGGTGGAATACTTAATATTCAATTCATATGCGTGTTAATTAAAATTTCTTTGTTGCCGAATCTATTTCCTAACATTTCGATGGCGCTATCATAATTTTCGGAATTAATTGCAAATCCTTCTATTGTTTGAAGAGCTGAGACACCCAAAAAAGCTTTCAAATAATTAAATTTGCTTATTTTGTCTAAAGATGTGTTTTTTTGTATCGCAGATTCAAAAGAGTTCCAGAAAGTGAGCCATTGGCTCATTTCGCCATAAAACTTTCGAATGGACAATTTTGGTAAATTAATTTGTACCTTTTCCTGAAGTATATTCCCCAATGTGTTTTTTAAACTTGAATCTAGAGTGATTTCACTTTGAGTTTAAGTAATTTTGTGTATGGTTTCATTAGATGTAGAAATTTGAAGAGAGTGTTATGTCTTGTTAGCTCTATATTTCCATATGGTAATTTTTTCTCGATATTCCATAGCTGTGTTTTCGTCAGCTTCCAGTTGTTTTGGATCAATTATTTTATGTATTTCATTATCCAATGATTCGAGTTCTTTTGCGAATTCTTTCAGAATTTAAATTAATTCTTCTAGATTATCTGGCGTTTCATTTCTTAATTATGTTTCGATACTTTTTATTGTTTCGTTACCGACGATCTGCTATTCCCGCACACTTTTCCAATCGTGAATTTACGTCATCAGCCATAACTATTTTTCAATTCTGATGAGTTTCGGCTTCAGATTGCGAATATGCAAATTAATCAAGAAAATGCCTGAATCCCGGCAGGGTTGCCAAAAAATATTAATTGCCAATATTTTTAATCTAGCTGCAACAAAATTAAGGTAAAATCTATCCTTTTCTTTGCAGCTAGTCTCAAAGTCGATCGGAACCGAGCAATTTTTATTCCTTGAATCCAACACTAAATTAAACACTCTCGCAATCATTGATGAGTCTGTATTCCTAATGAACAACATTTAATGGCCATTTAAATAAAAATTTAGGAGAAGAGCTTATATAATTAATACAAAATTACAGCAGGAAATATCGGGACGTTTGTTTTACATACCACTGTTTCAAAAAGGTAAACATATATAGTCACAGTCGCAGCTAAAAGTTCAGCTCGCGGTTTTAGGAAGAAATGAAAGTTCAAGTTTCAACAATAATATTTCTTCTGTGTAACGGACATGTTAACAAGAAAAGTTTGAAAATGGATATTTTTTTCTTTCATTACATAATCTGTAAGAAACCTTTCAACGGGGTGGAAAATAGCAAATAATAGCGTTTAAGCTCTATTATAGGTAACTGAGACGTGAAAATGCTTGAAATGTTATAGTTTTTTTAATTTAACTTTTAAAAAATAGAGGGCACTTTTCTGAATCCATATACGCACTTTTTACAAGGATTTGATAAATAGAACGCTAGAAAATTGAATTTTAAAATTGTAAACAAATGTGATGTAACTGAAATTCAGGTACACACACACACTTCAAATTCCATTTTGTTTATAATATTTTTAAAAAAAAAACTAATTTTCTAAGCAAAGAATGTAATTTTTCTGTATTATATGTTCAAATTTATTTAAAATTCTACATTTTGGTGCTAAAATTACGAAAATTTTAAATGACAATTTACAAAATTTTTAAATGAGTTATTATTTAATAAAATGTTAATTATGTCTAGTTTTGCTTTTATAAATGCCCAGTGTAGTTAGTAAATTATAAATCAAGTGGATATAGTACAAAGTGGAAATTAAGAATTATTCTGAAATAAATGGACAGCTTTGTTTTACTTTAAAATAAATAAATAAATATTCATATGTGTGAGTACAAAAACAGAGATTATTTTGTTTTATATATTTTAAAAACCGAGTTCTATTTAAATTAGACATCAAATTAACTTTTCAACTTCATCAAAGGTATTTTCTTTGTGTATTTTTATAACAATAAAAGTTTGTGCAAGGAATTCTGTAATATTATGTAATAGTGATGTTCAAAAAATGAAGTAAAAATAGCAAAACTTATAGACATAAAATTCTGGTATTCTAAATTTAAGAAGGCGTGAAGTCGTTGAGAACACGTGTTGATGAAGTAGGAAAAGAGTTATTAAAGGACTTCTAAATAGTCTAAAATTTTAAACTTACAATTTTTTATAAAAACTGAGAAATGATGCACAATAATCCAATTATTAATGGCATTGCTTTACATTGTATTAAAAAATATTATTTTACAATTTTAAAATATTTTTATTTGCAATTTTCTCAAAATGCATTTCTTGGTGATTCTTGGTACACTTTTCTGAAAATATTTTTTACCTATAGCGCAGATAGTATGTATATTATAAGATCCACACATTTTCAACAACATGAAGGGATTTTTTTTTAAATAAACGTTAACAAATTTTAGATGTAGCACAAGTTCTGCATACAATTTAGAGGAAATTTAAATCACTACATTTAAAAATTTAAAACAAAATTATAAATTTATTTTTTAAAATTTCACTTCATTCATTTTATGGATTGTTATGTTTGCAAAAACTCAGTAACATTTTATAGCTATATATGCAGTATATCTTACGCAAAGTGTACCAAAAGGTAGGAGCATGTCTCGAAAAATAAAAATAAAAATAGTTATTGATTATTTATTGCTCATACAAATTTATTTGTAATTTAAAATAAATTTTTTCAGTAACAGGCACATAAATGTGCAGATGATTCAACGTAAAAAATTTACTTCCAATGCTTTTAATTTAAGTAAGTGAGAATTCTTTAAATTTGGTGTAAAAAAAGTTCATTTTTCGTTGTCGCATACGCATCCCAGTTACAGCACATACGTCGTTATGTTCAAATTAATTTATCCTCCTAACTTAGTGCAAAATGACGATCATAAAAACAGGACACACTCGTTTTCCCTTTGAGATGCATCATTACTGCTTTCACGTACCTAAAATTCGTTTTATTTTTGAGGATTTAAAAGCAATCTAACAAAAAAATTTTCTTGAGGAGCAATAAAGGTACAATATAGGTCGGGGCATAAAGATGGGTAAAATTAAGATATAAGGCAATGGAGAGAGATAAAGATTAACCCAACTTCAATAGATCCAGGTGAAAAGAAAAAAAGTAAAACATCTTGAGCAATTATCAGTTCAATGTGTTCTTCTTAAGAGATAGTCACTTTTTCTTTTTTTTTTATTTATTTTAGGGTTGTCTTGTCTTATTTTATGTAACATTCGTCAGAACTGGAGACAGACAAATGGAATAAAAGGGGAAAAGGGCAGTAGAGGAAAAAGGAAGTAGTAACAGAAAATTATATAAGACGCGGATGAACGAGCTCCGCATTGATTTTATGTGACTCCGATATTTACAACCCCTTAGAACCAAGAAAGTGTATCGAAAGTAAATGGAATGGAGTTACATCTGTGTATGTCGCCGAATCAAATAAGTTTTTAATCATATGATACTAAGAAGACCAAAAGAGTGAATCTGCGAAAACATATCAGAAAATATTCATTGTATTTTTAATGATGTGTTAAAATGTAATGAAATAGCATGTATTAACAAATTTTAATAAAATAATACACCTAATTCTGTTCTTATACTTCACATATTTTCTAGCAAATGCGTTCAAAAATATTCGTGCAAAAAACATGTTGCATCAACAGACAAGTGGAAGATTGGGTCCAGTCCTAAATATCAGCAAAGTTATTAAAATAAATCAATATTTTTTTAAAGTTAGGATCTTAAATATTTTATTTCATAAAGATTTCTCATGTGTCATAAAAAAGTAAATTACTACCGGATGGGCTAAGAACACATGCCACTACATTTCGTGGACACAAAAATTAGGCGAAATAGTATAAGCTACACATAAAAAGATACTGTTCGCTGTCTTCATCTGACAATTGCATAGGTTTGTGTAAGACTGTAATAACTATACCATTACTACCGCCTCGTGGTAGCAGGAGCTCGATATCTTGATATTAATAAACAAGCAGACACAACTCCAAATTGAAGTTATATAACTCTGCAAATTTTCACAAATGGAAATCTCCCTACATTCGTCATTCTAATGAGCAGAATTTACATCATAGAATTTGGTTCAATAGTGTTAAACCAAAATTGTTTTAGGTATCCGAACACGTTGAAAATGACCAAATTCGGACAAGACCGATATTTTTGTTTTCTATTTTATTCAATACATCTATATTTTGGCTTTACAAAATTCATGATGATTTGATTTTATGCTTCTTAGAGGCCAAGTTACAATTAATTTTATTAAGTTACAAAACACGGAAGTGGGTCTTTGATCTACCAGAAGTGGGCATTTAAATTGTTCGAAATCTATCATGGCGAGTGTGATCACACAAAATATTACAAATGTATTTATATAAAACTTTTTGCACCTGATATTTATGCTACTTTCTAGAGAATGTACTAAAATATTTCTTATAGTACGAATATTATTTCAGTTAGGGCATGTTATTTAAATAAAGGTCTCATAAAGGCGTTATTTTTCTTATAACGTTTACTCAATCGTCTCTAAAAGTTTCAAATTTTAATAAAACATGAAACTTTTAGTACATTCTCTAGATAAACGCCTCTAGATTGTTTTGGTAATTCTTTTACTAATATAAGTTTATTATTTTTTCTCTAATTGCTTTGAAGTTTTACAAAAATATTGCTAACATTTCACATATAATTGTGATTTTTATGAAATTCCGGCAATTTAATTTAAATATTGCTGATTAAATATTAGTATTTATTGATATCGAATCCTAAAAAAGCCTTTATATGTTTAAATATGTTATTTTGTCAAAAAGTACTCTGACCGTGTTCGGATACCTTAAAAGATTCACGTAAAAATATAATTGGGTGTATAAACGATAAACATTGCGTGGATAATACGTCATATTTGTAAATACATATTGCTTATAGGTAAAAATTTACCTTCTTTTAATATCTCTATTTAAAGAGTTAAAAATTTTAAAATCATCAGAATCTTTCAAAAATAAAGTTTCAGTAATGCATGACAAGTTAAATAATCCTTTTTATGAAGTCTATGATCGTAAAAGGGACCGTAAAGGGTATACATAGGGACAAATATCAAATTCTAAGCTGTCAGTAGCAAAAATATTTTCAAATGTCATTTTTTCAAATAAAACTAAAAAACGTATTTTCACAAACTTAGAATACGTTAAAATATAATATATATATATATATATATATATATACATATATTCAAACATGTATCTGATGTGTTCAATTGGAAGTATTGGTCACAATTTATTTAAATCGCTTACAAAAATTTACTATTTTATAAATACCAAGATCAGCTACTAATGTAATCTATTTATACAACATTCAATAAGATCAGCTGATCGAATTTTAAATGTATTATGCAAAACATTGCTCATATCAAATAATTAAAAAGAAAGGAATGTTGTGCATTTGCTTTCATTTATCTAGTGCATAACAGATAAATAAAAAAATTGGAAATAATAGATCATAGTTGTTAGTCTTGCTACCATAATGACTTCTGTATTTTATAAGAAAGAAAGTTTACAGCAATAGAAAAATGAATGTTCTAGTAAAAAATCTTGAGAAATAGACATAGATTTTAGGAATGTAATTTATAAAAGATTGAAAAGAAGAATAGCAAAGGCATAAAATGTCATATTATTATGAGAAGGCCATTGATAAATCAATAGTACGTTGGAAACATATCAAATTGGTCCTTTAATGTCTAATATATCTAGTGAATATAGAAAAGATGGATGAGAATAATATATATTAGTATATATATATTAGTATATATATATTAGTATATATATATATCATTTTCTTATTAATTTTATGTTATTTCAAATGAATTGAGAACACTTGCATGGATGGAATCATATTCATATTTGATATATTGTTTCTTATTTGATTAACTGATTCAATATACCAATTTTAAATTGTAAGAGAACAAATTAAATACAACTGTTTTTAGCTTAACTATCTATTATTATTGGATGTAATAAATTGCTACGCAATAATCAAATGTATAATTTACAAAAATTTTAGAATTGATAGATAACACTTAAGTTTTTCCTAAATTCATATTTTAAGTCATTAATTTTTATATTTCACGATTTGATTTTGTTTGATATAATAAACTAAAGGTCTACTTTAAAAGCCAATAGTAACACAATTTTGAAACATAGCCGCATGATCAAATAAACGTCTGGAGAGGTAACTCATTCTCTAAAATTCCACATCACGCGAAGTTCGAAACTAATCTATATAATATGATCACATTATTTTCCCACAAATGATTTTTATAACAATCAAGACATAAATAATCGACCTCTGAACATATCCGTCTTCAAAATTCGTAATTCTATCCATTATATGGTTTCAGTATTAAAAACAGTTATTGAAACATTCTCTAGAAAATAAAAAAAACATAAATATATTACTGCCCGTTTTTGAAGTGTAAAACCACGGCACACACTTAAAAATAAAAGCTTAAACTCTTATGAAGTAATTAATATGATGGGATAAAAAAAGTTACAAACATATTATTAGAACTATATTAAAAATTATTATTATTCAAAACCATTAAGAATTGAATTAAGAAGTATGTATATGTTTATATTTCGTTTTATTATGAAAAGTTATCAAAATAACTATGACAATTGATTACAAACGCTGAATTACATATTTCTGCATGTGTAGTAAAGTTATATTAATAACTTATGAGAAAAATAATTGTTGAATCACAAAATTATTCAGGAATTAATATTTATTGTATTACGTTTAACGTGGGACTCAGTGGATTCAAATCAATCTTTAACAGTCCCTTTCAACAAAGTGAAATATCTTAAGTCACATTCATAGGTGTTTTATTAAGCAAATACGATACTCATTCTCCAAATTAATATTATCAGCAAATTCCTATTCTGCGAATTCCATTGTGCAAATTTATTATTCATACGTCGTTAAAATTACACGGGCAAGGAATAAATCCTGTGTAAGATCAAAGCACACTTACGAAACATAATGCTCTCTCGTCGCCAGTCGCAGAAGCCTCCTCCAGCAAATTAACCATGTGGACGCAGGACTAATCTGCCATCTATGAAGGATGATTCATTACTGTAATAGAGGCACTAATAGAAAGCTGGGAGACGCACAGATTGTGGCTCCTCAGAGAGCAAATGTTGCTCAGTCTATAAATTCTTCTTCGAGAAAGTCCACATCTGCTGAACTTCCTATTACAGGTATTGGGTGGAGATGTTTTTGTTATTGCTCATAGTCGAAAAATAGTACCTTTTTGAAGACGTTAATGTCTTTAAAAGGTTTACTTAGACTGAGGTCGAAAATAAGATTTCAACGTTTTATATGTGAATCAATAAAAGAAGTTTTCTAGTACCTATTTTTGAAGCCCCTTATGCAATGGCGAAATAGATTGTTGGAAAAATTGGAATTGGTTTACAATAACAAATAACTTTATAGTTTTAGATGTTTATCATAAGCATCCGGTAATAACATCCGGTAAATAATCCTTTATACTTTTAATCCGGTAAATAATATATTTTTCTCCTGAAAGAATATCTAATACATTTTCATAAAAAAGTTTTTGGCAGAACATTTTACATCATTTCTAAATAGTATTAAATATTGAAAGCAATTATTTACAAATTTTATTATTTACATTGACTATTATTGAACGAAAGTTGCTAATTGTGAATATTAATTTTAAGAAATTTACTTACATGTTTACACTTTTCACGATATTACTTTTTTCAACTAATTAAATTACAAAGTATCATGATTCAATATTTCTTAGAAAAAAATTAAAAAAAAAAAACAGAAAAATTACTTGAATAACTCATAAAATTACTTGATAAAATGTACTAGAAATATATAAAAATATCTCAATATTTTTAAGTAGAGTAATAACTTTTCCCTCCATTTATGAATAATTAATACAAAAATTGAAAATGAAAACACTGTATACAGTTTATATACTATGAATATTAATTTATATAATAAGGTTTCTTCCATTTAAAATTTACGAGGCTATATTGCTATCATTTTGAAAGATTACACTTATTTTTAGAACTCAAAACTACCTTTCATTGCAATGAATTAATCTTTAGAATATGTTAAGCGGTCTATGACATTTGGGAAAAATTAAAATTTATTTTCTTAATTTTTAATTAATATATCCCTATCTCTGTTTGACTTCAATTTAGAAGGATATATTATTAGAAATTTAAAGTACAGATTATATTATAAACCGTTTTGTGCTTGCGAATTCAAACATAATTAACTTTTATTCGTAACAAAAATTGGTGGTAAAGTTTAATTCATCATTTAAATTTCTAGCCTTGGAAGTAAAATTACTTACCTATGTTAGTGTTATTTTTTTCTTTTACTACTTTAGAATTTGAAATGGACATCTAAATAACGCGCACATAACTTGTCTCCATCAAAATTCGCAGAAAATGAATTAACAGTAACGGTAAGACTACTATAGGATTTTTAACCGCATTACTTTCAGAGGTGTAAAATATTATACATTCATTATGTTAACTTTCAGGTGACTCAAAACATTTTATCAATGTAAACATAATTTGATGCAATCCATGTTTCTTTATCCTACAACTAAAATATATAAAAACAGTTTCTTGAAAAATTGAGCCTTAAGAACCAACATATTGATTTAATTCCAAGAGAGAAGCGTATGAAGAAGCAAATAATTACTTTCATTTCCAATATTATGAAATTCCTCAAATTTTTAACAACAGAAAGAAATTTAAAAAATAAGATTCATTTTATAATGAAAGAGTTTAGTGTTTTTAAGAACATAAAATCATTTATATGTAATGATAAAAAGTAGCAGCTTTATCTTAATGGATTTATGTAATTATTGATGATTTAAAATTTTACTTTATAGTAGTTTCATGATTACTATGAAATTATAATAATATATTAATGTAGTAGTTTCATAATTACTATGAAATTATAATAATATATTAATGTAGTAGTTTCATGATTACTATTAAATTATAATGATATATTAATATAGTAGTTTCATGATTAATAATAAATAAGTTCACTTATAACAAAATTAATATCAATTATTTTAATTAATACGCATTAACTAAAAATAATTTACTTCGCTTCTAATTAAGAATTTACAGCTAGTCAAAAGGTTAAATATGTACTGTTTCATAAAGTATATATACTTAATGTTGGAAATTAGATTTTGTAAAATATAAATATGCATTATTGTTCCGAAGCCAACTCATGGAATAAATAACTAAATTTTTAAAACATATCTTGAGCAATTTCGAATGTTTTGTTTATTTTCTATGAACAGCACTAAAAAATAAACTTGAAAGAATTCATAGAGTTGAAGGAAATTAATCATTATGAAAATTAAATATTATCTCCATTAGAAATAAGGTGTATCTCATTTTATGTCTGTATTAAACCTAAATTTGAAATAAGAAATGTTTTAAAGAAGTTTCCTCTTTCTTTTTTCAAAGTTAATTATGGTATAAAAAAACACTTATATTTTTATCAAACAAATATTTATGGAAGTCCTTAAAAATGATATACTAAGTGTTATTTTAGAAGGCAGTTTCTTATTTACGTTGTGAATATTATCGCTTCTTATTAACTTTTCATGATTCAAACATACTGTTGTTTATTATGAGGTTCTTTGCAATAAGTGTTCCATCTTATGACATATTTGAAATAATAAACAAACATATGCTACTTCAACGTTGATTATCATCATTTTAAAATCTGATATAATAATACTCTTATATTTTGAAATTTTTTGTAAATCCATTAATCATTTTTTCGAAATTTTGGTACTTGAGCATCGACTCATATAATTGCTTTTCGTGTGTTGAGACTAAATTCAAGTTAAAGCTCAACTTAAATTTATTTCTCTTAAATATATTGTTTTTATTTTTATTAATGACATTATTGAAATAATAGTTTTATAAGACCATGTGACGTAAAACATTAAGCAAAAAAGTCTTCATCTGCTGGGGAAGAATTTTAGAAAGTATTATGAGGCTATTATATGACTTGAATTGAAAGCGAAGCTATAAGTTCAAAATCTTTAAAGACAAAAATATTATTTATATTACCTGTGGTCGAATAAAACGCTAATTGTTGTATTTTTTATTCGGAATAAATTGCAGTAAAAATTCTGCACAAGTACCTTCAAAGAATTCGTAATCAATTTTAGGTTTGTCGTTTATAAAAAAGTTGTGGTAGTGTTACCTATTCCAAACGAATGAATATGGCATACGTTTTTCATAATTCTCAGCCGAAGTTCTCTTTGATAATTTAAGATGATATAGAAAGAGCAACGGGAATGTTAAGAAATGACATGCATTTTGCAGTATGTTTTTCCTTAAATAACATTTTATGCTTTTTATAACTCTGCTTGGTATAAGAACTGCCCTTTTTGAAAGAATCGTGGTATTTGTTGATGGATATTGTGTAAAAATATCTGAAAATAGAATAAGGAGGGATTACCTGAGCCCAATAAAAAGTTTCGATACATGTTAAAAGAACAGACAAATGGAAGTTATAAGTAATCTAATCAGATTTTAAAATTGTAAAATGTCTTGAGTCTACTGGGATACGGTATAGTTTTTCAAAGTAGCAGTTCAGATACTTCATCTAAAGATAAATAATGTTTCTATTTTATTAGCTATCGATTAACAAAACCATTCATTTGTATTAGTACAAGTATTTTTAATATTATAATTAACAAATAAATATGTAATAGAAACTGCTATTTTTCAATTTATTAATGACCCAAAGGTACCTGTGAGTCGTTATTCGATTGAAGTTTAAGTAGTTTAATTGTAAAGGAACTAAGAACTACTGAAACTATGAACTAGGAATTTACTCCCAATTCAATATTTTTCTAAAGAGTTCAGTCCATAAAATTTCGTAATGTAAAAACAAGAAAAAATAGTGTTGTCACTTCAATTTTTAATTTAATCATTCCGTAATGTTAATCATAAATACAAATAAACTAGAAATGTAAATTAATGGAGATATAAATATGGGGATTGAATGTTGACTATTTTCTGGTAGTGGCATAAGATAAATGAATATAACCAATGCCTCCCTTTCATATAGACTTTGTTTGAACTGAGATAAATCTCCACTCTATGATAAATACGTTGGAATTTATAGATTTATTCACTGCCTTCCTTGTAACTAAATGCATTTTTCCTTGAAATCACGTATACACATCAATTATAGATTAAACATACTTGCATGTAATATTAAGAATATTATCGAAATTTTTCTTTGAATTGTGTAAGTAAAATGAATCTATTTAATATAAAGAAAACTGATCATATGCAATCTTTGAAATTATGTTTAATTTTTTAAGGTATGGGCTGCAAACTTTTTAAAGTTTTAAATTAAAGCCCACTTTAGAAGCATAGTTTCTACATATACTCCTTCGCATTTTTCATTGAATT
Source organism: Trichonephila clavipes (assembly GCA_019973935.1). Lineage (NCBI taxonomy): Eukaryota > Metazoa > Arthropoda > Arachnida > Araneae > Nephilidae > Trichonephila > Trichonephila clavipes. Next base: position 444,703 of record BMAU01021000.1, read on the forward strand.
GTGCAACATAATCATAGTACTAATAATAGCAACAAAAAAAGTTTAAGGATAAAAAATCAAGAATAAAATGACTATGAGCATAAAATAAGAGCAAAAGTTGTTCATAATATTTATTTAATATGACATTCCAATTTCGATGCGTAAATTCTATGATCTATGTGAAAAGCTATATTTTATACATTCATATTTATACATATGTATATGTATATACTTATAGTGACAATTAAAGTACCTTTAAAAGTAATCTATTTTCAAAAAAAGGTAACATTTCAACCTATTACACTCTTGGAACACTATAGACCCGTTTGAAATTTACATAGCCCCTCATCCACTCCCTAAACGGTCGACTTGGATCTTCTGGAAATCTCAAAATAAAAAAAAACACTTTTAATTGATAAAGCAAATTAATAACATCAGATATGACTATTGAAAACGTACGAAACCAGAATATATTTCTGTAGCTAATTAGTTTCAAACTTTGACTATCGTATCAGTCAATGATTCGAATTCCAGTAATTCTTCAAGTTATGGGCTTTCAAAATAGTATTAAATTTATTTTAGCTATTTCCATACCTTCCTACAAGCCATTAATTCCTTACATCCGATACATATGTGCCTCTAATATTTTCTTCCCATGATAAATGAAGACTTTCCTCGTGGTGGAATAAATATTTATCATTTATTTCAACAGAAAATGTTAGAAGAAATATTGTTCGTCTAGGGAAATAAATCATTGAGATTCTTATTTATAAATGTATTTTTATTCAATGAAATATTGAAAAAAGTTATACATATACTTCTTTTTATTCATGAACTAGCTGGTATACCCGTTCTTCGCACGGGTTAATTGAAAAATAAACAATACAGATTGAATGATAAAGAAGTTTTCAATGAGTTAGTTTTATGTGAAAGGCATATTAAACAAAAAAACACATGTTTGTTAAATTTTAAGTTTGTAGATCTAATAACTGATAAAAATTATTTTTTTTAAATTTATAACGCTTCTTAACTCTCTTGTGGGTCGATTTTTGAAAACACCTTCCTAAGCTGATGTCTGCCCATCAAAAGCAAAACATTGTTACACATTTTGTGTAATAAACGCTTAAAGTAGTGTAAATAACTTATATCTAGAAGTGTAATACGTTATTATTACTTTCTGATGTTATTCTGTTAAAATTGTAATATTCGCAAGCAACGTCGTTCCTTGAATTATAACGGCGATTCAATGGAAACATAGCGAAATATTGGTGATAGAGTGAAGTTGGCAACTTGGCAATTGATTGAGCTGTGCAGAAGTCGATATGCTGTAGCACCACCTGGTGGGGAGCTGCAACGAAGAAGATAGCACAAAACTCTTCTCCATAAAAATACATATACAGGCCAATTTTCATAGTGATCGGTTGAACAGTGTTGGAGTGAAGCGAGGTCAAACATGCATACAAACATCAATTTTTACTTTTTAGATAAACAAATAACATTCAGGAATCTTAAAGTTCGGATCATCACAATAGTTTATAGAAAATTTACATGCAGTGAAAATCGTTTAACACAAAACTGAGAGAGTATGAATTTTTTTTCGTGCTAAAACAGTTTCATGTTAAAGAATACTAAAAAAACCCATATATTTTACAAAATTAAGTTTATTAGAGTACAGTTTATTTTCATATATATGTATACATATTACATAACTGGTGCCCACGACTTCGTCTGCGCAGGATTAGTCCTTCGAGTAGCTTTTATTTTCTTCTCCAATTTCCTCTCTATCTATCTTTATACCAAAATTCATCAAAATTGGTTCTACAGTTTAGTCGTGAAGGCGTAACAGACAGACAGAGTTACTTTGATAGACCCGTGTTCCATGTTGTGTAATGTATGTAAACTGAAACTAAGTATTTTTGATGATGATCTCTCTGATAGGTATTATAAATCCTATATTTTGTGTTGATAGATGTACGGATGTATATGATGATTGATGGTAATGCAATTGATGGTAGCTATAGCAATATACTCCTATAAACTACGTTAAACGATTTGTTTTCGTTCAGCATTAACATGCAGATATTGAGATTTAGAAACGCGTGAGCAAGCCACGTAGAGCTGGCCGTGGGAAAAACATGACGTGCCCAAATGTATGCCTGCTACCTTTAAGGTTTGGCCTTGCGATTTGTTCATAGTCATTGAAAATACAACTTTTAATGGGAACTTCAGGCGTTTAAAATTAAATGGTAAGTTATTGGGTATGATTGAGATGCGTGGTATAAGAACATTGTCTCCCTTGGCTTCTCCAGTTAAGGTTGTGGCCTTCTCAATATGCCTTCCTAGTTCGGTGATTCGGTGATACCATTGCATAATCTTGGTGCGTCCAAGTTGCCCATTAACAAAACGGGTCCACCTACTTTCAATTCCAACTTATGTTATGGCATCCCAGATAAATCCAAAGAGTTTAGGAACTCAACTAGATAGCTCGTAGTGTCATCAGATGACATAATTGTGTCGATGGAGTTATACACTGATGTTTCGCCGGCTATTTCGCCCAAGATTTTTTTTATTTATTTTCACAACATTCTCATTTTTCGGTGCCAGTATAGTTCTTTCACACAACCATTTTTTCGTCGAGAATATGTTGTTGCATATTCGGAAAAACTTTATCAATGAGTTCGTCTTCCGACTCAACAACGAGACCAAATTGCTGTTTTGAAAATAACCATACCTTCTTGGTCGGTATCTAGATGACCTTTGCCAATTTCTAGGAGTTTTTGAGCATATACTCCTGACTCAACATCACTACCTTGGAATTTTATCGCTGGTCACTCTATCTTTAGCCATTTTAAATTCATGCACTAAAATGTCGTGATCATGTAGAACTTGTTGTATTTTTAACCGTGTTTCTTTCCACACCTTGTACGTACTCAGAATGCCTATTAACTTGTGCTTCCTTATCGCCCATGAAATAAACTTGCAAAAACGTATTGGTAGCAGGAAGCAAAGAGCCAATTGTGTGGTATATTTGGCCTTTGATTGTGAAAGTCGGGCAAAATACCTGCATCGAAACAATGGTATCCGCCCCAAAAGATGTCATATGGAAACATGCATTGTATTTTCTTTTTTAGAAATCGGTGAGACTCATCTGTTTCATGAGAGAAAAGTTCCTTAAGATGTTCAACTGGCTCGTCTACTGAAGGAAAAGCTACTTTCCCTCCCGAACAACACATGCCTGCTGATTCCTCTTTCCAATTAAGAGTACCGCAAATTCTGCACTCTTCATTCATCACTTCTATTTTTATAAGCTTGTGACTTTCATAATCAAAAGTTCCATCATACTCAAATGCATCTTTATCGAATACCCCCCCCACTTGTTTTTGTGAGTATTAGACGTCACTGTTGTGCCCTTTCAGCAACAGAACGTTGGCGAGATTCAGCTGCATCAACGGTTGCTGTATCTCTCTGAGACGCCATGTAAGTTGCATGCTGAAAACGCCGAGCTTGGGACTGCTCTGGTGTCTCAGCAGCTCTGTGAGCTGCCTCACGCTCCGCCTGTTCCGGGCTTCTCAGTTCGGCTTGTAGAAACGTTTCGTTAAATCTAGCTACTTTCTAGGCTCGATCTGAATTAGAGCGTTGGGAAAGGTCAGACTTAACGCTTTCGCTGCATAATTCTTAGCAGGTGCTTTTTCTACACTTCCAAAAAACACAGTAAGGAAATTAATTTTATCCTTAAAAAATGCAATACCTGCCTATCCAATTAAAACTATAGCGTTATAATTAACTACTAACCACAAAGTTGCAAATTTGTCCAAATGATGTAGTGGAGTGTGAAAGATTTAACTTATCTACTTTAAATACCAGAAACGATAAAAGTAAGTTTTATTCTGAAAAGAAAAAAAATTACAAAGCAAAAAGCAAAGAATTAGATTCGAGCATGCAGTGGTGCCTGCCGTAGACAAAACAGAGAGGAACGTTTTGCTTCATACATGAAAGATAGATATATGCTGATGTGGCATGCCAGAAAAGCTTGCATATAGCAGAATTTTTTCCTATTTACTTGACAATTATCGTTATATTTTTTGGACACTTCACACAATAACTTTATATCTTTATAAATTATAGCCTATGTGTTATTCTGACTTATAAGCGATAATATTGTAAAGTTTCATTAAAATCCATTCAGTTTTTTTTTTGCGTGAAAGACCCCCAAACATCCTCACAAACTTTCGCGTTTATAATATATATTAGGATTTGGCCAAAGAGTGTTAGTTGTTTCTACATTTTTCCCTCAAACAGAAACATATAATGAGGAAGTTTTATATATAAGTCACTACACATAAGCAATTTCAAATGAAGTGGTTGGGAATTAAAATTATAAAATAAATTCTAAGAACTCCTAAAATTATCGAGAGTTTTCAACTGTAATCATTCATGTGCATTATATGAAGTTTAATTTCAAACTATTTTAAGAGTAAAAGCATAAAATATTTTTTTTATATATGTGTAAAATGTTTTGTTTAATACATGTGTAAAATATAGAGATTAATATATATGAAAATATATCTTGCATATAATATACTGCAGTGCTTCTCAAACTTTCAATACTGGCGCCCCCCTTTTCGATCACAATTTTTATCGCGCCCCCCTTATACATTAATAATGCACTGAATGCAATAATAATGAACTTTGATACTAAAGCTACAAAAGGCGATCTTAATTATAAACCATACAAATTAGTAACATAAGTATTAAATTTTGTATACTACTTTTAAGTAATAAATAAATAAATAAAATAATAGGATAATTATTATGTGTGTTATTTTTCCTTTCTTTAATTTTTAAATTGAACTTATTGCAAAATACGGTGGCTGCTTAGAAGACAAAATATAGATATCTGCTAAATATAGAAAAAGAACTCAGAGGGTCAATTTCTAATCATAAGCATTCCTTATAAAAACTTTGCTTTGCAAGACAAGCCCGTGGAAGTCGTTAATAATTATTAAACTTGTTCTTAATTTAGTATTAATTAATTAGTTATAAACTACTATGGAGCACTGATACATTAAAAGTATACCGGCTGAAGTACCCGCTTGCACGAGTTCATTTATAAGAAAATAAAACATTATTGAAATAATCGCTGAATTTTGTAAGGAGAGTAAAGCTAAGTGCGCGACAATGTTTACAAAAATGTAAAATGATTTTTTTAAATGATTGCTCAAAGTATAATTAGTTTAAAGCGAACTATAATTCTAAGCCTTACAGAATTATCATTTAGAATTGATGTTGAATAATGAACAATAATATAAAATTCAGATGAAGAATAATTATATTATTTGTAATATTTAAAGCGAGAAAAGACTTCAACATGTTTTAACCCTGGAGCAGGCACGCACTCGATACTAATGGTCCAGCGGGGTTATTGAGTCACCCCAATCCTTTTTTTATAATTATTTTTATAGTACACCAGTGTTTCTCAAACTTTCAATACTGGCGACCCAATTTCAATCATAATTTCTGCACTGAAAACAAAAGCACTTCGTATACTATTACCATTTTGAAAATCCTACCTATGTTAAACAGGATTTTCTGCGGTGGCTGCTTTGAAGACAAAATATAGATCTCAGCTAAATAAAGAAAAATAACTCAGTGTCAATATCTGATATTAAACCTTTCTTTGAAAAACTTTGCTCTACAAGACAAGCCCATGGAAGTCACTGATAATTATTAAACTTTGATTAATTTAGTATTAAGAAATTATTTATAAAATGCCTTCTTCAGTACTGATACATTAAACGTATCCTGGCTGAAACACCGGCTCTTCGCACGAGTTAATTTTTTTAAAAAATACAACATTATTCTTGATATAATAGCTGAACTGTAAGGAGAGTAAAACTGCGTGCACACGACATTGTATACAAAAATGTAAAATGATTTTTTTAGATAAATGCTATAATTGTAAATAACTGTTTAAAATAACTGTAATTTTAAGCATCACAGAATTAGCATTTAGAATTAATTTTAAGTAATGAAAAAGAATATAAAATTCCTATGAAGAATAATTGTGTTACTTTTTAATATTTAAAGCGAGAAGACTTCAAAATGTTTTAACCCGGGAGCAGGCGCGCACTCGATACCAACGCTGATGGTAGTGCGGGGGAACTCAGTCACCCCAATCATTCATTTATAATTATTTTTACTCTACACGATACAAATTGGAATTCCAGTGAATAATTTAATTAAGAGAAAGTATACTTACCGGCTTTCAAGGAATGTTCATTCTTTCTTTGATGATTTGAGAAAAAGTCCAGTAAAACTGAACTAAAATGATTGCCAAGTGAAATACCTTAATAAAGGATGAAAAGCAAAGATACTTTTCACTAATATTACAGAAATGTTACTTGCTGGCAAAGCTGTCATATTTTGTTCAAGTAATTGTAGTTTTAATGAGCATTCATGATCGAGTGAGTGAATATTAACGTCGCACTGTTCAGCTACACGAGGGCGTTTAGAGACGGACCTCGTAATTTTGAACCATGGATAACGAGGACGATACTTGAGCTGGCCTCTTTTAACTACCACACCATTCCAACAAGAGGACGTTTGAGCTCTTTACAGATTTAACGTGCACCTCACCCTTTCTCGACGGGTCTTTAGTGGTACTGGGCTCGAACTCGTGACACCTTTGGTGATCAAGAAATAGCAAGTTGAACTTTTTCTTTCATGCGTCTTTTTGACAAGTCGAGCTGAACCTTGTGGTACACTTATGGTTTCATATTTCAGTTGATGGAGTTCTTTAAGAAGCCATTGAAAATTTTCCTTTCGTTTCATGTTCATCGTGTTTCTCAATCATGAATACTATGCATCAGTTTCAACTTCCTTCAATACAGATCACAGATGCCACCGCTGCCTGGTTATAAGTGTATTCAAAAAAATACGGATGCTCTAAAAAGGATTATGACGTTTTTCACTATGCTTTATATGTTTGAGATTACTCGTAAAAATAAATCTTAGCCAAATAATCCTTCAAAAATCAATCAATTATTTGCCAAATATCGTAAAACTCTTCATTATTTACAATTTCCCTATGCGAAAAACAAATACATAAAAGATGGGATGGAACTAATGTAGAAACCCTACCAGTAAGTTTGAAGGTCAATCAAATAAATGACCAGCAAATGTATTATGCTGCCTGGCTGAAAAGTGAATCATGTCTTCCTTTTCTTTCTACAACTAATATACAGTATTTCAATAATAATTACAGTGATGAAATGTTTATCTTCTTAGAATTTTTCTCAGGGTCTGAGTTTCGTTTTTTCTTTTAACGAGTAATATTTTATGTTAAAACAGACGAACGCCAGATGATAAACATAAATTATATCAGTGTTGTTGTGTATTTCTTTTATTATGGAAAAAGTATTTTGTTTCACTTCTTTCCGGTTATTTTTTTAAAAAAATCATTAAATTTTCGATATGCTCGCGCCCCCTTGCAGGGTTATCGCGCCCCCCCGGGGGGCGCGCCCCACGCTTTGAGAAACACTGATATACTGAGTTTTAAAACAAATGCAGATCTTTTTTAATATAAATTATTACGTTTTCCATTACTTAAATGTACCTGTGGTGCATAACAGCAAATAAATCCTACATCATTAAATTAATAACAATTTGATTTCAGATGTTAAATGTAAGTAACACAAGATCTTTGTATATTATTGCAAATTAATAAAACTGTTCACATATTTCAACTGCAGCTATAAATCGTAAATCGCTAGTACATACAAAGCTAAGTGAAATCCATCTTGAAAGATCAAGAGGTCATGGCCTTGGTTAAGACCTGAAAAATAATATCTGCTTGGAAATGCACATTACTTGAAACTTTAAAAATGTTTTATTTGATTTTGTCCCTCGAATAGGTCATATAAATGTTTACAAGAAAATAACACATTTTTCTAGAAATTATTGGAGATACAAGTTCTAATGGCATTATCACAAATGGGATGATTAATATTTATTAATACATCAGTAATTAAATGCCACTAAATTATGTGAGCATTGGAAGTTTTAAATAATTAAATTTATTTTAAAAAATTCGATTGGTTTTTTTTATTTTAAATTATTTCGAGATAAATAACTGTAGCGATCTTTAAAATATGCAAAGATGCAAATATGGAATATAACCTATATAACATTTTCATGAAAGAAAATAAGTTCAAAATTAAAATGTTATACTGTATTTCATTTAATATTTGTTTACATTCCCGATCTTGGTTATTAATATGCTATATTGACTACGTCAAATATATTCAAAAAAACAATGGCAAGCATATAATGTTTTAAAATACTTGTTTCTTAAATTTAGTTAGATTGAAAAGCCTTTATTTATATATTTTTCACCTAAATCTTGATTTAAATTGTTTATAAAACGGAAATAAGTGAAATCGTATTAATATTTTAAGAGTTTATATGTGTTTTAAGTCAAAAATGTATTAGGTTCAAAAAAGAAATCTATACTCTACTTGTTCAAATTATTTATTTTTTGAAATTAAGCATCAGCATAGCCCAAACACAAGGATGGACATTGCAGTACATTTTCTAACAAGATATAAAAATAAAATTAAGTTTATATACTTTTTGCATAAAATACGAAATGTTTAATCTTATTCTCTTAAATTACATTTATTTAAAATGTCAGGCATTAATTATTTAATGGATTTCTTGTTTGGAATACTTAGTGGTTTAAATTTGTTTAGTGATGTAAGAAAAATATACAGCCTACATCTATATCCAAAGAAGATTTACACGAATATAATAATTCTATTTCAAACGAAACCCACGATTTGAACTAAACTAGACGCAGGATAATACATGAAGTAATCGGAAAAATGATAGAGATGCAAACGATAGCCATAAAAAAACCGAGAGAAGATATTGTTAGAAATAAGTATAAGCAAATGTAAGCAAGCCAATAAAAATGAAAATAATTATTGACATCTGCCTTTCAAAATAGGAGAAAACACTTGGAAGTAAAATATCTAAATTTCGAAAGACTTTTCTGTTATTTCTGAAACCAAAAAGGAAATTCGATGCAAAAAATAATATGAATACGAACAAAAACAAGCGAAGATATTTGATGGACGATATGGAAAAAGACATTTCGGGAAAACGGTGTAAAACTTAAATATCAAGAAAGTATGATCCTAAAAATGCAAACTGTAAGCAAGAGGAACAATTAAGCATTTGAAAAGAAAGATAGATTCCTTTTAATGGCAAGAATTAAATTGATGGATCCATCTAACTGTATCTAAATCAAAATTTTGAAACTTTTTTATACTACTTCATTTTGAAACAATCACACCCAAGAGAAAAATCAATGTAAATAATTTTTTATTCCTGGGTTGAGTTAATAAATCAACAAAAAGGAAATGCTCACAAATATTTTTATCATCAATTTAGAAAACGATAAAACATTTCGAGAAGATTTTTTTTTCTTTCTTTTTTAAAACTTGAGTGACAAAAAATATGTTTAAGACTAAAATGCATGATGCATTATGCCAACATTAAACAATTTTTAATAATTTACAATATCAGCAACGAATTTTGGAAACATAAAATTAAAAACAAGTTTAAAATTTTGAAAAAAAAAGCTAATATTACCAAGAATAAAATTTATATGTGAAGTCTTGCTTTTATGAAAAGGAATAATTTCCGGATAAGGGGAATTATTTTTCATAAAACTTAAGAACTATTGTATTATTTAATAAATATGCACACTACAAATTGATTATTTCAAATGATACTGACTCTCTTTATCCTACCCTGTGTTTCTCGATTATCAATAATATCGATTTACCAATACCGATAAATGAGATAAGACTAGCAATACATATATTGCATAATAAGCAATAAATTAGATAGAACAAATGAAGTAATTGTATAAAAAATCATAATATATTGTCAATCATACCTTTGTTGTTCTATTTTTAATAACTAGAAAGTAACTATCATTACTAGTTGAAAGTAATTGTCATTACATACATTTATTTATTTCTAAGAGATTTTCTAATAAGTTGTACTTAATTAAATTATTTAATCAAATAGCTTTGTACTTTCAATTTTTTTAGAAAATATCATCAAAATGTCAGAAATTGTATTTGTAAAGAATTTCATATAACTTTCTAAAAAATTTGTTCAATGATTATTATATTCCTTTTTTGAATAATGATATGCAAGCAAATTCACAACTGTTTTGTCTATAATTTTTAATCCTCAATTACTTATACTAATATAGTACAAAAATGAAAAACTATTTCATGCCCATTTTCAACGCTAAAATTATTTTAAAAACTTATAAAGATATAAATTGAAACTATTTTTAGGTTTTTATAAGCAACAGAAGCAACACTAATATTTTTTTTTAATAAAATTTATCTTTTTCGTCAATTGTTTAATGCAGTATGTTAATTTCAATGTAACTGATATGGAATTATCCTCAAAATATAATTATAGATAAATTGATGTTATTCAGAAGTTTAAGATAACTAATAGGGTCATATTTTTATCTCGAATATTTTGATGATATATTTAATTTAGTGTATAGTAGATGTGTAATACGGATTAAAAGGAAAGAAAAAGTTCAATCCTAATCAAAGTTTAATATATATATATACGCCCGCTAACTTACCTAAAAATTTTACTTCCCAACTTTCATCATTTTGCGCAGTGACATAATGTTAAAAGGGTTATAATATATATAATAATTAATAATATCATTGTATTAAACTATTTCATTTTTTTGTCTTCAATTGTTCAAAATAAATTTTTTGTGACATAGTCTGAAAAAAAAATTACACTTTTTATTGCGAAAAACATGAATTATTTCACAATTATCACTATGCTAAATTAAGGAAGAAGAATAAGGTATCTTGCCAAAGTAAGGAAGAAAAATGAAAAATACATTCATAAAAGTCAAGATTACGTCGAATTTTTGTAAAGTTATGACATTGATCTGAAAGCAATCCGCTTTATACAATGTTTTAAGATAAAACCTCACAAATTTAAAAGCATCTGACAAATCTTTCCTTTTTTCTTGTTAAGTGAAGTTTTACAATGACTTATTTATGATAGATTGATTTGAAAATGTAGATCATTTTTAATTTTTATCAACCAATATTTTAAAGCATTTTATTCCCATTTTAAATATTTAAGTAAATAATTAAAATAATTTATGTTCTAAATATCATCATACATATATTTCATAACACAGATTTTCTTCTCTTTTTTTAATAAATTTAAAGGATTTTTTAACGTACACTATCTTTGCCTAGGTAATATATTTAAATGATAAAATTTTGAAGATCAGATAATAACATAAGTGAGGAAAGGACAATTTTAAATGTTAAATGATAGTACATTAAGGGGACACATTACCCTAAAAATGACGATTTTAACGAATTTTTTTGTATTGCCTTATTTTAGTTGTGTGACTTTTTTAAATATGTTTATAAAATTTGGTAGCTGTAACTGCATTATTTTGCGAGTTATTTAAATTTTTTTGACAGTATGTTGAAGCGAAACCGAAACTAAAAGACATGCCGTCTACTTCTTATGCAGACGCTATCATCCTAGCCTAAGCAATTTCGATTGATTTACTTTTACACGCGATTCTAAAGCTTTATACTTTAATTAGAAGAGAAGTGAATTAATTCGTTTGTTTTTATGCAAGAGAGAAACGTTATTCCATTTTGCTTTGCATCCTTTTTTTCTTATTCTAAAACCATTAGTATCAAAACTAAAGGCTTTTTTCTTTCAAAGCCAATTATATAATCAATTTATTTCTTTATAATTTTAAATATTCGTTTGAATATCTTTTTATTAATAAGTACACTTTAATTCATCATGCCTAGAAAAAAGCGATCAAGTCTTGTTAGTAAACAAAAAGCTAACAAGAGATGGTGCAGTGAACACTACAGTCATGAAACTGATGATTTCAGAAAAGATGAAACTTCTATTTCCTCAGCATTACCAGAAAGAAATATGAGATGCCAAACTTTAGAAGACAGCTGCTTGAATGATTTAAATTGTTGTGAAAATTCTGAAGCCCCTCATTATGTGATAATGGATGTACAGTTTTTAAAAGGACTTTTAAAAAACTTGTGTGATGTTTGCAAATCGTATTCACTAAAAATTGAAATTGGTGGAAAGCTTGGGGATTTTCCAGAAAAATCTCTGTATTTTGCACTTCTTGTGATATAATTAAAACAAGTAACTTTACATCCAGACGAATTTCTGACAGTGAAGGTACTGAAAACCAATCATTCAACATAAACATGCGCATGGTGCAATCATTTTTAAGTTTTGGGAAAGGCTATTTAGCTATGGAAAAATTTTGTATGTTAATGAATATGGATTTACCCTCAAGCAGAACATTCAATATATATAAAAAAGTTATGTAAATCTTTGTTTAGATCTACAGTAAAAAGCTTGAATGATGTTCGAAGTCAGGTGAAAAGTTCTTATCAAAGTAATAGTGCCATTACTGATATAGATGTTACTTTTGATGATACTTGGTTGACTCGGAGACATTCATCTCAAATAGGTGTAGATTGCGTGATTGACCTTCTTACTGGATTTGTCATGGATTTTGAAATTATGTCGAAACGCTGCATTGAATGTGAACACGCAAAATCTGGTTTGGGAGAAAATTCAGCAGAATTCTCTCCATCTGTGGTATGAAGGACATATATCTTCATGTGCTATCAATCACGTAGGATCATCTTGTGCCATGGAACAAGAGGCTGCTCTTAAATTATGACAAAGATCTGAAGGTAGTGGTTTTCGATACACGACACTATTGTCAGATGGTGATGCAAAAACATATCAATATTTAAATACTAAGGAAGTTTATGGTCCTGAGATAAAAATAAAGAAAGAAGAGTGCATAAACCATGTTAGCAAGAGGGTAGGTACATCTTTACGAAAAGCGGTTAAAGAATGGCGGGCAAGAGGTGTTTCCTTGGGAGGGAAATCCCGTGGTAGTTTAAAGGCAGAGACAATTAAAAAATTGTAACGTTACTATCAAAATGCGATTCGCTCGAACAAAGGTGACATAGAAGCAATGAAAACTGCAATTTATGCAACATTGTTTAATAGTATATCAACGGACCAAAAACCTCAACATTTTAAATGTCCGACTGGAAAAGATTCTTGGTGCTTTTTCCAGGCTGCTCTTGCTCGTGGTGAAGTACCGGGTCCTCACGTGAAGCATGTGAAAACACCCTTGAATGAAACTCATTTAGCCAAAATTATGCCAATATATCAAAGATTAGCTTCGAATGAACTCCTTCAAAGATGCATAAGATGTGTGACACAAAATGCAAACGAGAGCCTTCACAGCATCATATGGGGTAAATGTTCAAAAGAAACGTCAGCGACACTGCGTCGAGTAACTATTGCTGTCTGTGATGCAGTTTGTGAATTCAATTTTGGTACAAATAAATGATTAGAAAATTTTCAAAAGGAAAATGGGCTTCCTTCAAATAAACAGTTAAAAATGTTGGCTGTTTGGCGAGACTACCGTAGAGTTTATCAGAGGAAAAGAAAAAGATTGGCGGTGCACGCAATTGCTCGGAAAAAAATTGCGTTAGCAAAAAAGCGGCGAAATGCTTCAATCATTAAAATAGAAGGAATCACATATGAACGGGGTGTTTTTTAATAATATTTATTTACAATTATCATATGAACATAAAATGAATGTTTTATAATTTCAAAACAATTGATTAGTGCATTTGATATATATATATATATATTGTAATATTTTAATACATTTAATTTTAATATATTTATTTAATAATATGTAATAACTTAGAATATATTACTGTCTTTAACTATTGACTATGACCTAAATTGCAATGTATGTAAGAATGAAGGCCAAGGTTTAGTTCTTTCATGTATTTTATTGACTTTCAAAAGTTTAAACGTTTTTCACGACTTTATATTTTTCATCGTGATCATATATATAAATGCTAAGGCTTTTTTTGTATTCATTATAAATCTTTGAAACTTTTCCTGGTTATTTTGAATAAAATGTGTAATAATTTTGTGCATAGCTTAAGGATTTAAATGAAGAGCTATTTTTTAAAAGATCCATAAAGTTAGATATATGGTTTTTTTTTACTGGTTTGTATCACTTCATTCCATTTAATCTTAATTTATTTCCTTTTTAATATGTGCTAATTCAGCATGAATTTTGCATTAAAAATGCTTAGTACAACTTGAATTTTAATATATATTAGAATGGATACTATATTTTAGCTCTTCCAATTATTTTTTTTATTTCAAAAACTTTAAACTGCTTTTTCTCAGCTTCTTATTTTTCATGATGATCATGTGTTTCAAATGCTAACGCTTTTTTTATATTTACTATAAAATTTTGAAACTTTTTCTGGTTGTTTTAAATAATATCTTTGATAATTCTGTGCATGGAATAAGTATTTAGAGGAACAGTTATTTTTTTAGAAATCTATAAAGTTAGATATAGCAGTTTTTTACTGTTTTTATAGTGTCTAAGAGAAAAAAAATTCTAAAAATAAAAGTATCTCTTGTAATACTAATCCCATGCACAGAATTGTGGGAAATACTTCCAGAAATATCAGGAAAAAAATGGATCAAAAATACTCAAATTTGTAAAAGTAGTAGCAATTTTAATAACTTTAAATAATTTTTAAAATTTTAAAATTTTAAATTATTGTTTGTTTAAAATAGTATTTTGCTCATGAAATGTTTATTACAGATGTGTTCGAATACAGTGCATGTAATTTTATTCTTATAACTATCTAAGTAAAAAAAATTGTGTACAGGGTCGCGTGTCCCCTTAACAGCTGTTGCAATTGCCAGAATGTTGCTCATCCATTGCGTTGTACTGGTACTGGATGTACACTGCTGTCCACCTTAAATGCAACACACTGAAGAATGCATGCAAATAACATGAAATTTACAACATGTATTAGAGGAGACGAGATATGCAAATGAGTAGAATTTCAGCGCAGACACCCATCACGCGTGCCTGTGGCGCCGACTCAAAGCGCTATTTAAGGCTTGGAGATTTCAACGATTTCAAGTTCGGCAATTGTATTTTTCTTGTGTTTTTTTCAAAAAACGATTAGTTATGACTCGTAGAAAACAGCGATCAGTTTTGATCTAGAATCCCTAGAATCCAAGTTCGGCAGAGGAAATACAGTGGCCTATCGAGATTGTGGATTATCTTTCAGGGAAATCGGTAGTCGTGTTGTACGAAACCAAACAACTGCAATGCAGATATGTGACGGTTGTATGCAGAAGGATACGACAGACCCCGACGTTTTCGATCACATCCATCTCAGTGCACCTTTTCACGTGAGGACAGGCGCAAATATAGCGCATGGCAGTGACGGATCACTCAGTCACATCACGAACCATAGAACAGCACATTGAGTCTGTAACGCATCATTCAGTGTCTGCGCGTATCATTAGACGCCGTTTACAGCAAAGTGGTCTGTCCGCAAGACGGCCATTGATTGGTCTACCCTTGACGCAGAACCACAGGCATCTACTACTTACGTCGTAACTACTTATTAACACATGAAAAAAAGCTACACTAAATTACTACTACACACTATTAATGTGTTACATACCCATATTTTTTTTCTTTTTTAATCACCATTAAAACTTGCCGAAAATCGCTCCTTCCCAAACTGTGTTCGAGTTTCTGGGGACAGCCAAATTAAATTATAGTACGGGAGAGCCTGAGACAGTGAAAAAGTGAGGAGCAGTGTCCCTGCGGTTGGACGACAACGTACATACGAAAGCAATTGTCTCATATAATGTATCCGGCTAGCCAGACACCAGTTTCTGCACAAAAACATAATTACTGCTAGGAAAAGGTTTGGAACAAAACGATTATTGTGTTTCTTCTCTTTTTTTGTACTGTCAAAATTCTTGTAAGGTGCACGAAAAATGTTTTTCAAAACTTCGGTATTTATGAAAGAAAAAGTACGAATATATAATAGATATTAATTAAAATCTAGGCTGGATATCCGAGGTAGTAGAGTTGCAGTTACATTTTTTTAAGTTATAGATTACAGAAAACTTTATCACAGAACCTGAAATAAGAATTTTGAAATTTATAATTTAAAAATGAAATTACTCATGCTGTAGTATATCAGAATAGAAAAATGTTAACAAATAGCATCCGTTATTTTTTCAACTAATTGTAATTTTTTTTTCAAAAATCACACTTAAGACTCTGTAAAGAAGTCTTAGTCATACAGAAGCAAAATTTTAATACTACCGAAACATTTCCCATAGAATACAATGTTTCGAAAATATGTAATTATTTTTCCTTTTTTAAAAAAAAAATCATTTTAATAAAGTTTCACTGTAATAATATTTTTAAATAGTTTTAAATGCATCGTTTAATTCAAATGACATTAAATAACAAAAAAAAAGTTATTCATTTATACCGAAAAAAATATTTTAACTGTACATCCCTTCATCAAACGAGATTGCATGCTTTTTCAGTCAAAAATTTAATTTATTCGTAAATATAAAATAAATGCCTATTACATGTACACATTAATAAAAATGTATTTAAATGCATTTTTGCTAGATATTTTTCTTCCAAAAACAGTAGTAAATAATTCAACCCCCAATGTTCTCTGAACACAGAGAATAAAACTAAATCTCTTCATAAATCCCTACTTCAAAACCTCAACCGCAGACAGAAAATGAGTTTTTATTTTATTCCATCATTAATCTTGTTCCCAATCTCTCCAGTGAATATTCCTTTTAGAGTGAAAAAAACTGTAACTAATTAAAATCTATCAATTATTTTAAAAAAAAGTATTTGAAACAGTAATTTTCTTGAAATAAATAAAACAAGTTTATTTCTTGTTTGCACAGTTAATATATGCATATGTTTGCAAATTAGCAAATGAAAATGTCTTTATATTATAATAAAAATAATTCATTGTACTGTTGTGATGCTTTCGTATATAATTTGTTACCTTCCTAATCATCAAGAAAGTTAAGAATAGCAGACTTTATGCGCACGGCTTCTCAGAAAAAATCTGTTCCTTTCACTCATTAACCTAATTATCTATCCAGATTATTTGTGTGGGTGGAAGATAGTGACTTACAAAATGATTACGATGTAGAACATTTTGTGGCACATATACTTATTTGCGTATTTACTTTCGAATTAAGTCAGCTTTTAGTGTATGTATTCCTGTTAGCATTTGTTGTTTGTTTGCCGACTGTTCAAGTAAATAACGTAACTAAGCGTCATGAAGTTACTAATAAAATTTGAGAAACTCAAATGCTCTTAATTGTGTCATACTAATGACACAAATTATGAGCATCTGTTTTCATTCATTAGTTGTTGGACTCTCAATAGCACTAAACTAAGGCATATTTGAGAGGTAATGAATAATGTCTACTGACGTGTAGTTTTACCTTCTGGGGAAAAAAGTTTGTTTACTTAAACAATCCTAACGATTTTCTCAAAAAAAAATAAATGTAATGTATAATCAAAAAATTACATTTATTTTGTGTAAGAAATTACTTCATGTCCCTTTAATAAATTCAGTCTAAGACAGAAATCTAAAATCTTTCGACAGGTAGAACGACAAATACTTTATTTCCTAAAAATAAAATGTACTCCCTAAAAATAAAATGTACGTATTTGTATTGAACGAGAAAATTATTTATCGGCTAGATCCAAAATCCTTAAATTTTAAATGTAAATTTAAACATATCGAATGAATACCTTTTAGAAGATCGTGATTTATTTTTTTAGATAGTAAAGGCATGGATATTTTCAGTGGAAATAAACAATGCATTGTTTAGAATTTCATCTCGTTGGTACTTATATTTTTCAAAGATTGTCTCCATAGTTTGTTGAAATTTATAACTTTCAATTCGTGAGTACCTTCAGATATTTATGTGCTAACTCTTAATAGGATAAACCTACAGTGTTTCGGCAGAAAATTACATCTTCTTTACTTTTCCGGATGAATACTGACAATATCCGAAAAGATGGTTTGCAAGTCCAGAGATAATTCTGGGAATAATTGTGAACTTTGAAGTCAAAAAATGTGACTGCACCATGTAACAAATTTTGCAGACAAAACTAGATGACTTGAGATAGTCTAGAATGATTATTGGAAGAAACACATCAACATGACTCTTGAATCTCCAAACTATTTATAAAGGCTATGTATCAGAGCAAATATTCATTTCACTGCGAATGTGCGTTTCATTTGCGTTAATAGTATTATGACTATGATTATAAATCGCTGTGATTCATATTTATTTGATGCTATAGTATATTTATAATTTTTTGCTAACTATTGGAAAAATCTACTATTTTTTAAAAAAAAAGATCAAAATTTTGATTTATTTCATAATTATTTGTACCGTCAATGTAATAATTTGGACGATCATTTATAGATTTGGAAGTTACATAACAATGTATTTAATTCCAAACATTACTTCATTCATAAAAATTTTAATATTAATATATTTGAATGAATGGAGATTTAAAGAAGTTAAGTAAGATATAGGAGTAATAAGGGTATATTCTTTTAAACATACAGAAATAAGTTAGTGATAAATATTGATGAGCTTGCTTTCGGTCAATGTAAAATAGTAACTTTGGAAAACATATGGAAAATAAGAAGGTTACTTTTTTTCACACCATCAATATTTTTTTTCAGAAATATGTAATAATTTGTTTCAATTTACTCCTGTGTTTTTAACCCAATTGTGTTTTTGTGTATGTGTGTGCATGCATGTGTGCGTGCGTTCACTTTTATGTGTGTACATATATCAATAAAAATTATAAAAACCATGTTATTTTTCTACACATATTTTTAAGTGTAGAAAAAATAATTTGCAATCAATCGCAAAAAAGTAATACATAAATCTTATACATCCGTGAGATTATTTACGAAAAATTTAAATAGCGAAAATAAAATGTATTCCTATTCGTCTATTTTTTATTTGTTCTGCTTTTTTTATTTTATTTTACAGTTTTAAGACATCTTAAAGAGACAAAACAGATTTCTCTCTTTGAAAATATGAAACACGTGAAAAAATAATTTTTAATTTAATTTTCAATCATTCTTAGGACGACATATAGGTTAACAAGAACCAATACATCGGTTCCTATAAATTGCTTTGTACTTTCATGCATTTTTTCTCTTAACACGAAATAAAAATCGCTTCACACGAAAAAATATTTCTTCCAAGGATGAACAAAATAGGAAGAAACGGATATTGAACCCGAGTGGACTCTTTAAGAAATATTTGAGAAAAATATTGCAATATATATATTAGACTGTTCTACATAAATAAAGGATAAATTAATTGCAATAGATAATGATACAGAGTGCATAGCGCCGATTAGGTATGGCAGACAAAGATATTGTGAAGTTTGTTGAAAGTTTAATAAATATCATTGATGAAGATTCCCATCACGAAAATAAAATAATGTAGCTCCTGTTGGTACGCCATCCTAAAAAAAGGAACATAAAAATTATACACATTTATTTAGACACACTTTCCAATTGTATAATGAGTAACTTATGGACAACATCAAGCAATTCGTTGAGAATTTCAGGCTAAAAAAGACAATGCAAAGAACAATATCTGATTCTTTTCCAAAAACTCAATAAATGTTTTGCTTTTCAAAAAACTTCAAGATGTATTTAAATTCATTTACGCTCTTCTAAACGGTTTTATTATATATATATATATATATATATATATATAGAATATATATATATGTGTGTATACACATGCATAATATGTATATTTTATATATATGCATATAATATTCCTATTATATTTCTGGAAGATTAGTAATATTAATTGTAAGACGTGGCGAGTGGATTTTCTTACTATAGCGAGCCAAAGAAAGGGTGTGACTGATGGTGAGTGATTGTGTTACGTGGAGCATGGTCGAGTAGGTTAGTATCGAAGAGGCACTCATGGAAATCGAAATTCCTTTTTATTCACATCCAGAAACACATAAAGATCCAGTAGGGACGGCATTACACATACAAGAAGCAAACATGGACGACACAACACTGGAAAAGACACACACAGAACGCGCTGCAGTTGGCTACATGATTACAGATAAACGATCGAAGAGAGAAGAGCGTGCTATTACACAAGGTGTTTGGTTTTATACCAACAATGCCAGCGCGTGATGATTACGTAATCGTAGTTCTGATTGGATAGAATGAGCGGGACAGGGATTTCTGATGCAATAATATTCATCGATTACGATTAAGATCAGGGTGTTATTTTCGAACAAAATAATTAAAAGAATATTTCAATATTTTTAAAAAAGTTAATTAAAAGGAGATGCTAGGGGGAATTGTTACATGTATATATATATATATATATATATATATATATATATATATATATATATATAATTATATATATATACACACACACATATATATATATATATATATATATAGCAGTAAATAAATTAAAAAGAGGACTAATAAATCCTAAAACATCTTAAGAACAAACCGAAAGAACCAATAACACGGAACCATTACAAACCAAAAAAGAGAAATATAGCTAGAGTGGAAAAAACTATTATGGTTTCCCGAGCAGTCACTGGCTTAGGTCAGTGAAACTGTGTTTTGCGTGATACCAATCAGCGGAAACTTTCAACATAATAGCAAATGAGATAATGCAAGGCCAATGCCCCAAAACCCACGTTGGTGAATATAACATCAATATAACAGAATTGGAAAATTTAAATTACTATAGGTATGCGGATGAAATAGATAAATATAAATATGTATAAACAAATATATTTGCAATAGAGGTTAATAATGATTATGACCATAAGTAATAAATTTGAAAATGTATGAAAAAACTAAAATCTTACCCGATGTATTCCGATTCCTAGAGTATACCAACGCCAAGCACAAAAAAACAGCATAACTAAAAATAATGGCGCCATGTATATATATTTTTAGTAACTAAACTTATTATAAGAAAATTAAGAATAATATACGATAAACTAAATGGAACTAAATATATTAAAAATAATAATTAAATAGCTATAATTTTGAATAATATATATATATACATTATATATATATATGTATGCGTATACATAGTATATATATTTATATGTATACATATACATAGTATATATATATATGCATATATATATATGTAGTATACATATATATTGTGTATTCATTAATTACTTAAATCTATTTTAATAAACCTGTTATATATCCATCAAAAATTTTAATTAATCATATTCTCTAAATAATTTTCCCAATCCAATAATTTGCCACGAATAATATCAAAACTAAATTATTAATAAAAATCATACATTTTTTTTCAAATATTTTTTTTGAACTTTTATTACACAATCCCGTATTAATGCTTTTATGAATATATTTTACTGTTTGTGTAGATGTTTTATTTTTTTAATGAAAAGTAGTGTTCATAAAGTTGATATCATGAACAATGTTTTTAATTTATGAATGCAAAAGCTCGCAGCGAAATAGATTTAATCTTAGAAATTATAAAATGTGAATTCGAATTCAAAATTCATGAGAATAAGAAACAGGTGTTGAATAAAACTTATTGTTCTTTTCTTTACAGAAATATCATTAACTACAAGAAATTATCTACCTATCGTATCAATCTCTTATGAGTATATTAATAATATGATCAAATTTAAAGGACTTAATTCATGTATTCCATGTTTACATTTGAATTCAATACTTCGAAAACTTTAAAAACATAATTAAATGTAATCATAATCATATGTACTTATATATATTTAGATCTACAAACGTAATGTTCTACTACGTTATGAATAATATTAATGTATTGAAATCAGTTCATATACAAACTATCATTAATGTACTATTTTATCGAAACATTAGAAGGCAAATTATAATTTCAAAAATCCGAATATTTGTACAAAATATCGCATGTAAGAGTATGGTATTAAAAATAGATACTCTGAAAAATAAAGTACGTAATATACCTGAAAATACCTAAATACAAAAACCGCTTATATTAATGTGCTGAACATATAAAAATGGAAATAAGGACGAATTCTTTTTACAGAACCAAGTAATTTCTTTTCGGTAATATGAGAGAGATAGCTTTTATTAGATAGTTCAATGCAGTGTTACTTATTAAAATGTATATAATAGACAAATAAAATTATCATTAAAACATCTGTGAGTGAATTACTTGCCAGTATGTTATGAATATGATTAATTGGCTTCAAAATGCAAGTATTTTTTAATTATTTATTTGCAAAAATATTTTTAGATTTTCTAGCCACAAATTCTTTCTATAAAATGTTTTTTTTTTTTTAGTTTTTGTATACTTTACTAATTTAGCGCTCTTCAAAAGCATTATTATGTTTCAAAATAATAATAGAAATTGCGTACGATCTTGAGATGCATTTTACTGCTGATAATTAATAATATACCATAAGTTCAAATAGTTAAAGGGACAGTAGTGCAAGTATAAGTATGCATTAAGACCGGGAACAATATTTTTAAAAGCTTTGATACAATCAGAAAATGTAAATTATAGTTTAAAGAAATATTATTGACTATATATGTGTAAAACAATATTATTAAACATCATACATTGATTTTTGTGTTTGTAAATACATAATGAATATATAAATATATATTGTTAAATTTATATATATATAAAAAAAATGAAGATATTTATTTCGTATACTTTCTTTTTTCGGAAAATCCTCTCTTTTTAATAAAATATGCATTACATATGGTTTCAAATTTAATGTCTACAGAACAATAAATTAAAATTCTAATACAAATTTTATTAAAAACGAAAGATGCTTAGTTTTTTAAAAGCATCCAACTATGAATAAATGTTTTTTTCTTTAAAAAAATGCAGCAGTCAAAGTCGTTTTAGGAGCAGTACATTAAAAAATCCATGGCTATTAATCCCCTTCTCTTTTTACCGACAAAAGAAGCAAATCTGAACCGAATTTTTTATGTTCTTGTATTGGTTCTGCGCGCCGTATCATCACTCCTGACAAACCGGGAACTGAATAAAACTAAGGTATCATTACTAGATATTTTTAAACGGTCAAAGCTTTCCTTTTCCTTTGATCCCTGACATATTTTATCTGCAAAGCGCCTTCCTCGAAATTACTCGGTAAGTTGTCAAGAGAAGGGATGAAGCTTTCATCCCGAGAGAGATAAATGCCATGAGAAGTAATTGCTATCGCCGAATTCATCGAAAAGCATCAATTCACAGAGCGGGATGGGGAGGAAAAACTTTCATTCAACATGATGAACATGAAGGATTAAGATTTAGAAGAATGACGGGCGATTCCCATTTGCTTATGACAGGGGACGAAGGGTGATGATGCTTAGAAGGAGATAAGAAAAGAGAAAAAATGAATTTTATTCGAGAAAAATTAACTGAAGATTAACTGATTTTTTTAAAAAAAAAACATTTTCAAAGTTTTTTTTGTGTTGCTATATATTTTGATTCCATTAGCTTGTTTTTTAAAGGAAACTAACCTAGCTTTGTTTCTAAGCCCTTGTTGAATACAATCGGTTAAAAAAGTAAAAGATGAAAAGAACATTAAAGGAAAATAGGCTTTTTAAAATATTTTGTAAAAATCTAGCAAAAAGATTCAATATATTTATTTGATAAATTATTTTCAGCACTGTCATTTTAAACTCCATGACTCATTGATAAAAAAAACAGTGATAAACAAGTTTTCAAATAAGGTTTTTTAGCTTATATTTAGCGATGGAACTTTACGTCCTCCCTCACTTGGATCTGGATTTTTTTTGTTATTTTATATAAATTTTAAAAAATATATACTTTTTTCTATTCTATTTGTTTACAACAATTAGATAACCGGCTAAAACAATATTTCCAAAAAGAAAGAAACACCATTTTTTTTCAAAAAGCAAGTGTTTGTATAAACACTTCACCGGGAATACTTTGCGGCTCGACAGATTTCGTAATCATCCGTTTTCCAAAGGTGGGTCTTCAGTGGCAAGAGGTCGTACTATTAAGCAACCCACTCTCTAGTAACATACCGCAAAACACTTTTATTTCTCGTATACAATGTCATAAATTTTATGTATCAACTAGCTGCATGGCCCTGTATTGCACGGACTTCTTCAAGTGTATAGCTTTATACTTTGGAAGATCCCCCTCTCAATGTCAGAACTTTCTGGTGTGAGAGTGATTTCTATATCAATGTCATTAAAATTCTCTTTTTTGAAGTTTCTTCCACCTCTTTGTCCCCTCGGACGGGTTGGTATCCTCTCCATATATCCCGTTGTTGCATGAGCTTTTACCGAGAGTATAACTTAATCCTCTTAAAAATGTATCATTTTCCTCTCATTCCCAGGACTCTATAGCGTGGAAGATGAGGGATTTCCATCGCCATCAATATTCACTTTTCCGGACTTAATTCCACTTCTTTTCCTTCTCAGACATGCTTCTTTTCCTTCTGTTTAGCTCGGCTTTGCATGGACTTTTTCGCAAAGCCGAGACTTATGAAACTCTTTCCACCAGGAGAGAGTTTCATAAGTCTCTTGCATGGACTTATGAAACTCTTTCCACCAGGGTAACATTGTATCCCTTTTCGTAAAATCTTGCTTCAAATTTCTATTTTCGATGAATAATGTACAAAAGTAGTATTGCTTTAAAATGTGAATGTATTAATTCAAAACTATAAAGTGAAAACGTTTTTGGCATATTATATTACAGTAAACTAAGTATATTCCTCATTTTTTACGATAATTCCTTTCTTAAAATCTAAAATAATGAAATGGTTTTCTAATTTTAATTTACCGATGTATCATTAAATACCGTTTGCTTAGAAAGGTATCAAATAATTAAGGAAAATCCATGGATTATTGTAAAAATTGTGATTTTTAATAATATATTTCAAATTAATCACATGTGAAAATAGGGGGCCGGTAGGCCTAAATGCGGAGGGATGCCGACAAAAAAATTAACGTCGATAATACTCACGAGAGAGAAATAAAACCTTAATCCATAACAAACAAATATTTATTATGCTAAACATAGGTAAACAACAATAACATATTAACAATTAATTTAAAAGTAAGTAATATTAAAGAAAGAGGCTCTTGAGCAATGAAACACTTTCTACTACGGAACGAATGGGAGAGTACGTCCGCTCGGGATGAGAAAAATCGTAGAAGTGATGAGTTGTAGGGGGCGCGACAAGCGATAATAGCAGGGGTGTACAAGGTACAAACAACATTTTTAAATCATTTATTTTTTAGTCAGTGAATGAATTGCGTTATAAAATTTCAGCCTGGAGGAAATTCAGTTTTCGGCGCCAACTGATGTAACTGCATGACTCGGCGTTGCACAGGCTTTATCGAGTGCAAAACATTTTTGCAAATGGAAATTTCCTCTTTTCTTCTCGATGTCATTAATTCCTGGTATGTGTGTGATTTCTGTATCAATGTCGTTTAAACTCTATTTTTCGAAATATCTTCCACCTCCTCTCCCCGTCGAATAGTATGTTTCTCCTCCGCTTAACCTGGCGTTGCATGGACTTTTTCCAAGAGTATAACTTTATCCCGATGAAAATCCCTCGTGATGTCAGCACTTTTGGATGGGCGAGGGTGTAAGCGCGATGTGTGTGATTTCTATACTTATGTCATTAAAATTATCTTTTGCGAAATGGCTTCAATTTCTTTTCCTTAGCAGACACGTTCCTATTCCTTCATCTTAGCCCGGAGTTACGCGGGCTTTTTGGTGCACAGTTCTTTTTTCAGACTTATCTTCCCCATTGATAAGATCTTACTCTTTAAATCTCGATGTTCGGTTTCTAATTTACAAAACTAATGTATTTTATTCAAGAAAATACAATATACGTTCTTATTATTAAAAATTAATTTTCTAATGAATAATAAAAAAACAGTTCCGATTTCGTTTTTTTAAATACTAATTTATATCAATTTTTATTAAACAATGATTGAGAAAAATTCTTACCATTAACTACTGAAACGACTGCTTATTCCTGAATGTTTGATTATTCCATTAAAAATATGTAACTATAAAATAAATTATGGGAAAGAAAACCTAGACATTTTTGTTTGCATTCAATGTATAAAGAAATATTCAAAATGGAAATGATAATATCTGATGAAAACATTTCAGCATTTTCTTATATTTTTAAAAGTTTTTCACTCTGAATTGCTTTTTTTTTAAATAAATGATACATAAGCCTTAAACTGGTCTATTCTGTCGCAGGATTATAACAATTAACTATTACTGGCATTTGGTAATTTTAGCAATTTTTTTTCGTTTCATTTTTATGGCTCCATGAAATGAAAAAGGGCATTTTTTAAAAAAATATATTTTATGTGCAAAAAAAAAGGGCAAAAAAAAAACATTTTCAAAATTCTGAAACTTTATAAATTTTTTGATGAAGTCTTACAATATTTCATCTCAGTCTGACTTGCCAGTGTTGAGAAATATGTACAATATACCTATATACTTAAAAAATAGTTGTAACATTTTTTTTTTGGGGGGGGGGATATTTAAATCCAAGAACATCCATATTAATTTGTAAAAAAATATAAAATATTGCAAAAATTGGGATTCTAATAACATATTTCAAGTTAACCACATGTTAAAAGCATTTATTTTTTAAAGGGACTTGGCACCCTTTGAGCTAATTTCTTTATTTACGTATTTAAAAATTATATTTTAGCATTTTATACAATTTTTCTATTCAAGAAAATGATACCAGATGAAAAAATTTTCATATATTATTTACACAATTTTAAAAATTTAAATTTTTTGAAGAAAATTGGGAAAATTTTAAAATCCTTCTCCTTTTGTAAAAATTAATTTTTTGACCTGAAATTTTTTTATAATATTCTTACGGATGTTCTCAACAACTTTAGGGATCGATTTTAGAATAACTTTATTCGTTTTTGAGAAAAAAAATAAAATGTTCATATACACGCTAAAAATCAACGAAAAAGCCAACATGTCTTACATTTTATTTTTTTTTAAAAAAAGTATTCAGTTTATAGCAAAACGGATCCCTAATTTTATTACATACTTTATTTTTAACACGCAGGAAAAAAATGGAAGTGATTGGTAAATAATTGTCGAAGGAGTAGCATTTTGAATGCACTAAGGTTTCGAAAAACACAAACTGAGAAAAACCAGTTTAACCCTCCAACTGCACAGCACGGCTTTTTCCACCCTACTAGAGAGGCTTCGAAAACGGACCACACTGAATTTTTCCTAAGGCCGGGGTCTCACCAAAAATGAACCAAACAGATTTTTCCCCTTCAAGTAATGTGTTGAAAACCGGTAAGGTGGTATTTTTCCGAATTCTTTTCCCTCTTTAAAGGTTTACGATCTTGAAAGATAATTCGAGACGGTCAGGGAGACACAATGGGCATTGAGGGGGAACTTTTATGGGCCACGTGGAGACCCGAGATTTTACGATTGCCAAAGGAACCGAAGAATTTCTTTAAACCTTAAAGTGTACGGAAATAACTTGCAAGTCAACCAGTTGAGAATTCTCAATTTTTTACTTTACCTTAAAATTCTCAAATGGAATTAAGTTTTTATAATGTATGTCTAAAATTTTAAAAATATCTGTAGTATTTAAATTCAAATTATATATTAAAACATTGAGGATAATTTACTGTTTCATTTTTTTTATTTTAATCAATACTTTCAGGGATTTTTTTTAAAAATGATTATTTTGTTATGTGTCAAAAATAAAAAAAAAAAGGTTCAAAATTTAAAAACTTTTAAAATTTCGGACACTTCTAAACATGAATAATTTTTAAGCTTCTGTATTACATTATTTGCAAAAAATTTATATGTATTGTTAAAAACCCTATTTAAATCTTTTAGTTTTCATAACTTTAAAGCCAGATATTCAGGGCATCTTACATAGAATCCCTTGTTTTGTATTGTTCAGATAACAAATTATATTTGAATTTTGAATGTCTGAACATTAATTTCATTCAAAGAGAATTTTAATTTCAAGTTTATATTTTTTAACTTGAATCTTCAAATAAAGAGTATTTAAAAGCATCTGGACAAATTTAGAGTTAACATTTGCGCATATAAATAAATATAAAAATCCTTTTTAAATTGAAGTTAAAAAAATATATATTTATGCATAATCCCTCATCATTCATGTTCCATTAGTGGTTGACTGAAGAAAAGGTTATTAAAATTTGGACATTTTTATAATCTTAACCATGCAAAACTAGGAATTTTGTATTAGCTCCACTAAAATTCTGCATTGGAATTTCGAAAAAGATATTTATGCATGTCGCACATACTCAGTTGAAAAACATATATTTACCATAAATACTAATAATTCTTTGGATATTTAAAATTATCATTAGATTAATTTTTTAATATATATATTCGACTTCTAATATCTTTTCAAGTATTCCTTTTAAATTTCATATAATTTAATTAAGTGATGGGATATTAAAGTCGCACTCTCTCTCTTCTCTACTCAACTTCTTGAGGGCTTTTGGCGATGGTCCTGTGGCCGGGGTATCAGGTGGTCAAGGTATCGAATCATGGTTGGCATGTCTCAAGTTCGAGCCCAGTGCCACAAAAGACCCGCCGTGTAGGGCAGCGATGCACGTTAAATTTATCGAGAGCTGAAATGTCCTCTCGTTGGTGTGGTGTGGTAGTTAGGAGAGCGGGTGACAGCTCAGGTGTCACCCTCGTCATTTGACCATTTTTCAAAATTACGAGGTCCATCACTAAAAGCCCTCGTGTAGCTGAACAGTGCGACGTTAATATT
This sequence comes from Trichonephila clavipes, assembly GCA_019973935.1. Taxonomy (NCBI): domain Eukaryota; kingdom Metazoa; phylum Arthropoda; class Arachnida; order Araneae; family Nephilidae; genus Trichonephila; species Trichonephila clavipes. The sequence goes on from BMAU01021000.1 coordinate 473,567, forward strand.
CACTCACTTGGCGACGGACCTCGTAATTTTAAACCATGGTCAAGTGACGAGGATGACGCTTGAGCATCGCTCCCTTACACGGTGGATCTTCAGTGGTGCTGGGATCGAACTCATGACACGTCAGCTACGAGTCCGTTACATTGACCATTAGGCTATCGCGGCCTCACAATGTGGTTGAAAACTGCATGTTATGAGTAAAAATATGCTGAAACATTTGATGAACTTATAATAGATTTTTGCATAGAAGATAGATGTGTGATATGCTAAAATGGCAATATGTAAAAGTTATGAGAATATCGATGACAATTTTTGAAAAATTCAATTTAAGTTTCAGTCTAAAACTTATTCGTTTTTTTTCGCATTTAATATTAAATAGTCGCGATAACAAATTAATAGTTTAACGCATTCATAGATTATAAAAATAAAGGAATAAATGACATTGTTGGGAATAATAAGTTTTTATAGTTTTGAATTCAGACTTCTTTGCAGGAGTGTAGACTATTAAAAGGCTGATGTAGAAGTTAGAAAACTAATATTTAAAATATATGGAAAAAAATATCTGCAATTCCATGATCTTGACGAGCAGAAGACGGCATTTTTACTTAGTAGGGCAGAGTAAGCATAAGGTAGGAGCTTGTGGAGTAAACAACCAGGCCTCTGCAGTTTTGGCAGGTAATGAACTCCCATTTGTTGCTTTCAGTAAGGAATATAAAAATAACAAATACAGAAATAAGACATGTAAAATTTTATATATTTTAATAACAATGAATTGTGAACTTAATTTCCAATTCATTGTCACGAGTTGGCAGTAACTACGGTACTCTATCGACGCACTTCTTATATATATATATATATATATATATATATATATATATATATATATATATATATATATATATATATATATATATATATATATATATATATATATATATATATATATATATATATATATATATATATATATGTATATATATATATATAAAAAGTACGGTTGATAGAGTACCAATAATTTTAACGTAATTTTATATTTCGTTCTCGTAAACTTTACTCCTTTTAAAACATGTATGGACAAAATACTCTCCTTTTGTATATTTATAAAATTTTAAATATATAATGTTTATCTTACCCAACATTTTAAATCAGGGGAGGCAACTGTGTAGCTAAGACGTGCCAAACGAATCTGTCAGTATCATTCAGCGTGCCACATAGTAGGAAATTTTTGAAATCCTTCGATTCTTACGGTAATATTTGCAGATTTAAAGAATAGAGGTAAATAATTTAGATTTACAGTTTTATTTTATATTAATTATGGATCAATAAAATACATTTATTAACATAAAAATAAACAATATAAAATGTTACTATTTCTTCAACAAAGATAAAAAAAAATTAAAAATGTATGTTTCCAACATATTTACTTAAATAAGAAATAGACAAAGTGAAATATAAATGATTCCCTTCATTATAGTTAAATAAAAATTGTAATGCGAATTAACTCTTTCACGACTCTTCTTTCATGTCGCAAAACCAGGGGTATAATGCATGACACGATTCTGAGCATTCAATTGTTAAACAATTTCTTTGCGGAGTCAAAATATTTTTCATATTAGGAAAGATTTTTTACTTTGATATGCCGAATCACATAAGTGGAAAGCAGAGTACATGCAATTTTCTTTTTTCAACAATTAAATCCCCTAGCAATAACACTCAGTTATTTACAAAATAGCTGTAAATTTATCCTTAGAATTATCTTTCAGATTATTTTGTAGTTCCATAAATGTCCATAACTCTCAGATGTTTGTCAAATAAGGTCTATTATCAACTTCCATCCACTCAAGAATTGACAAATTTGTAGAGTAGTGCTGTGTGCCACTAAGAATTGTACCACGTGCCACAGGTCCATAGATTGCCGACACGTTTTAAATGTTCTTATTAACTAACCATCTCCTATTCAAACACAATTTATATGATAAAAGGGTTTTCATTCATTTTGTAGGGAATTATATTAGATTCAACCATAAGTAATTTTGTGTTTCAAATAAATTACGTTGTTTCGGGGATCCCCTTAGAGCAAAATGAAAGGAATTTGACATAATTATAGAAAGTTTCTCTAAAAGGGGAAACGTTCACTTTCAAAATACACTGCGTAAAGTGGTTTTAGGTGTACGAAGTTATATTCACTATTATTCCTAAAATAAATTTTGATATTTTGGTTTTTCGTTAAGTTTTGAAGTTATTTCTTCAAATATACTTCTCCATTACATTTCTTTAAAACTTGCTATTTTCTTTTGCGGCCACGGTAGCCTGATGGTCGTGGTTATGAACTCGTGTCCAGTGTTCGAGCCCTAGTACCACAAACGTTAAGCGTTGAAGAGGAGCTGATGCACGTTAAAAACGTCGACGTCAAAAGTCCTCACGTTGGTGTGATGTGGAAGTTTGGAAGAGGAGTTATCAGCTCAGGTATCGTCCTCGTCACTTAACCGCGGTTCAAAATTACGTAGTCGCTCGTCAGTAGCCACCGTGTTGACTTAGAATGCAATATAAACCCTTGACGTGTGCACTTGAGTTAATTCGAGTACGCTAAACAGTTCCAAATATGCACATTAGATATAATTCAAACGAGGTCGCATTTTGTGCTGCTTTAATTTTCTCACTCAAATATCAGCGAGCGCCGTCTGCACTCGAGATATTTGACTGTTGTTTCTTATATTTACGATTTAGTCGTTAAACATCAAAAACTCGTTTTCAATGTAAAGACTGTAAAGTTGGACTGTTTGCAGTGCCGTGTTTCGAAAAATATCACACTGTGACATTTCTGTAAACGACATGTATGTGTCTTTCTCATACTTCTTTGATATTTTTTGCTATTTATACCTGTTAAAATTATTTTTTTATAAAAGTTTTTTGTAACTAATTGTAAATTGAATAAAACCTTTTCTTACAATTATATGTATTTGAGGATGAAATCTGATTTACTTTATTCAGGAAATTTTAAATAAATAAAATTTTCTTTGCCAACTTATTTCTTTTAAAACATGCATATTTGTGTATTATATAATTAAATTTTTAACTATCTAAAATTATGTCTGGCTTTTTTCTTCATTAAAATCTTTCAGGATTTTACAAATTATCTTGCCATTATTCATTATGTACTTAATAAGGAAAAATATATCTAAATATAAATAATTTCTGTCCTAATAAACATATAATTGTTTTTAGCTACAATTTGGAAAATGCATTGAAATTTGTATCGGGACAGGATTTTAACATATTATGAATATGTTTTTTACTGCCACTATGTTATATATTTATCTTTCATTCTTTTTACAATATGAGTAGAAGTCGTAAACAGTTTGTCACAGTAAAATTAATTTTTGTTTTATATTCAAATTATACTATTATATTGATTCTGAAAATAATAGGTTAGTTTGACAAACCATTATTTCCCAATTTTAAAGCATTGAACAGTATTGAAATTTTTTAAACTTTTCTAAAATGTTAAATTATTAAAAATATTTAATTATTGAAAGTGATTAATATTTTTTAGATTATTGGAAACAAAAAAGTATAAAATTTAAAATATATCTCTTTGTTGAATTTTAATAATTATTTTTATGGCTAAACCTGGAAAAAACCCAACTTTTTTTTTAAATATTAACATTAAGATATTTTTAAAAAATAACTAGAGCTCTCAGACCTAAATCCATATGAACTGTTATAGAACATATGTAAGGGAACATTTACAAGATATTTCAAGACTCTATCTTGAACAGGAAAACACCTTAGGGATTAGAAAATACTCTCATCTTCAAAATTAAAAATCTGAGAAAAACATATTTAAAATTTGTAATGGCATAAAAAAATTCCATTGCCTGTAAAGCTTTAATTTTTCAATCTGTTACTATCCAACTTATGCTCTACATGAAAATTCTACTTGAAATAAATATGACTGAAATATCTTTTAATTCAAAATATTCTAAGACATAACATTGATAACAACTGTTAATTTGATCAATTATTCACTTTTATCAGAACCTTATATATTCACAAGAGTTTTAAATGCAAAATATTTACATAGAAATTAGTAGTTATACAAACGTAATCCAGAAATCACCAAGTTTGTAAACAATATCTATTTTTTCTCAGTTCTCCATCGTGGCAGTTAAGCAAGTTTAAGTTTTTGTTGCATGACTTTAAAATACTGCAGTGTAGTACTACAATAGATTTATTATAATGTAGTTTGTGGTACATCAGGGAAATATTTAGTTCATTCTGCAACATTTGTATTCTGTAGTCTAATTGTAATATTACGTGAAAAAGCTGCATTTTAGATTTACCATTTTCAGTCATATTCCATCCCTTTCAAGTATTATTTATCACAGTAGCCTGCGTACATTTTGGTCATGGCATTTTTCAAAAGGAAAAAAAAATAATGAAAACAAAGTAAAGAGCTTTTAAATTATATAAACTATGTATCAAAAATATATTGGTCTTTAAATCAATCTTAATTAAGTAAATGTGAGAAAACTCAAAAACTTAAACACATGAGCAAACAGAAATGATTTTAGAAACTAAAATTGTAGTTAATTGCCGTTTCACACGAAAAATTGGATTGTGTTAAAAAATATTTTTAATTAATTCAAACTAGGAATGCAAAAATGCTTTAAAATGAAACCGAATTTAAAATCAAAACTCAGAAAATTAAAATTTCTTAAAACCTAATTGGTTTTTAGATCAGAAATTGAGCAAGTTTTCCAAATATATGAAATATATACTTGCAATAAATTGGGTGAACTCTCTGTTGGCCGTAAAGTGTAGAAAAGGTCCATTTCACAATCCTCGCCCTAGGCCACAGCTGTGAATGAGAAACCTCCCGTTTCGAAGAACACAGAGACCGAAATGCGATAAAACCGTCCCCTGCAAAATCAATCGGGACCTCCTGCGGCGTTAACAGGGGAAAGCACTAAACAGCCATTCGTTTTTGAAGCAGTTGGCGAAATTTATCGGAGCATTTTCGGAGTAGCTAGCTTAAAAAAATGAGATCGCTTTCGAAGTGAAATTCAATTAGCGGGTCATCCAGTCAGAGGGTTAAAGTTTACAATTCTAAAAAATAATTATTATAAGCTTAATTAAGCTTAAAATACCACTTTAAGATATTAGTTATACGTTTTTCTTTAAAATAAGTGCATTTTAATATTTTTTCAACCCACACATTTTTATAAATGATCAACATTTATAGAGTACTAATTGCACTAGAAAAATAAAAAAAAACGTAAAAAAAATTTTTTTCTGTCACGACAGAAATTTTATCCGTTTTTTTTCTTATAATATTAAAGTATTACGTTTGTATGAAAAATATATCAGGAATAAGAACTGAAATTATATAAAATTATTAATATAAAATGCCCTAATTTAAAAATTCTACATGCACACATTTCACAAGGGAGAAAAATTACATTATTGTATTGCCTCGGAAATATTCTGCTTTTAATACTACACATTCTTTTTTATAGTTATTATTTCTATTTATAAAATAGATTTTTTTTTCATCAATACGCTTCTTTTAGCTTTTTTACTAAAAAGGGGGCGTGGCTGAATCTCCTAATTTGTTTTCAAATGAAGTTTTATTCAACTTCTAACTTTCCGACATGCACAAGTGATATATCAATCGAAAGATAATAATGCATAGAATAAGATTAAATGAAAATAAAAAAAAAAAAAAACGTTAGGTTTGGAATTTTAGGGGTACCAAGTCTTTTTAAACAAAGTTAATTAATACAGTCAATAGAGCAACGTAAAGAAATTCCAGTTTGGCTGAAAACCGATTTTTGAAGCCAACCTTTGTCAGTTTGGTAACAATAATATTCGTACAACAATAAGACAAATCAAAGTCGGCGCCAAAAACCGGTTTTGTTTAACATTTTTAATTAATATCTTTTTCACTTTCTTAATATATTTTTAATTAATTTCTTTTTTATCTTTCCTAATATATTTTTAATTAATATCATTTTTTAATTAATATCTAGCTGCATAGCTCACCGTTGCAAGGGCTTCTTCAAGTGCATAGCTTTATTCCTTGGACGATTCCCTTCTCAGTGTCAGGACTTCCTGGTGTGTGTGTATGTGATTTCTATATCAATGTCATCAAAATTCTCTTTTTCGAAGTTTTTTCCAAGTCTTTGATCCATTGGATGGGTCTGTTTTCTCCCTGCTTAGCCCGGTGTTGCACGGGCTTTTTTTCGCTGGTACAACTTTATCCCTACAGACATTTTCCCTTTTTCTCTGTACGCCAGCACTTCTGCGTGTGTATGAGATAGCGATTTTTATTTTCATGTCATTTTAATCTATTTCACAGAAATTTCTTCCACTTCTCTTTGCCCTCCGTTCAGCCCAGCGTTGTACCGGCTTTTTCAAGTATCAAAACTCTCTGAGAGATAATATCTTTTATTTCAAATTTCTTTTTTTCAATTATAAAAGACACAGCTAATCCAGTTTTGTTCTCAAGAAAACAATGTACGGATTTATTATTAAGTAAGTAATAAAGAATAAAAAAAACAATACAGTATTAATTTTTTTAAAAATTTTTAATTTATATCCATTTTTTGTTAAATAATAAATCAAAAAAGTCTTCCGTTAGCTATGAAACGACTGCTTTTCTCTGGATGCTTGATTATTCGATTAAATATATGTAACTATGTAAAAAGGACTCTAGAGAAAAGCCTAAAAATTTTATTGCATGCCTTGTTTAAAAATAAGATTTAAAAAGGAAATAGTACTATTCAATAAAAGCATGGCAGAATTTTCCTATATTTTAAAAGATCTTTCATTACATTATTTCTTTAAAAGAAAAACTAACAGTCGCGATATATTATAAAATACTAAGATCGTATTAATTATTTTATACACGAGACAGTGAATACTTTCTTAAAAATCAAACTAATAATTGGATTTGAAAAATTACTGAAAAATTCATTATTTACACTCATTACAAAAGCAAACAATTTATCTGACCGAAAAATCTTTTATCTGCTTACGTACTTTCCGAAAGTTGATTTTACGCACATGCTTTGTAAAAACCCAAGACTCGTGAGCTCTGCGGTAGCTTTCCTATAATTAACTATTAGTGGCATTTGGCGATTTTTGCAATTTTTTCGTTGTACATTTACTGCTCCCCAAAACAGAAAATTTATTTTCCTTAAAAAATAGTTTTATGTATAAAAACATATTTTTCTTAATTACAAAATTCCAAAAAATTTTTGAAGAAGTTTTATAGTATATTGTTTCAACTTGGCAGAGTTGAAAAGGCAAAAAAATATACCACGAATGTTTTAGGAATTTAAATTCGAAAATATCCGCAAGTAGGAATTCATGAAGTTGTTGAAATTGCGATTTTAATAATATATTTCAAGTTAACCACATGTTAAAAACATTAATTTTTTTAATCAGGTACAGTTAAGTCAAAACAGCTATTTCATAAAATTTCAGTTTGGCTGAAAGCAAAGTTTCAACGCCAACTTATGCCTTTGTTGTAACAATAAAGTTGTTACAACATTGCAGACGAACCTAAGTGTAGGTCAAAAATCAATTTTTTTAAACTTATTTATTAATATCTTTTTAACTAATTGTAATATCAGGACATAAATAGACAAAACGGCTGTCTGGGTTCATTCCCAATCTTTTAGTACATGTGGCAAGTTTTTGAGTCGCGTGGTTTGTGAGAAGATAGACGAACATAAAAACATAGATAAATAGACAGATACATTTTTTTACCTTCGAATTTTTATAGTGTAGATGATTAAAATTGAATATACGATACATTACCAGCAATTATTTTCGGGATAATAAGTAAGTGCAAACACTGAGTAGTATTTCTTGCCTGAACAATATATTTTTATGGGAATGTATTTGAACGTAAATTTTATGGACACAAAACTGATTCCATATTATTGATATGCTAATTTTTTAAATGTTTTAACTTTGTTTAGCCCGTTTTATCCCAATATATTTATTTTGTTCAAATTTGAGAATAATTAAAGTTTCTGAAATGAGTTAAGGCTCAACAAACTAAATGTAACAAAATTTAAAAATTTATATATATATATAAATCTGACCCGCGTCCTCTAAATAGGACACTGGAATAAAATTTGTTCTTACATGTTTTAGTGTTCTCTTGAATAATGAAAATTATTTCTGATGGCAAAATTTTACTTTATTTGAAAAATACTTTCTTGTTTATAAATGTATTTTGGTTTTCCGTTAAATTTCACTCTAATTTTGGTAGAAAAGTTCAAAGCAAATCTGACAAAGCGTTTTCTCACATTTGCCGCAGTATGTTTTTGGTTTTCCATTGCAGCCCTATCTTTGACCTTCTTCTTGTTTTGGTAAAAAACGACCAATACTATCTTTACGGATGTCTTCTTTTGTATAAGAAATGTACAGTCGAGATCCTAGGTCGTTCTTATCACACCTTGTCTTAGATAGACTGTTATTACAGCTCTTCGGAACTCCTTCATTCTTAGGGCTTCATCTTTGCTCAGTGGTTTGGGAATTATCCAGGCGTTTACCATTGTCATATCCAATGAACGTATAAAAAAGTGGCCAGTACCTTTTTGTTCCCACGACTTTTAATGGAATAAAGTCAAACCTACTAGCTGTGGTGATCCACACCACCGATATGTTGTAAGAATTTATCAAATTTGGCATTTTTACGTTAGTTTTATCTTTCTGTCTTCTTAATCGCCTCTTCACTTCAAAGAAAGGTTCTAAAGTACTGAAATCTGCAGCTACAGTGGCAGTGTTATTGTCACTCCATAGCACGGGGAAAATCTGCGTGTTCTCGTCAAATGCAAAATCAGACGTGCATCTTTCTTTCTTCTGCACAGACTTCGATTATTCTAAAGGACACTTGTGGTTGATCCGATTTTTTCGTATGTTTCCTGTTCACTAAGACTTTTCAAAAGATCAATGCTAGTTAAATAGTTATCAAAATATAAAGTGTAACTTGAAGGGTTCACAAAATTCTCCTTTAGTTTCATCACAACCCGAGTACCAAGAAGAGTATCGTTTCTTGCATCAGATTCTTGACCGCAATTGAGAGAAACATCTCCATCGCTTCCGCAGAGAGCCCACATTTCATATCCGAAATGTATTGGCTTGTCTCGGATAAACTGATTCTGTCTATTCCTATCGTAATACGTGCTAATCATTTCGTCAATGCTTTTATTTGCAGAAGCAATTATAAGCATTATGGCAAATATTGCTTTATTATGGCAAAGGCTTTACTTTAAGGGATCGATCCTGGACATGCTGATTTACAGTTCCATTGTCTATAAAGTGTAAATATGATTTCAACTTTTGGAAGCAGTTTCTTGACATGACATTTTCACAAGGGCATTGCCAATGTCTTCAACATCTGGCCAATAATCACATTCATATGTTTTTGAATGATAGCTATTTAGAAGAAAAAATTCCTATAAAAACATGTATTTCGTCGGCAGTGGTCAAGAAATAGTGTTCGTTTATTTTTACATTTACTGCATATAGCATAGTTTCTTTTACAAATAGATCGTAAACTTCACTGGAATAAAACTGCTCAAAAAGCTCTGGCGGAGTTTTACCTTTCAATGTAGTTTCCATCTGCTTGAACAGGTCACTTGCAATTGATTCAGCCTTCGTTTTTCAATTTTTAAATCGAGGTGATTTATTTTTTATCCAAAACGACTGATGTATATTAGCTCTTTTTTCCGCCCTCGTTGTCGAACAACTAGAGCTTGTGGATGGTTCGGGCTGGAAACTACCTCTGCAGTTCTAACCTCCAAATACCCAGGAACATCGTTTACAATAATCTCACCAGTATTTACTTCATTTTCATCCTCTTCATCTCCGTCATTTTTTTCACTTGCATCTGGCTGTAACTTAACAATTTCAACATCGCTCTCATCTTAGTCTAAAATATTAAATAATCCTAATGCTTCCTCTAACTTTAGAAACCTTTGCACTGGTAAAACTAAGAAGCGATGAAAAACCAGAAGATAAATTAATTTATTTTTACTCTTCGTTATAAAGAGAGAAAGATCGCATCAATTGCATGCGTATCGTCCCACTGTCCTATGTAGAGAACAGTTTAAAAATAATTTGCTAAAACTTACGTAAGAACAATATCACTCTAATTGACCATCGGGATCATAACGAAAGTGAACCACCACTTAAAAAGTGCCCAGCAAATTGTCCAAAGCCCACTGAAAAAAAATTCCGTCCTGAAATGTGATAAATAAGCAAAACTTCCAGAGGAAGAAGGAAAGAGTGAGACACATAACTCACACTAGAAGAAGCGAATACATATTCCTACATCTTCCAACAGTCGAAATTTTCGCAACAAATAAATAATGATATTCAACATGATATTTTTCAAGTGTCCTCTAAATAGGACACTATGATAAAATGGGTTAATACGAATGTATATGATAAATTGTAACTGTTTATTAGTAAATGGATTTGTATTGTTTTAATATACGTATACCACGAAACAGCTTTATAAAATATTGAATAATAAATTTATACTCTGTATCGAATCTTGATATATAATTGGAACATATGAAAAATGAATTTTCTGGATAGTTACACGTACTTAATCCATTAAATAAAATATTGTTACTATATGTAAATATTTTCGTAAAAAAAGTATTATGTGACTGCTGAAGTTTCCAAATACAAATCTTCCTTGAAAATATAAAAATATACGATAAAGTGTGATAAATTATTCATATGCGCATAAATTACTTTGATGAACATTCTCAACTTAATTAAATGTTTTTTTCTTTCAAAATTATGCAATAAATTCAGCAAGATTAAAGAAATCAAAACTGCAAAGTTTATTTTTAAACAAAGGGGATATTTCTTTCGTAAAAAAATATTTTACCTCCTTCTAGCTCAACAAATAACGAGGACGAGATACTATGTTTCATTTCTTTTTTCTCTTACAACATACAGAAAGTTAAGGAATCCCTGGAAATCAATGATGGAAGAAATATTACCTTTTTCTTGAATTTGATACCACAATAGGAGGAACTCGATAGGATTCCATTCCACATAAACAACAGGAGCAGTTATTTGAAGACTTCGAAACTGGTGTAGTAGAATATTCGAAAATTGTCTGAGTGCTTCTGTTGATATTTGATCTTAAGAAATTTTTTTGAAAGATATGTTTTATTTTATCAAGTAAGTTCTTGTTCTATGGATTTTCATTCCATTTTAATTGTTAGAATTTAATCAAATTTAAAGGATATAATACATGACAGCAGTGTTTTATTCCTTCAGAAATCTCTCTCTCTCTCAGTAATTTCGTATGATGAACCTTTGTACTATTAATTCGAATTTGTTAACGAATTTGCAAATGAATTCCTCAACGAATTATACAAAAGTGACAAATGACATTACTACTATAATTTCATATATTATGATACGTGGTAGCCTAGTGGTCAAAGTCAGGTACTCGTAACCGGTGATTCATGGGTTCGAGCCTAGTGCAGCTAAAGACCCACTGTGCAGAGGAGCTGATGCACGTTAAATATGTCCATTCGCATACTTCCTCCCATTGGTATGATGTGGAAGTTAGAAGAGGGAGGTGCCATCTCAGGTGTCATTGTCGTCACTTGACCGCTATTCAAGATTAGAAGGCCCGTCGTCTAAAGCCCTCGTGTATCTGAATAAGGCGACATTAATATCCACCACTAAATTCACTTATATTATATATATATATATACATATATATATGATTTATTTACATATATATCATACTTCTATAAAAAAACTTATATTTTTGCATTAATTTCCAGGATGTACTAATCTTAAATTTCAATGACTTTTTTTTTAAAAAAAAATGATGTTCCATAATTCTAAGATTTTTACATAATTGATATATGTTAAATCTATCTACATTACTGGCCTATTATTTGAAATTATATATGACTAAAATTCAATTCTAATAATTATTTTTGATGCGTGAAATGTGATCGCGGTAAACTAATGGTTAGAATCACCAACTCGTGGCTGAGTTACGGCCATTGTGCCATTGAAGACCCACCGCGTAGGAGAACTGTTTCACTTTAAATCTTAACGTGGTGTGGTAGTTTGAAAAGGGGCTAGCCAGATCAGGTGTCGTCCTCATCATTTGACTGGTTCAGAATTAAGCGTTCCGTCACCGATAGATCTCATGTGGATTTATAGTGGGCCTGTCATAAACACTCACTTACTCAATATGTTAAATTTCTGTCTTTCTTACTTAATGAAAAATATTTGTCACAAATTGTGTATTTATATATCCAGATTTTCCTTACTCTTTGGCTGTTTAATTAATTTAATACTTTCAAATGACTTTTGAGTTCTTGAGATCCAGATCAATTTTATCCTCATAGAGGTTTCATATAGGACACAGGACCTCTATTTGTTGAAGAGCAGCTGAAAAGTCTAATATATGACCACGTGTTAGCCTTGTATCTGGACAGTTATCACAATTCCTATTAACTCTTTTACCATCCCTATCAATCTTCATTTGTGTGTAATGACCTGTTCGTAGCCTATGAATAGTTTTTGTTACAAGGCGGTCTCCACTTATATTACAGTGTTGATGATTTACAGGAATTGACTTCTCTCTCAATTTGAAATTTACTTCTAATAAGGTAACATTTGAAAAATTGTCCTTATTCGGATTTTTATAGCCTCTTTCGTCAGTTTATCCGCATTTTCATTACCTGTAATATTTTAACAAAAGTACCAAATATGTAACACTATTACAACAAATAATAAAGATTCACGAATCTAATATTTAGTGCGTATATCTCTGAAAATAGTGTGCTTCTATTACTTAGTTTATATATTTCATGATAAAACGTATAATAAATGTTACTTTAATTAAGTAGTATATTCCTATCAAAAATATATCAGCACAATGACTTCCCCCGTTCTTACCTAGCTCTAACATATTTAAGAATAAATAACTATATGAAAACCATTTTTTTATTTAAGAGAATTTATTCCGGTTTCGGTTTTTTTTTAATTTTACAAGGACGTTCTCAAAAATTATTTTCCTTGTGTTGAAATAAATGTTCATTTTTTTCGTTGAAATCAAATGGCATAATTTATTTATATAGAAATACATTTTTAAAAATATCATCATTGTATTGTACTCCAAGCACTCCAACTCCATAACTGTATAAAAATGCATCTAAGAAACATCAATTTCGAAGCATAAATTTAATGTGGAATAGAAATACTTCTATTTTCCCTCGAAGAATGTTTCTGAAGTCCAAATAATAAAACACTTCTTTGTAAGCAATAATAAGAAGGATTTGAAAATAGTGACTCAAAAATGATTCAATTGATTCAAAGAAAAAGTGTCACGAATTGTTAAGCTTATAATCTAGTTCCAAAATCTCAATCTTTGTTTTCTTAAAAAGAAGTTTATCTCTAAAGTAAATAATGCAGATAAATCTGAATAAAAGATGTTGTATTTTTTAAACGCATAAATATTGATAAAGGATACTTTCACGAGATCTATAAATAGATATGGAATATTTTGACGTGTTTAAATATGTTTCTTTTGGAAAATGTTTATCTCTGCGGTTATACGAAACCTTTTTTTTTTTGTTTTAAAAGATGAAAAGCTATTTCGAATAATTTTATTCTATTATGATATAAATAAACAAAATATAAGAGAACAAAAATAGTTAAAATGGGTTAACTGTTTCTCAAAGTTATAACATTATTAAGAATTTTTTTCTCGTTTATGTCTAATTCTAATTTATATTTTTATCAGTAAGCAACGTTAGCCAACTTAGAAATGTAACTACAGTACATAACATAGCCTACTTATGATAAAATGCTTTCAGTTTTTCATTCTGTAAGCACTGTTATGTTTAAAACCTTAATATCAGATAATATAAAGAATGAATCTCCATATAACTTTCAAATCTTCGTATTTCTTAATGTCATAAGGTATTAAAGTATCCAAACATGTGCAAAATTACCATTTTGGATCAAAACGTTCTTTTTTTTAATATTACGCATTGTTTTACATGCACATTATTTGATATACAGAACACTATTTTCGCCGTAACATATATTATTTCATTTCTACGTTATAGAAAAGCCAAGTTGCAATAAACTGAATGAAAAAAAATCAGAAAAACCAGAAGTGGGCTTTTACATTGCTCAAAATCTGTTATAGGAAATACGATAACTTAAAGTAATATAAATGAATGTCTATGCCTTTTTTTAAAGTTTTAATTTATATTTTCTATGAAAATATATTTTTACTGTACGAATAGTGTTTTGAGTAATGGTCTTTTTATTTCAATAATAGCCTCATATAAATATGTTACATTTCTTATATATAATACTTATTTCATCAGCTCTAAATTCTTTACATGTATATAAAACTTTAAAATTTTAGTTCGTTTACTAGATAAATTTATGTAATTTTTATTATATTAATATTTTTACTGATATAAGTTTATGGATTTTCCCTAACTGCTTGGGAAAGTTTTAGAAAAAATACTAAAATTTCACGTATAATAATGATTTTCTTAAAATTTAAATATTATTTTTAAATACTGTGGTTTTTTTAAGTATCAGTATGTATTAGTATTGATCACCAAATATTATTTATTTTGTTTTTAGTATTATACTATTTTGAAGAAGTACTTACTTTGTTCGGATACCTTAATATTACATGTTAGAAAAAAATACATTCTGATAGATTCTAACTAGAAGAAATTTCATAGTTTTAATATTTTAAATTAGAAATTATTGCACCCATAATAATAATAATAAATATATAAGTATTATCTCCATTAAAGTGCAATAACATGATATTTTTACTATTGTTAATAATTCTGAGTAACGAATAATTTAAAATTAGATGAAATGTTAAAATAAAAGTTATTTATAGTATTAATGCATCAAATAAGTTCATGGATGCCTTCTATGAATAAAATAACTGCTAAATATTATGCTATTTATGTATTTCAAAAACTTTTAAAGCATAGTTAATGCATTCATGTCCCAAAACTTATAATTTATTCATTAACATGCCATTATGGTTTGAACTGTATACAAAATAATTTTTCTGCTGCTGTGAAATAAGTAAAAATAAACGATACATTCAATAACATTCATTATAATTGCAAGTGAGTTACATATGTGTGTGAAAGATTTTCTACCATATAAAAAATGTTTCTCATTGAAAGAGAGAAACGTGACGAAAAAGTAACAGCTCTCCATTAAAAAGAAGAGTTAATATTCCCCTGCTTCAACATAAAATATGAATGCGTCCCGTTACCTATGCGACTTAACTGACTGCTTCCCTCCGTTACACTCCATTCCCAAAGATACCCTAACGAACCTATGATCATCGTAAATAACATTAGCCGTACGGTCAGAGCATGTGTTTCTCTTTTAACGATTATGGGCGACCAAAGAGAGAGAGAGAGAGCTAAGCGGCCATCGCGAAAAATAAAAAGCGCTAATTTTTCCGAAATCGCTTTGTTGAAAGTGAGCATCGACTGTTAATTTGTGACTGGCTCCAAATGAAAAGGAGATGCTTTCGCCTAAAAGGATATATTCATCTCCCAGACAGAGTGTGTTCCATTCCACTAATGAATGTAATTGGAATTCCATATGCGAAGGAAATGGATACTTTCTGAGAAGTTTATTTGTTATTTTTTTTCTCTATCGAAAATTAAATGTGGAATTTTCACTTTATTTGGGAACCTGCCGATGAATAAAAGAAACTCGAATTCAGTATCCGAGCAAAAGTGTTATTGATTCTTAGGATGCATACTTATATATTTATTATCATTGCTTCTCATCAAATTATTCCAAACTTTTCAATTGAAATTTTTTTAATGTGTTCTATTTTCATTTGAATGCCGTTTTGTACGTTTTTAAGTAAGTGTTAACTGCTTACTGTTCAGGAAATAGAATATTTTACTCATTATATAGGGTTTTTTTTTTAAAAAAATGTTTTGTGCCATTCAAGGAATTATTTTCACATTCATTCTTGTATTGTGATTTCATATTTCTTAAAAAAAGACTTCGTTTTAAATATTTATAAGTTAGTTTTAATAATTGAAATGACGGAGATATGCCAATGCATGTTAGCTGAAAATTATTTTACTTTCATCTACATATCCCGATTTGGTGCAATATGTTTTAGAAAGAATCATAGTATAACTTTTTTTTTGTTTTAATATAATATCTAAAATATTTATAAAATATAATAATGAAGTGTGACTGACAAAATAATTTTGATAATGAGAATAAAGAATGAGATAAATTTAGGAATGTTTATAATTTATTTTTCGCTTTCGTTATCATTGAACTGAAAAAAAGAAATGCAGAATTTTTCGGAACTTAAATTAAGATTAGTATTCAAAAAAAGTAATAGTATTATAATACATTTATATATTTCTTTCAATATTTCATGTAATATTGCATTGTATAATTTATCCCTGAAATAATTATGTCATGTTCTAAGCCTTCGCACACTTGTTGTGTATTGATATATCTGGTTCTATTTTTTTCTCTTTTTTATCCCTGAAAATGCTTTTTTGAGTTCTTATTTCAATACATAAGTGTGAAATATTTAATGTGTTTTTTTAAATATTTTTTTAAGAAAACTATTTCAATTATTCAAATCTCAGACTTCATTATAAAGTAACGATAAAAATTTTAACTACTGAATTCAGTTGAAATCAAGAATCCACAAAAAATATCGAAATGTATTTAATGATTTAGTTTAAATGCATTCAATCAGTTTTAGAAAAGTAACTTTTCTATTGTTATTGTGATTCATAGAAATAATGAAAAAACATTTAGTACTGAAAGATTGCTATATTTAAAAATGGTCAATGTTAATTTATAATAGGTTTTCTATGAAACAAATCACTTTTTTGTCCAGAAAATACTGAAAAAAGTTGATAAAATTTTATACACTTATATTCGGTAAGCATAAACTAGTACCTTGAACAAATTTGCATTTTACTTACGCAAATTAAAAAATAACATTAACCACAAATGTAGCTTCTTAAACAAAGTATTAACAATTGGATATGTTTGTAAATAAAAGTAAATTAATTATAAATCCTGGTTCAAAACACCTTTAAAAGAAAAAACAGTTAATACCAGGCTTAGCTATAAAAAAATTCTAAACATTTTTTGTTTTGTTTTGTACTTACATTAAGAAAATGTGCTAATTTTTCATCTTAATGGAAAAAAATGTTTTTTTAAGATAACGGATGGAGAAAAAAAAGGTTGGTTAATCTTTAATCGACATCTGTGTGCAAATATTAAACTAAAGTTGTTCTTTTTATCCAAAAAATGGTTCAGTATGTTGTGTTGTAGGGCACAAAGACACATATTTCTTCTTTCTATTCAAAAATGTTAATGTCCACTTCCAAAAAATATAGTGTTTATACTCAGTCGTAATTTTTTTTAGTTTATGAAAATAAGAATTTTGTCATCAAAGTAGAAAAATATTTTTTTTTCTATTTATATAATTTGTATTTCTTTCACAAACACAGTAATTTATATTTTTAGTAACAAACACTGGTTTCGCTAACGTTAAAACGTAAAACTGAAGGTTACTTAAGAAATTAGTTTTCCTTTACTAACGTAATGAAATTCATTTGTACTCTAAAATATTGATTAAATTTAAATCCACTCTATAAGAGTAAAAATTTAACAACATAAATATTTGATAAGTATCCTCGCGCGCGCGCGATGGTCTATTTTTAAATACGTATTTCTATCTACGAAAAATCTCTATATGTCCTAGAAACTGCAGTTTTTAAGGGGATTTGGTACCCTTTGAGAAAAACTTTTTATTTACGTATTTAAAAATTATATTTTAGTATTTTGTACAATGTTTCTATTCAAGAAAATGATACCAGATGAAAGTTTTCATATATTATTCACACAATTTTAAAAATTTAAAATTTTTGAAGAAAATTGGAAAAATTTTAAAATCCTACTCCTTTTGTAAAATTTAATTTTTTGACCTGAAATTTTTTTATAATATTCTTATGGATATTCTTAACAACTTTAGGGATCGATTTTAGAATAACTTCATTAGTTTTTGAGAAAAAAAATAAAATGTTGATAAAAAGGCTAAAAATCAACGAAAAAACTAACATGACTTACATTTTTTTTTAAAGTATTTAGTTTATAACAAAAAGAATCCTTAATTTTATTGCGTGCTTTATTTTTAACACGCAGGAAAAAAATGGAAGTGATTGGTAAATAATTGTCGAATTAGTAGCATTTTGAATGCACTAAGGTTTCGAAAAACACAAACGGAGAAAAACCAGTTTAAAGTTTATAATTCTGAAAAAATAATTTTTATAAACTTAATTAAATTTAAAATACGGCTTTAAGATATTAGTTATACGTTTTTCTTTAAAATAATTGCATTTCATATTTTTTCAACCCACACATTTTTAGAAATGTTCAACTTTTAGAGAATACTAATTGCACAAGAAAATTCAAGAAAAACGTTAAAAATATTTTTTTTCTGTCACGAGAGGACTTTTAGCTGTTTTTCTTCTTATAATATTAAAGTATTACATTTGTATGAACAATATATCAGGAATAAGAACTGAAATTATAAATTTTTAATATAAAATGCCTTAATTTAAAAATTTTACATGCACACATTTCACAAAGAAAAAGAATGATTGTATATGCATTGCCTCGGAAATATTCTGCTTTATATATTGCACATTCTTTTTTTAATGTTATTATTTCTCTTTATAAATTAGATTTTTTTTCATCAATACGCTTTTTTTAGCTTTTTCTTCTAAAAAGGGTGTGGGGCTGAATCGCCTAATTTGTTTTCAAATGAAGTTTTATTCAACTTCTAACTTTCCGACATGCACAAGTGATATATCAATCGAAAGATAATAATGCAAAGAATAAGATTAAATGAAAATAAAAAACGATAGGTTTGTTATTTTAGGGGTACCAAGTCGTCTTAATCAAATATCATTGCTTTCAAAATGATAATTCAAAAATCATTGTTTTTGAACATTTGGTAAAAATCTCTAGACTTTTCATTTAAAAATGTGAGTCGTATCAGTTTTACAATAATCCTAATAGTAAAATGAAGCAAAACTGTAAGACATACCCATGGATTATATATATAGCCATAGTTCTTTATTCGAAGCTTACGTCTAAGATAATTGATTTTAAAACTATAATAAGGAATAGAGACAAATCGCAGTATATATTTAAAATTGAAAAAGATTAAAAACGTGGGAAATTGATTTAAGGATTTGCTCAGATTTACTTAGAAAATAATTCAAATTAAAAATAAAATATTTAAAATATTTACATACAATAAAAAATACAAAATAATTATATGATCATTATTATAACTGTAGCTAAAATTGAAATACACGATAATATTAAATTATATATCATTTTTTTGTTTATACCTAAAAAAACACACTTCCACGGAGAAATCGTAATTAAAGAGGAAAACTCTAGAAAATATTTTTTATTAATGTTGAAATATATTACGAACTGTATTCAAAGCTTATTTGTTCTTTTATTATCTAAGTTCATAAATATAAACATTTTCTAACTTGAGCTTATGTTCATAATAAGAGTAATTACGTTTTTGTCATTGTGGCTGAAAAACAAGTACCTTTATCACTTGTAAATTATGAAAAAGTGCAAATATTATTTTTAGAAAAGCGCAATGTGTAAAATGTATAATTAACTACCACACGCACACACATAAAGGGTATTATATTTCAAATACATTTCTTATCTAAAAGGCTTATTGGATTTCAATAAATAAAGGGTGTTTTTTTAGAGGTATAGAACTTTAAACTGCAATAAAACAACGATTGACATGAAGTATTTCTTATTCGAAAGATAATCTTGTGGCATTACATTTTAAATATGATTTCTGGCATATGACTGCCACGGATGGCACGAATGTAGTCCAATCTGGGCGTCCAATTTTCGATGACTTCATAAGCGAATTTTGTTTAGCCATGAAGCGCACTTCTGGTTGAATAGCTACATCAACAAACAAAATTGCCGCATTTGGAGTGAAGCTAATCCACAAGTGTAAGTCGAAACACCGTTACATCCAGAAAAACTGACTGTTTGGTGCCCTTTTCGGGCTGGTGGAATCATTGGTCCGTACTTCTTCAAAAAAGATGAAAACCACAACGTTACAGTCAATGGTGATCGGTGTAGAGCCATGATTACTAACTTTTTCATTCCTGAATTGAACAATCTTGATGTCCAGGAGCTGCAACAAGACGGCGCAGCATGTCACATAGCTCGTGCCACAATCGATTTATTGAAAGACACGTTTGGTGACCGCCTAATTTCACGTTTTGGACCTGTGAATTGGCCTCCAAGATCTTGTGATTTAACACCACTAGAATATTTTCTGTGGGGCTATGTAAAGTCATTGGTCTATGCAGATAAGCCACAAACGCTTGACCATTTGGAAGACAACATTCGCCGTGTTATTGCCGATATACAGCCACAAATGTTGGAAAAAGTCATCGAAATGTGGACAACCAGATTGGACTATATCCAAGCCAGCCGCGGCAGTCGTATGCCAGAAATCATATTTAAAATGTAATGCCATAAGATTATCTTTCGAATAAAAAAATGCATGCCAATCGAATAATTCATCGTTGTTTTATTGCAATTTAAAGTTCTATACCTCTAAAAAAACACCCTTTAGAATTGATTCAAACAACATACTATTTAATTCATAATTCTTTTTTTTTGTTGTTGTTGCTTATCTTAATGTTACATATAATTACTTGTGCACGTGTCCGGTTTTTATTAGAAGGAATACAAAAAAATGTTAATCGCCCTAAAAACACTGAGATATTTTTTTCTTTTATAAAAAAAAAAATTGAATATTATTTTCAAGTAAATTATTCTTAAGTTAGCAGCGAACATAATACTTTACCCTCTATAAAACGTTATTTTATATTTCTGAAAAATGTATTAATTTAATAAAATTATCTTGATTAAATTTCTGAGCAAAATTTATATATTCATTACTTCTTTTTCCAGTTACAAAATTGATTAAATGCAAGATATAACCCACAACGGATACAATTATTAATAAATGTTATTTTTCAATTAATTTGATTTAAATTTTATCATTGTTTCTATCTGATTTTTAATTTGCATCCACAGGATTTCATCAATTATCATTACTAATTTTTTATTCCCCCAAAATAAAAAGCGGAAAATGTGTAAGTATAGGTTTTTGCCCAAGAAATCTAAAATAATTTTAAGCAAATTCTTCATTATTAAATTAAAGATTGAAATAGCTTCCAATAAATGCTTGATATTAATACACCTTACATTTATTTCAAATAGTAATAATAAATATCCTGTATGTTAAAATGAATTTTTGAAACTTGAAAAAACTTTATGGATATGATGTAAAAAAAACATCTTCATAAAAATAATTAAAAGAAAAATTCTTTAAATTAAACTAATCGATTGAAAATAAGGATTATGACAAAAATAGGTAATAAACGTTTTAAAGAAAAACGTTAATTCCTTTTAAATGTAAATTTACTTGCTGTTTTTTTTCTTTCATGTCTTATCTTGTCGAAGAAGTTATTAATGTTTAATCACAAGAACATACAAGTACGTAACACAAAAATAATTTAAAACTTCCTTTAATATTTTACCTTTTATTTATTTTGGGATATAATGCAAACTATAAAATAAAATCAAGTTTTTAATAAAACTTTAGCTCTATCTTCAATATTTATTTATTGCACATATATATTATTGTCTATGATTAAGGTTTCCGACTACGTTTGGAACCGTGATTTTGCAAAAGCATATAAATAGATAATATTTATGATATTTAGTGTCACTTAGATTAGAAAATGTATATAAAATTGCTTTAAGAATATTATTACAAAAAAAAATATTTAAGTACAATGTTTTGATAAAAAAATGAACATTGAATGACTAATTTTCAAAATATTTTCCTTTTGTGAAAAATGATTCTATTATAATATTTTGCCTGTATATAGCTCAGACCTCACTACAGAGGCTCAGCTAGAATTTTTGAAATATATAACTTAGACGTGGGTTTATCCTTGTTTTTTGACAACAGAGGGGAGAAATTTTAAGAAAAAAACGCCGATAATTATTTCAATTGGTTGTAACTCTAAAAAAAATAATGTGAACTTTTCAAAAATTGTAGTTGAGCCTCTGTACAGAGGTCTGTGTTATATACAGATAAAATAATATTATAATAGAAGCATTTTTCACAAAAGGAGAACATTTTTAAAAAGGTTATTCTAAGTTAATTTTTTACCAAAGTATTGTATTTAAAAATTTTGTTTGCCAAAATGTGTTCTTAAAACAATTTTATACATCGATTCTAATCTATGTGGCACTAAATATCATGAAAATTATCCATTTATGCGCTTTTTTGAAATCACGGTTCCGAAAGTAGTGGAATACCTTAAGTATATTTTTAATTATACAAGATTAAAAAGGATTACAAACTTAAGCATAAATGGAGAATAATAAAAACATACACATGTTTAGTGGTATTTGTATTGATAAATTGTATAGTTTTAACCTTGAATTTATACTTAAATAAATACACATTTTTTATAATTTTCTCATTTCACTATATCCTCATTTCTTTAAAAAGAAATAACTTACACAATTGCTTTCATAAATCGTCAATATAGCTTAAGACTAAATATCGATTTTGTGTGTGTGTTGTTTTAATTCACAACAATACTTTCATTCAGATGGATTAAAAAATGCATAAAAATAAAATATAAAGGTAATCCGAACACGTATAATTATCTTACAAAAAATATGCAAAAACAAATTGTGTGTACTGTGTCATTGTGGCAGCAATGTCTACCAATGTTTCAATCCATTAATTATCCATTTGCAATTACCATTATTATTTCTGGTGGTCCTC
The DNA here is from genome assembly GCA_019973935.1 of Trichonephila clavipes. Lineage (NCBI taxonomy): Eukaryota > Metazoa > Arthropoda > Arachnida > Araneae > Nephilidae > Trichonephila > Trichonephila clavipes. Next base: position 496,578 of record BMAU01021000.1, read on the forward strand.
AGTGTTTATAATATTTTCTCAAAAAAGTATTTTATATTGTTTTTCTACATCTGGAAAATGGTTTAATTTTTCAAAAATTTTCATAGACATACTACATGAAAGTTAAGAAGTATGCAAGGTAACCAAATGCTCTCTTTTTATTGTCAAATAAATTGTGAACCCTTACTGAAAATAAGTAGAGAAACTCTGCGTTCTTAGTATCACTGCTTGTATTAAATCCACTTGACGATTTTTTGCTCAACTAATAACATATTTTATTTTACTTTTTATTTAAACCAAGCACTATATCACTGTCCCCCTTCACAAGACATCACAATTATATTTTCAGTCTTTCTACCACCCATCTGTCCTGGGGTAACTTTCACCCCCACATAGCAGGGGGCTAGAGCTTTAGGGGGATCAAAGTCTGACTGACGTCTTTTGTAACATCCGGCTTGGAGCCCAAAGCCTGACTTTGCAGGAGGGCCCCAATATTCTCAACAACACGACACTGCTTCTTCTTCCACTCCTTCTTGAGACTATAATTGCATAACACAACTGTTTAAAACAGACTAATTTATTTAATAAGCAGCCTGTCTATTTTATTTCATTTGTGTTGAAACACACAACTCTGAATTGATCATTGATATATCATAATTTTAATTAAATTATCTTTTGAATTTAAAAAAAAATAGTAACAAATCTAAATATTAACAGTGTGACTATGAAAAGAAAGGAATTTCAAAATATTTTAAGTAGGGTTGTCAAGCCAATTGTGAAAAGAAAACGATTATGGGCCTTTACTACTGAGTTAAAATAATTAAATATTTTAACAAGCATATTTCTTGAATTCTTTTAATAAGTGTAATGCGAAACACGAAAGCTTCTATTCAGAGCACAGCAAAAGAAAATATTTTTAAAAATCTGCTTTTCCTCTCCATTTTAGTACATTTTATTCTCTTCGACAATGGCGAATGTTTTTGAACCCTTCTCTTCACATCACTTCCGTGTTTCCAGACAATGGTGCAGTGGAAAGGGTCGAGTCGCAACATGTCATGAGTCTGAATTCTAGTGGCACTAATTTCCAGCCGTGTAGAGGGAATAATTCATGTTAAAACTGTCGAGGGTCAAAGTCCTCTCATTTGTGTGGTGTGGTAGTTTGAGGAGGGGGGAGGTACCAGGTCATGTGTCATACTCGTCATATGACTATGATTCAAACCTATGAGGTCAATCAACAACAGCTATTGGATTACTTTATAGTATGGCATTGATTACTCATTTCCTTGTATAAACGAGAAAAATAAAATAATTCATCTAGTTGTTTTTAAAAGAACATTATTGCGCAAAAATATTGTAACACATACAATGAACTAAATAATTTTGATTAAGAAAAATTAAAAGAAACAAGAAAGTAAACAAAAAGGAGAAACAAATACTTTTTTATAAACATTTAAAATTTTAAGATATTCTTTTAGTATGCATCGATCCGTTACGCCAAAGTTTAAACAGGTTTAAAAAATAAATAGGATTTAACTATTATTGAAACACAAATAGCAATTTTTTGTTTTATTCAATTTCTTGGTTTAGCTCGTGGTCTTATTCAATATAAAAAAACTACAAAACTTCCCCTAACTTAATTAATATAAGTTTTTTTTTATCGCTTCAAATAATAATTTTAGTTACATTGTAATTACTAGTTATAAATCAGATAAATATATGTAAATAAAAATATAAACATTAGTTTCGATCTTGAATAAAAAAAAATCTTATTGCTCGTCTATATCATAAAAACGTTCAAGTATTAATATTTCAGCTACATTTTGTGTATTATTTTTATCCCTAGTCTCAAAACAAATTACACCCAAGACAGCAAAATAAACCAGGCAGAGAAAGAAAAATACACAAAGTGCTTACAACATCGCTTTCTAACTCTACCACTACTGCCAGAAACGTGTGATTAGACATAGGCATGTCACAAAATAACGTATTTTCTCCTTCCGATAAGGCAAAACGATTGTCAGGAATGATAAATCCCAACAAGAAAGATTCGTATCTCTCCCCTAGAATGCTATTCAAGCATCCACCTCGCTCTGATAATAGCGGCAGTTACACTCTGATTTTTGTTCTGCTTTTCGAAATGAATCCCCACCACAGATGTTAACGCACGCCACCGGTTTGTTTCCAGTGGAACGCATAATCAGTAGATTGTGGGGCAAACCCGTTAATAACTCACTTTTAGTATGGGCCCGTGATTAATAGGAGTGTGGTTGTGCGACTGCACTCTGCAATTTGCGACTAAGGCACAGAGTGAGTTATGGATATTTGAAGACTGACAGACATCGGGCATAATGTACCAGATATGCCTTTGGGTTTTAATATACCTACTGAAAAGACTTCCAGGAAAATGTTGTCACGTGACTTACTGTAATACAACATGCAATATATAATTATATTAATCCAAACCGAAAGCTTTGTCCAAAATACAAATTGTTCTTTGTATTTATTCTTAAGTTTAGTAAACGCTTAAAGCAGGGGTGGCCAACCCTAATGACTTCACGTGTCGATTCGAAAAAAACATTATAATCCCGCAGGCGCATATATATATATATATGTGTGTATATATATAAAGATTTGGATCCATTTCAAAAGTATTGGAATGAAAATTTAAAACAGATTGGCATATTATTGCTGTTTTGATTGTTTTCCATGTACACAAACGTAGATATAATAATAATAATGCAATGATCAAAAAATGTTTAATTTATTTATATTAGTAAAAATTTTGTTTCTTAACTCTATCAAATGGTTTTTTCAAGTCGATCTCAATGCGTAGATTTGTGCATTTCAGCACGATTTATGTTTGATAAATTTCTTTCATGGAGAAAAAAAGATACGCAGTAACAGAAGCAACGTGATCAATTAAAAACAGTTGTAGGATTTATTCGATAAAAAAAAAAAAAAAACATTAAAAACCAAAATAATGCATAAAAGATTCGTATTTTGTAAAGTTGTAATGAATCTTGTAGGCCCCAAAATTATTCAAGACGGGCCATGGGTTGGCCCTCTATGGTTGAATGCATGTTTGAACTCTTAGTAATTACAAATTTGATATCGTCATTTACATTGAATGGCATTTTTTTTTACTCACAAGGGGAGGGCACGACTAAGGAAATTCATTTGCGGTCAAGACTTGTTGTAATAGTAGTACTCCTTTAAGGTGTTCAACCCTAAATGTAATTCCGCCGAGTGGCCAGTCAATTCGGAGAAAATAGCCTTCAAAATTCATGCTTAGCTTTCATACAATTAAGTTTCAATTTCCTCCAACGATTCCGTCATCTGCATACTATGCGCGAGGTTAGGGTTCTATTAATTGATCAACTTTTTTTTCAATTCATTTAATAATTTTTATAATTAAATAAATTTATTTATGAAAGATTTATAAAATATTAAATATTTTATGTAATTATTTTGCGTTTTATAAAGTAAAAGAATTAAATATATGCTTTGTTTAAAGTATTTTTATTAATGTTATTTAAAATTATTATCAACTAAAACTATTTAAATTATTATTAATTAAAATTATTTAAAATAATTATTAATAAAAAATTTTAATAATTAAATTTACTTAAAATAATTATTAATTACAATTATTAAGAATCAAAATTACTTAAAATAATTATTTAATAAATTATTAGAAATTAAAATTATTATTAAATAAATTATTAACAATTAAAATTAATTATTTATTATTATTAAAAATTTTTATTAATAAAACTTATTAAATTTATAATTATTTTATTATTAAAATCATCATTAACTTATTATTAAAATTCTTATAATTTATTATTAAAATCATTATTATTTTATTTTAAAAATAATTATTACTTTATTATTAAAATTATTATTAGTTTATTATTAAAAGTTATTAAAATTATTAGTACATTTTTATTGAAAATATTAATTTTGTTATTAAAATTATTATTTATTATTGAAATTATTATTAAAAAACTATATTTATTTAAAAAAGGCTTACTAAATATTTTATAAAATTATAAAATAATTAATTTAATAATAATAATATACTTTATAAATTATTTTTTATCACATGTAATATTCTATTTATAGTATATTGTATTTCACATTATGAAACTATTTCTAACTATTTTTTATGTATAACATCACTTAACATTTATTATATATTTTATTATAAATAATATTTAATTATATAAAATATATATATATATATATATATATATATATATATGTAAATTTTAATACAAATATTTATGTATAATAATTACAGTATTTTTTAAATTTATAAAATACAAAATTACTGCATAAAATATCATTTAATATCAAATAAACCCTTCATAAATAAATTTATTTAATTTTAAGTCATTAAATGAAATGAAAAAAAAAGTTGATCGATGAATTGAACCTTAACATCGCGCATAGCATGCAGACGATATACCAACCAAGCTACGGAATCGTTGGAGGAAATTGAAACTTAATTGTATAAAAGCTAAGCATGAATTTCGAAGGCTATTTTCTCCAATTTCACTGTCCATCTGGTGGAATTATATTGAGGGTTGAACACCCTAAAAGAATACTACTATTACAACAAATCTCGACCCCAAAGGAATTTCCTTAGTCGTGCCCTCCCGTTGTCAGACTTAACGGAACGTTTTAATGTAATTTTTCTTCGATTATTTATTATAAATTATACTCTGTACTTTATTTCTGAGATTTTGTGAGATTATTTTAATGATAATGAACATATTCATTGTGTATAAAGCAGAAAATATTTATATTGTTTCCAGGAATTTTTAATACTAACACTGGATATCAACAGTGTCATCAATTGTGTTAAAGCGCATGCATGATATACTTGAACTTAAAAAATAATGCACTTCCAAGTTCTCAAATTATTTATTCTCTGTCTGACCAATAATGATATTTCTAATATTTCTAAAGATCAATATTTTTCATGTTAAATGTTTAAGATGGAAAATGAGGAGCTAAAATGAAATTTTCTGCAAAACTTGGAGAAACTGTCTCTAAATTGTATCAAATTAGTAAAAACAAATTTAATGCATTTTTTTCTGAATATAGCTATGTTCTCTAATGACACAGACGTTATTTTCACGAACCTAAAAAATTCAGAAAAGTCCCTTCAAACATTAAACAATTTTGTGTTTCCTCACATTCTTTGATTGTAAGGTTTTTGTCAACAAAACACTTGTTCTAACTGGATATACAATTATTGGTGAGTGTGACTTACATATTTTAAAGTGTTTGATGTTCAGAACTTGCCACAATCATTCAGAATGTTGAGGATGAAAGTATTTGTTTTTTTTTTACATGGCATAACACCTAGTCATAACTTCCTAAATTTAAAATGCTTTATGGTAAAAAAAAAATAATAAATAACACCTAACGTCACCTATATTCACTTGATTTAGTCCTTTGCGACTATTCTTCATTCATAAAACTTAAAGAAGTGTTTTGTGATGACATTATAATTTTGCAGCTTCCACACGAACTCTATAGACAATGTTACAAAGAGAAGGCAGATAGGCATTCGAATCATTATTAAGCCACTTTATTACATACATTAAAGCCAAAAAGGCTTATTTTGGATAGTCCTTAAAAATGTAACCGTTTTTAATTTGTTTTTCTGAACTAATTCCTAAATATTATTTAACACATTGTGTATATATTCAAAAATAAGTAATATCTATCAAAGAAGGAAAGAAAACAAAAGTAAAAGAGAAAAACACTGCCTTGAACTTTAAAGCCTCAAAATATAATGACTTGCCCACAAATGAAAACAAAATCACACTGAATAAACAAACAGTTTTCAAATGAAATGGAACAAAAAGATTGAAAACTTATTAAAATGCAAGCATTGTACCAAAAGTCTTATCAAATTCATTTCAACAATTTAATCAAATATTTGCTCTGGACTATTTTTTATTAAAAATATTACATCCGGAAATTTAATTAGAGCTATTATGAATTGAAATGCTTCACTTTTCGCATGCTTAGTTAATCTTAATAAATTAATTAAAATTAAAACACACAAACACAACTGATTTAAGAGCGGTTAAGAACATGTAAATTTTCTTTTCTCCTTTCTTTTTAATTAATCTTCATCTTTTGGCTTTTATAACAGAAGTACACTTCTCGGGTGAATAAACATATTCAGTTTTTAAAAGTTCCGTCTTATTTGTAATCTAGTTAATTAAACAGAAAAAAAATCCGTGATACAAATCTTTTGTTAAAGGGCATGAATGAAAATAAAGGAATGAAATTTGTTCTTAAAACTCGGAATACCGGATGTATCTTCAAGGAAAAGATTTCTATGAATACATTATCAACAAAACATTCATTGTGAGTACATGAAAATATGCTGTCGATTGATATATTTCCTTTGAAATTTTTTTAACTAAGCTGGTGCGATTTGAATATTCCAAATGTATTTATCAGTGAATGAATTATGTTTTGTTTTGATAAAAGGTACACGGTAAAAAAATATATCTAAATGTTTATAATTTCTTTTATTATAATTCAATGTACCTGAAATGTTTCTATTGTATAATCTACATTAAAATGGTCCATTTGCTGAAAAGATTTGAAATTTTTCATCCATGTGCTTCTCTTCAAAAACGAGCTTTGGGCAAGTAAAGGCTATATACATTTTTGGGGAATCCTCGACTCTCCTATTGTTTCATTACGAACACAACACAAATAACTCTCCACGGAGCATTCTGCTCCATAAATTCTCAATGCGCACATTTTGTCTTTGCTTCCACCTCCAGCTCCAACAGTTATTCCCACTGCGTCGTTTGGAATCTCCAGAAGCATTTCCTTCGATTTCTGCCATACCTTATGATTTAGAAAAGCAATTGAATTCGCTCAAAAGCTTTAACTTCTCGCAAAGTATTATCGAATCCCAGACTTCCATCATTTCTGAAAAGAGTCTCCCTCAGCGAAAAATCGATCAGAAAATTTTACGTTTGCTCCAGTGATTAGTAAAGCTCTCCCACAAGTAACCCCCATCAGAAGAATTTTTAACAATGGGTTCCGTTGTATCATAAAACGGGAGAGCCTCATTGATTCATCGCATTTGCAATGATTTACGATTACAAACATGCGAACTCCTATTCTCGGAGACTCAAAATATTGCAACAAATCTCTCTGGGTTATTTAATTCATGGCAGCAAATCATGCGCTTTAAGCAAATGGTCCGATGTTTCATTGACCATGGGAACGAATTTCACGAATGATTTCACAACCGTATTCCAATTAGCTAAGCTGTCGATTTGGGAATTACGTCCAATTTAGTTTCCAGTTTTCGATAATCTTGTTACACGAGAACCCGGGCTTCAAAAATTGGCGGATAAGCCTTTCAGTTAACTAACCGGAACCGAAATTCCTTTGATGACTTTTAACTGTTGACGCGAGCCCTCGCACGCGCGCTTTAATAGTTTCTAACAATAACATTTCCAAGAAGAACCATTTTAGTATCTGTGTTCTGCATTAGTGAACAAACAATAGTTCTAAAGAATGGCAGTACTTAATTTTTGAAATGTATATATTCTTAAGAAATTCAGAATTTAATGTATTTCTCAAGAATGTGTAAAACATAAAATGTATATGTATGGTGAAAGGCGTGCCATTTATTACAAATGATATAGTATCTAAACGGATAAAATATAATTTCGTGTTTACTTTAATTAAATAATGTTCTTAATTAGCATTATTTTCCTTGTTGTGTTAGTATTAATTGGAGTATAACTAAATAAAACTTAATTGGAACATTTCCCACTTTGGAAATATAATAATTATATAAACCCATTTTAATATATAAAATAAGTAACATTTAAACAACATCTAAATTACTAAGGTTGGTGGAACATTTTATACTGATACTTAGTTATAGAACGTAAGCAATTTATTTTTGGAATTACTTTGTATTAAATAGCAACTTAAATTAATGTCTCCTTATAGTAATATTACATTTACTTTTTGCACTGTATGGTTCTTAAGAGTTTTGATGGGCATTAAATAAAAATATTAACTAAACATTTTCAAGTCATAGTTACATTGTCAATAAATGTGCACATTTATATACATACAATTATTTTGCAGTCATTTTTACATGTGTACAGATATTCTTTGCATCGTATAAGTAACGGTTTGTTTTTTTTATTTCTTTTAAATGGAATGCATTTGTAAATGCAAATATATTTGTACTTTTCTTCTAAATAATGTTTCATATGTAATACTAATAACAAATAATAAAAGGTGTATTAATTGAATATCATGCTAACACATCTTCCATATTATATATATAACATTTTATAAGTAAATTCATATACATTTATTAACTGTTTCGTGTAAATCTTAAGCATTACAATAATATCGAGAATTTTCCAATGCTGTAAGAATAATATTTACTTAGTTTTTAACAAAAAAATCAAACACTTTTCTTCTTATCTAAATATGCCTAACTCTTTCTACGCTTTCAACTTGTCGTTTCTACAAGGTATAAAATTTAAATTATTGATAAAAAGGAAGCAAAAAATGTAAGCTTACAATTTACAAATAAAATATTTTTCAGTAAACACAACAAAAAAAAATTTTAAAAAATTACACAGACGATGGGAAGGTGTGTCTGTGCATTTTGAACAATGTAAGCATCCGGGATATTCAAGTCATGCAAACTTTGCCTTCTAAAAGCAAGTTGCATTCACAAAGTAAGCAATCTAATATAGATCTTGTGTTCCCATAAATATTCCATTTAGACATAAAATTTGTTGGAACAAGTGACCCAACACAATATTAATTCTCTTAATGCATGTAGATTGCTAAATATAAATATTTGAATTTTTTTAAACTGTTATAGAAGAATGCTTTTAGAGATAATGAGAGAAAAATATTATTCATTTTGTTTCACGTTAGTTATAAATTCATAAAATCAATATAAAAAAAGCGAATGCAATGAAGATGACTTGTTAATTTATTAAATCGCTTAACATATATCAATTGTTTACTCATGTCGCACTTATAAACTACATGCGGGGTATTGGTGGTGAACTTCGTAATATTTTGGACCCGGTTAAGCTTAAGCGTTTGAAATCTGATCTGGCTCATATAATCACTGTCCAACTTTCCACACCACACCAACGTGAAGATTTTGAGCCCATGGCGTGTCATGAGTCGAGTTCAGTAACATTAAAGACCCGTCATGCAGGGGAATTATGCACGATAAATCTGTCGAGAGCTCAAGCATCCTTCCATTAGTATGGTGTGGTAGTTAGAAGAGGGAGGTCCCAGCTCAGATGTCATCCTAGTCACTTGACCATGGTTCAAAATTACGAGGTCCGTCGCCAAAGGTCCGCTAGTTGTTGAACAGTGTGAAGTTAATATTCATCCATTGTGTCCATGCCATATTTAACAGGTATCTGCCTCTCTGCTTGACGCATCTTATGATATGCTCTGACGTGACTCCATCGTAATATATACAGAAAGAGAGTTTTGTTTTATAATAAACATTGCATAAATTTTATGATTGAATTAAGTTCTCGTTTGTTACTTTCATTGACTGGAAGGAGTTTTCGAAGCTCATAGTAGGCGTTTATGTGTTAAAAAAATCAATAGTAAATTTCGTTCCATATCACTATGAAACGTAATTTTATTTCAAATAAGTCAGTAATCTAACGAAATTTTTTATTAACAATGCGCCTGAAAATATCATTTTAGGAAATTTTTCAGTTAATACCGGTTTTTCCTCTTCCAGCCTCACCTCACTGAGAACACTTAGTGAGCTTACATTTCTTCAATCCCATAGTCGCAGCTCCACAGACACCCATACGTACCCTTATGCATATTTAGTCCCCTGGCTTCAATGTCTTTCTACAAAAATGTTACCTTTCCACACGAATGTATGTGCGCACGTGCGCAAATAACACTTAAGTGAGAAAAATGATATTCATAGTTCATATACACAAAAATGTAAATATTATAATTTAAATTAATTTTAGTGAGGTTGTTATACAGCATGTTCGTAGACTCAATGTCAAATGGGAAGGCATTAGGTGAAAAGTAGTGTCATTTTAAATACAACAGTTTAACTAATAAATGGAGCAATTTTAAAAATAATTTCAAATACTTAGTTAAGTGAGGATAGGCAAATTTTTGAAAATGTAGAAAATTGACATCCTACTTCACATCATCAGATTCTGGGACCACACATTTAATAATTGTGCGATGAATTTTTACTAATGTCACCTTACACAGCAGTACTATTAATTGCAGTCACAAATCGAACAGAAAAATTTGCTTGGTTAATTAAAAATCAACGCAGTTTGTTTGAGAAATTGATTTCAAACCAACTTTAATCTTCCACAAAAAGCAAAGTGTTACGTAAAGGGTGTTTTTTCTAGAGGTATAGAACTTTAAATTGCATTAAAACAACGATGTATTATTCGATTGACATGAATTTTTTTATTCGAAATATAAATCTTGTGGCATTACTTTTTAAATAGGATTTCTAGCACATGACTGCCACGGCTGGCTCGGATGTAGTCCAATCTGGACGTCCAATTTTCGATGACTTTTTCCAACATTTGTGGCCGTATATCGGCAATAACACGGCGAATGTTGTCTTCCAAATGGTCAAGCGTTCGTGGCTTATCCGCATAGAAGAATGACTTTACATAGCCCCACAGAAAATAGTCTAGCGGTGTTAAATAACAAGGTCTTGGAGGCCAATTCACAGGTCCAAAACGTGAAATTAGACGGTCACCAAACGTGTCTTTCAACAAATCGATTGTGGCACGAGCTGTGTGACATGTTGCGCCATCTTGTTGGAACCACAACTCCTGGACATCATGATTGTTCAATTCAGAAATGAAAAAGTTAGTGATCATGGCTCTATACCGATCACCATTGACTGTAACGTTGTGGCCTTCATCGTTTTTGAAGAAGTACGGACCAATGATTCCACCAGCCCATAAATCGTACCAAACAGTCAGTTTTTCTGGATGTAACGGTGTTTCGACATATACTTGTGGATTAGCTTCACTCCAAATGCGGCAGTTTTGTTTGTTGACGTAGCCATTCAACCAGAAGTGCGCTTCATCGCTAAACAAAATTCGCTTATGAAAATCGGGAACAACGGCAATCTCGTTTTGGGCCCATTCGACGAATCTACGCCTTGCTTGATGATCGTTTTGATGAATTGCCAAACCAAACTGTGAATAAATCACTTGACAGCTGTTAAATCGGTCGCCATCTTTGAAAGTAATGCCAACTTAAACTTCTATACCTGGAAAAAAACACACTTTAAAAACCCAGTTAAGATCTATAAAAGATAATAGCCACAATATGACATTATCCCAGTGAAATGCACAATCACTGTCAAGCTTTGACTACTTAATAATATTACTGTGCATAGATCTTTTATAGTAAATTCTGAATATTTTCTTCTTTTTTTGTGAACGATCAACTTTCTTCTTTCTACACTGCTAGACAATTGCTAACGACGGATCACAAATTGCTATGTAGCATAGCATTAAGCGAGACATGAGGCCTAGTAAGATAAAATATAGTTGCCACACTGTTCAGACAATAGAATAAAGAATATTTATTGTTCTGGAAAATACAAAAGCTGTGAAACATCTGAAAGAAAAAAAAATGTTCATTTGATCTGCTTACGGAGAAATGTAACAATGCATCTAAAAGTCAGCAGGCACCTTAAAGTAAGGTATCAGTACGGCATATGTCCAGCGTGGAGTGTTATGCAACATTCCACACGTCGTACCATACTTTGCGCAACATTATCCAGCAGCTGTTGAGGCAATTTATCCCATTCCTCTGTGAGTGCACGGATGAGGGTGTTCTTGTTTGTCGGAGGATAGTTTCGACCAGCAACTTGCCTCCCCAAAGCATCTCGCACATTTTCAATGGGGTTTAGATCTGGAGAACGCGATGGCCATACTAGACGTTGAATACCCTCGCTGTCTAGACAATCCTGAACAGCGAGTGTTCGATGACATGTTGTATTGTCGTCCATAAAAACAAATTTATCACCGACAGCACCACAGAAAAGACGAACATGAGGAAGTAGAACTTCATCAATGTATCGTTGACCCATCATAGACCCATTAGCAACCACATGTAGGCGCGTGCGGCCATTGATCATGATGCCGGCCCACACCATGATACTGCATGTCGGAAATCGGTCCTTTTCCTGGATATTTTCTGGACGATAAGCAGTACCACTCTCGCGCCAGATCAGTTGGCGTCTACAATCCGATGACAGACTCAACCTACTCTCATCTGAGAATAGTACGCATGCCCAGTCCTGTTCAGTCCAATTGTGATGCTCACGACACCATTGCAAACGGGCAGTAAGGTGCTGTCTGGTCAATGGGATACACACAACAGGTCTGCGTGCGTATAGTCCTACTTCCCTGAAATTTCTGGCAATAGTTTTTCGGGAGATCTGCTTTCCTGAGGCAGCAAGAAACTGATTTGCCACCAGCTGAGCTGTGGTGCGCCTGTTCCTTTTTGCTGATAGGACGATATATCTGTCATCTGCAGGCGTTGTACTTCTAACACGACCTCCCCCGTGCCGTCTACTACACATTCCATTAGTTTTAAATGACTTCCACAGTCGGGAAACAACGCTGTGAGCGATGTCGAACTCCCTGGCAACATCTGTTATTTTTCGCCCTTCTTCGATCTTTCCAATAATTTGGCTACGCATAAAATCATCTATGTGATGTCGGAAAGACATGCGAAAAATTTTAAGTTCGTCTATTAAATCTTTACTGTAAAACTTTGACTTGAAACAACAACTGTCCACACGCGTCAAAACCTTTAAAGCTCTTATGAACGGTATCACCTTATGAACAGACGTGGAAAAAAAATTTGCATACTTATACTTCTTCTTACTAATATCACTTACTTATTCTAATTTTCCACATTTTGTGGTTGCTATGGATGATAGTGTTATCCGTTCTTAGCAATTGTCCAGCAGTGTATAATGTTCCTAATACATTTCATTTTTGTAACATGGTAGCTTAGTAACATTTTGTGGCCAAATATATCACCAAGTCAGCCACCAACATGGATCTTATTAATTTACTATTATTGAAAGAATGAACTCACTTGGCCCGCAAATAAAGTTTCCTGCCACAATATCGTTTACTCAGCGCACGGAATTCCCTTAACAATAAATATGAATTTGATCCCTCTCTGGTGAATTTAATTAATGTTTTCGAAGCCGCTGATTCTAAGTATCGAATATTGCTACGCAGCTCTAATTAAATATTTCAATTACAGTCTTTAGGAAACAAGGAAAAAAACTAAAAATCAGCGATATGTAAGACATAATTTTTGAATAAAAATTTTATAAGAATGTTTCTGTTATTTGTAGAATCCATTATTGAACTCATTACTCTTGAGTCTTCTATTTTTGTTTTTGTGTTAAAAAACTTGTCCTTCAAAGGCTTTTCTCAAATTGTGTGTGTGTGTGTGTGTGATTACGTTCATTTTCATTAAGCTGGAGGTTTTTAATACTCAAAATTGTTTATACGATTAAACTACTACTAGAAGGCTAAAAAAATCATTAATTTTTATTTTAAAATGAAAAATTAAAAGCAATAATAATAAAGCAATGTATTTTTAATATTTTAACACATAATTTTTTCCAAAATTTTGCAGCTAGAATAATTTGAAAGTTTTTTAAATGATTGCATTAATAATTTTTTTTTCATTTCCAAAAATTGCCGTAAAAATCCCGTGTATTAAGTGGTTTGTGCATCATGTTCATTATTTTTTCTTCGTTTGATTTTTAGTTTTGTCATACACTCAAATTCACAGTTAAGGTCACAATCATGTTTTTCGTCATAACATTAAGTTGTTTAAAGAAAATATATAGAATTGGTAATATGTATATTTTGAAGGACAGTTAATACAATCTCAACTTTCAGCTTAGAAAAAGATGTTGCTTAGCGTTAGTTGTTGCCGAATTACTCGATTAAGTATATGAGATTTTTTCTACAATTTTGTGAATATTGCAATAAAACAAACACTTTAGGCCGTTCGCGATGACGACGACTTCTCACAATCGCTTCGATCAAGGGTACGCAGCCTGTTTTTTGCCAGAGCCACATACGTATAGTAACTACTTCACGCGGGCCACAGCAGGAGGATTGAGGGGGGCAGGGGACAATTAAGATCAAGGCCATTTAAAATGTAGAGATTGATCAAAATATTAAAACTCATAACTTTGAATTTTATTTTAAAACTAAATTAATCTCTATCAAATTCATTTAGAAAAAATAAGTTTTATGCATTGTTTACCCAGATATGAGGTAATTCGAATAATTCCTTTCATTAATAATCCCAAATCCTTGTTTGATTTCTTCTATTATAAAAACAAAACTGCAATGTATTTTGATAACTTGTTTTTTTTCTTTTGATAAAGTCTCACTTATATATTTATCTTATATATTTATTTCAGATATTAAAATTTATCAAGTATAGGATGGTAGTAAAGAGTTTTTATTGTGTGAGTTCTGGACAGAGATCAGTATTATATGTTTAAAATTAGTTCAAACTTGCCTGTGCATTTTTATTTCAAATTTATTCAAACACTTTTGATTTTGCTAAAAAAAATATCTGAACAAATAACTGAATTTATCAAATAGTTCATCAGGTACATATAAGAAACACTAACAATTTATGTATCAATTGACTTGTTATTCTTAACAATATCATATGTTAATCAATATCTACAATATAACACATTTTAAAGGATGTCTTTGTTACCTCTACATTTTGTGACATATTGCCACCGATAAAATATTACACTGCTGTTGCAAAGATTTTTTTAAGAAAGCCAATTTGTCTCGTCTTCAAAGAGATCCTTAAGTAAAAGGAGCCAATGAAAGAGATTTGTGCACAGTGGTATAGTGACGAATAAAGTTATATATTTTATAAATATAGTATTTCTCGACAAATCAAACAAGTTGTTTTGTTCATGATTTCTTTTTCTCTCCGAAATTGTCAAGATCCCAATAGTCTTGAAAAAACATATATTCTATACATATTTTTTGGCTTGGAAGACATTCGGGTTGATTAAAAGTTAGTTTCCCCCATAAAATTGTCGCTACTCCACTGTTATTTAATTCTTACTATTAGCTCTTACTCTCTACATATTTATCTCAGTGGAATTTTCAATCGTTAATAAAATACATTTTAAAGCGCTCAATTGAGCTGAAATTTTATATATATGATTATTTTGGATGACAATACAGTAATTTAATTATAATTATTACATATTAATTGATTAAAACTAATTAATTAAGGAATTACAAATACAGCCACGTCGGCATCTTTTTTGGCGACTTGTGTCAAAACTTGAAAAGGTGAGCTGAAGTTTTCTATACACTATTATTTTGGGGGAAAATATGATAATTTAATTATAATTACATAAAATTGACTGAAACTAATTATTCAAAGAAAGACAGATACAGTCACGTTGGTTTCATTTTTAACGACTTGGGTCCAAACTTTACAAGATTTTTTTCTCACGTTTTAAAGCATTCAGTTGAACTGAAATTTTATGTACACGATTATTTTGGGTGACAATACGTTAATGTAATGATAATTAATAAAAATTAATTACCACTTAATGTTGTGATTCTATCCTACGTATATACATATTTATATTAATTGTAACTATTTAATAAAAAATAGCTAAAATAAAAATTTTCTTTGTTAATCTAAGTAGGAATGGTGTGACTTAATTTTTTTTATATTACTTATTTTTTATTACAAACCATTACAATTACTTTCAATTCGTATCAGCACGACATAGATGGCACCATTTATATCGTTGATTACTTGCTTGTGATATAATTCCTCACTAAATTTGTAATGTATTGTTCTTAAATAATTTAATTTGTTAGGTCAAAGGACCCCAACCAGGCCACTATAAAAGGTCCGTTGGGTCACATGTGGCCCGCGGGAAGCTGGTTCAGTGTATCGCTGGTACCCCCCTTCTCTCAGGATCCCCTCGGAGTCAAAAGTCGTGCTTTTAGAAGAATGGTTGTGCTGCCACAAATATTTATCGACACACTCATAAACAGTATGACAGTCCATTATGAAGCGTGTATACTGGTGCACGAAGATCACAGTTTAAGTTAAACAGACTTTCAACGAGTTAAACACTTTCTTTCTGATTTTTTATCGCGTTTTTTAATATATCCTGTATCTTAATTCAAAATTAAAATATTTTATGTATGATTATGTTGCTAACACTGTAATACGCCTTTGTGTCAAATTCAGTGGCAACCCAGAGAAAAGTCAGTTTTCCTAGTTTTGGGACCTTAATTTTGGACATGCAGTTGAATAACTGAAATTTAAATATTTTGCGTACAATTACATATACTTGTATTAAGATTCATTCGTATTGCATTCGTGAAAATTTGACAACTTTAGAGTTTCCATTTTTTAGACCCTTGATGATCCTTATCTATAAGTATTTTGCGTAAATTTACACACACTTTTATTTGTTATTATTGCTTTTTTTCAATAAAACAATTACCAAACATCGAATTAAACTGTTTGATCTAGTCCTCCTCCCCACTCCTTGTTTTACGTATTCCAAATTACCCTATATATATATATATATATATATATATATATATATATATATATATATATATATATATATATATATATATATATATATATATATATATATATATATATATATATATATATATATATATTAACAAACATCAGTAAATGCTTTAAATACACGCATAGTATTACAGCACATAAATATTACCCATAGCAGTATTGGTAATCCACACAATCGCTGAGAAGCTCCCTGCGTTTGCATCTACATATTAAAAATTAATATTAAATGCTAAATTCCGAATTTTGGATTTTTATTTTATTGATCATAAACCAAACTAAAATACTTCGCAGCTTATTTAATCGTATCCAATTGATGAATCGTTCGATTGTTAATATGAGCTAGTAGAAAATGAGATAATCTTGAAGAAGATTAAGCGGATGGTTAAGTTAAATATGACACAGTCGTTGACTTATTATTTTGAGATGCAATGAATTAAAGGAGATTAGATCTTCAAATGTACTTTATCAAATGAATATCTTATGGGCAGGTTCGAATAACAATGATGTTCTGAGGTTTGGTAAAATGTGCAGAAAAATCACGCTTTTAAATTACAAGCATGGAATCATATAGTGACCGTTAGAATTCTGGGAATGTAAGTTTGACTTTTATGCAATGTCTTCAGTAACAACAAAATCCAAAATTCATAATTTTGAATTTGTTGTAAAATAAAATACAGTAAGAGTTACAATTGACTCCTGTGCTTTCTAAATAATTCTTGGTTTTTTTTCTATAAAATGCCATAATTTTATGCTTCAATCCATTTAATTCAAAAAATTAATGTTTTTTTTTCATTAATTTCCCTGTTTACGAAAATAAATATAAACAAATAAAACTTTAACCTGTAATTAAGAAAAATAAGATTTTTGCTGGAAACTTCCAGTATAAACATTTCATTTGTATTTTCCCCCAATTGATAAAGAGTTTCATAGTTTAAAATCTCAACTCTGCTCTATTTACATTTAAAACTGGAAACTCCTCAATGTTCTGTTTTTAAAAGCCAGACTTCCATTATATTTTTAAAGTGGAATTTTTAATAACAATGAAAATATAAAGAGTATTTCATAAATTAGAGTAGCTTTACAAAAATATATGTGGACTTAAAAATTCCCAAACAGCAGAAGCATGAAAGAGCTGAAATAACAAAATGAGGAAAGTGCATCCATTCGCTTTTACCATCTGCCTGTGATACTATCATTAGTAGATCCTTGTACTTTATGACAATGTTATACAAGAATGAGACTTAGTAATGACGTCAAAATTTTCATTTGGGCAATTATGTCTAAGAGGACGCGAACCATCGTCTTTATGTAGTAAAATGACAATTCTCGGCACTTTCAGAAGAACTGGAGTTTCACTGTCCAATTATATACGTTGTGATTGGACTTTTGCCAGACACGGCCTTTCCTTATATTTTTTTTCGCGATGTATTTTCAGTGTAAGTATTGCTTCATTTCTTCCACTTACATCGTTTCAAGATTCCAAATGGTTTTCTCTCTTCGACTGAAGATTTTCGCAGCAATTATTTTTAATAAAATATTATATATATTTTTTCTTTCCTTTTTGATGGCACTCAAGAGAAAATATGTTTTTATTCCTTACAGTCTTTGAATTGTATTTCAGACAGATTACAGCATGAATGCGTAGAAAAGAAAATTGTTCTATGGACTCTGTTCATTCATACAACTATTTTAAAGCTAAGACTTAATTAAAATAATAAATGTGGTGACAAAGACTAATACTTATATAAAATATGGCATTTGAGAGGGTTTGTTTTTCACGTTTAACTATATATGGTTCTTATAATTGATAATTCTACTATTTAATACGTCTATACACTTGAGTTGATTTTGGTTTTTTTAAGTTTTTTTACTTTTTTTTACTAGTTAGTGGAAAAAAATAATACTCGATTTTAGTTACTATTTATCATAACTAGCCGTCACTAGTCCACTTTGCTGGCTATTTCGGGATGTGTTATGATTACATGAATCCCAGTGGCTGAGTGGTAACGTGTCGCGCTTCCTCGTTGTAGGTCTGCAGTTCAAATCCCTGGCTGAGCAAGGTCGATTCAGCGTTTCCTTCCTTTCAGTGGGTCGATAACGGATTACCAGTCTCGCTTGGGAACTAAACATTGGGGTTGAGCCCGATCCTTGGTTAGGCCTTGGCTCTCATGGGCTGATACTCCACTGAGTTTTGTTTAGTAGGAATACATATAAATCAATGATAAATAAGTCCTAGCATTAAACTTTCAGGTATATAGCGAAGTATTCTTGTATCCTTTACATCTAAATAGGAGAGGACGTGGAGTTTTTACACGTAAATACATTTATCTTTCACGCTTCCATAAACTCCGACCTCCCCTCAACTGACTTTGACGACACTTTTTTAAGCGAATCTCTACTCAACAAGAAGAGCATACTTACTAAATCTCAAGACTATAGAGTTGATAGTTGAAAAACGAATTTTTATCTGTAACGCCCTTTAAACTCTTGCATACCCTTTTAAGAGTTGAATTTGGCAAAACTCGTTCTAAGCGGATTTCTCCTCAACAAAAGAAATATACTTTCCACATTTCAAGTCATTAGAGATGTAACAACTCCAGAGATATCGGGATAAGTGGTTCAATTTTCTCCTTAAATCTATATTTTTTCTGATATATTTCTTTTACAGGAGACATGCAAATGATTTGTTTCGAATGTGAAACTTCGTGTATTTCTAAATAATACTAATAGAGTTCATTGCAAGCACCACTATTTTATTATTAAGAACTAAAAATTATTTGTTTAAA
Organism: Trichonephila clavipes; assembly: GCA_019973935.1. Taxonomy (NCBI): domain Eukaryota; kingdom Metazoa; phylum Arthropoda; class Arachnida; order Araneae; family Nephilidae; genus Trichonephila; species Trichonephila clavipes. Next base: position 516,068 of record BMAU01021000.1, read on the forward strand.
TAAATATTCAAAAAATAATCCACATGAAAAAGGGATACTTGAGCTTTTTTAATCTCCTTATCATGCATTTTAAAACATTTTTATTGTTTTATTAATGTTCAAAAGAAATACTTTGTAAAGAGTTGTATACGGTCTTCTACAAATACTCTTTGGGAAAGAACTATTTTTAACTACGATTTTACTTGAAGCCTACTTTTCATAGAGAGGAATTGATTTTATGCAAATGTAAATGTCAATCGTTGAGTAGGAAGTTAATGGTTTAGAGTTGATCCTAAGCGGAAATCACATTGCGTGAGCGACTGGTGGTCACACTTCGTAATATTAAATCCAAAAGGAAGCAGATGGAAGACTTTAAAGCTTTAAGGCGCAGGACTTAGCAAGTTGGAAGCAGAAGCGTTCAAGAGAATAATTAAGATAAATGTTTCTATGTGTCTGATACAGTGATACTGAACCTGCGGCCCACCGAAACTTTTTAAGTGGCTCAGTCATGGTTCATTGCTCTGAGAAATTCACTTATTCAAGAACATTGTATTTAAAGTTTGATGGAAAATTCTTTGTCAAAAAATGAAATATATTAATTTTGCTGTCGGTGTTGTATGACTATATGCTTTTTCTAATTGGAACGGTTACGGTTAGTGATAACAGAAAATAGTGGAGTAGCGACAATTTTATGGGTGAAACTTTCGAAAATATATCGTTTCAAGTCGAGTGGGAGGTTGACTATTTTGTTGTGAAAAACAAACATGTATAATTAATTGTTTGATTTGTCACGAAAGTGCTATACTTAAAAAAATACCAATAAACTGAAATCATTCAATGACACTTTCCTTCAAATATCTCCTTCAAGAGGTGCAAAATAGGCTTTCTCTTGAATAATCTTTGTAGCAGTAACAAAGTGTTTTGTCATTGGCAGTATCACAGATATAACAAAGATATTCTATGAAGTTTGTTATAGTATTGGTAATCATATGTTACCGTCGTGTGTGGATAACAAACAAAAAGTTCTTTCAGAATAATTTAAAAATAAAAGAATTATTAAAAATTAAAGAAGTCCAAGTTATACACCAAGCCGATGAAGTCAGTCTATATCACGGGAGTTGAATTCTTTTTTCAACGGGCACTCGCTCATCTCTTTAAACCATTCATTCCAATTCTCCAACAACACCGGCGTTCATCGTCTCTCCTTTCTTTCCACTCCAATCTATGTCCTCCACCATCCAAGTTTCTCTTTTCTTCAGGGCTCTCCTCAAGTTCTTTACACCCAGGGCTCTCTCATCTCGTCTCCTAAAAAACCCTTTTAAACACCAGGGCGGGTCCACAGCACGCCCCACGTCCCTTCTCATTAGCAGGCGACAAAAGTCTGCCCTCGGCCTCCCTAGTCCTATTTGTGAGTAACACACAAATACACTCCCTCGCCGTCTGGAAACCAAGGTTGCCATGATTCTTGTCGATCACACCACCTTTGTTCTATAATCCCATTCTCTCGACACCGGCGTAGGCGACAGAGTTCTTTTTAGACAGTATTTGCCTATTGTCAATGGGTGCCTGCTCTTCTTTGACCATTATGACTGCCAGTCTGGGTGTTGACGCTTCCCCGAGATAAAACAATAAACAATGATCCCATGGCCACGTGCACTCTTGTCACTTAACATCTGGTTGAAACCATAAAACTTAGCGTGAATCGAAAGGTGGGTTTCACCCTAATCGAAGACGTCCCAATATGAAACCGTTTACTGATGCAGAAATTGTGAAGGAGCTTTACTTAAATTCTTATAATTTGGTGTTATTCACAAAAAAATGTAAAAAATAATAATTAAAGAAAACAAAACAGGATTTATAATAATTTGATCAATTTTCCACATTTTATATTCCCAATGCTATCTTGGTCTTAAGGCATTTCTCCCTCCTCCCCCTTTTATATTCATGTTGCGGCCCGCGTGAAATAACCAACATATGGATGCCAGAAACAAAAAAGGTGGAGTACCTCTGACCTAATAGCATTAAGAAGTTTAGTTATCAGAGTGTATTCTCATTAAGTGCTCAAAGTTAAATAAAAATATTTAACATTAGATCATGTATGTTTCTTACTCGAACCCGCGACCGGCAGTAGCCACAACTTGAGGACCATTATTAATTGAACCCATAGTTCGAACAACGATCAAATGAAGAGGAATACGAATTCACCTCTCTCTACATTTTCAGAACATGAAGACATTGTGATGTTAAGTCTCTAAGGAAGTGTATCGCAGTTCTTCACGACGGATGTGGAACGTTTGAAAGTACAAAATATCTGAAAGGTATTCTAAATTTTTGCTCAAATTAGAATAAATTCGTCTAAAAGAAGAAAAATAAACATATATAGATTCATGCGCATTACAAAACGTCGATTTATTAAAGAAAATTACAATCAAGATGCTTAAATAATAATAATTTCCAAATTACTTAAATATTCCATCAGAAAACTGGACTGGGATTTTCAGCTTTTTAAATCTATCTAATACCGGGGAGGACATTTTGTTGGTCTCAAGGGCCACATTTTGGGAGCTAAGGATCCTGGTGGGCGCCAATTTTTAAAATGATTGTCTTAATTTTAAGAAATAATAAATATAAGTTAAATAAAATAATGCTAGTTTTATTCAATTTATTTATTGTGCTAATTCCATATTATATGTAGAGAAAGCACACTTAATGCAATTCCTACTATTAGCTCACATTCTTTATATATATATAATTATTTATCTTTGTGGAATCTTCAATCGTTTCTAAAATACATTTTAAAACACTCAAATGAGTCTAAATTTTATATACATGATTATTTTGGATAGCAATACAATAATTTAATTGTAATTAATAATAAAAATTCAGTTTTTACAAAACAACGAAACTTTGCTTGTAAATAAATTTATTTAAAAATTAATATAATACAATTTTATATATATCTTTCTTTCAATTTAATTATTTTACAATTTTTTTTAAAATATTTTCGGAACTTCTTTTTCTTCGGAGGTTTTTAAAACGCGATCTAATTTTTTTCATGAAACTCACACAAAAAATAATTACAGATTCGTATAATTTATTTTACAAAATAATTATATTTTGTATTTTTTACGATTTTTTTAAAATGTGTTGAAATCGGTTCCTTTTTTTGAATACAAATTATAAGTAGTCCCGCTTAAACTTTCTTTCGGGTTAATGAAAAAAAAATATTTTACACTAAAAAAAGGTTCATGCTTTTCTTTTTTTTTTCCTCGTGAAGAGCAATATTATACGTAATCTGTACAAAAATTGATAAAATATCTTGAAAAGTATGGTTAAAAAAATGCATTTCTCTACTTTTTTTCCCTTTTGCGATAAATATGTAAACATTTTTTTTTAAATTTTCTGTTTAAAAATTACCGTTAAGGATTTCTTTATTAATTAAAAAGAGCATTAACTTAAAAATGAAGTGCGCCTTTTTTTTTTTACTTTAACGAATAACGAAATGGGAGATTGAAAAAATATTTTTAGTTTAAAGGTATTTTTACTCATCTACCGGAAGGAGATGATAGCAGGGTTGGTTAAAACGCTGCTTCGTAAAACGGTAGCTCTCAGATTCGAAACTGAAAAGGAAGAATCGCATTACGCTACTTTTTAAAGTTTAAAATTTTTTTAGTGGAATGAAAAATTTTTTTTAGTTTTTATCAGATCGGGTTTTTTTTAATGTTTTTTTTCAGTACACACACACACACATATATATATATATATATACATATATATATATAGGTTCCCCCATGCTGTTCTTTTTTACTTATATATTTATATGTTTAATCGTTTCAATAGCTATCTGTTAATTTGTCTTTCATTTATTACTTATAGAAATTTGATTTTAATAAATATATATTGTTTTTTAAAAAAGGATTATTTTTATTGTTTCATTACAAAATGAATTATAATTAAAAAGTACATCGTCTATTATTTTGGATCAAAATACATTTTAGAGACATTTTTAAGCTGAGTGTCTGGATGATTATCGATTAATTACTTGCAATTAAAATATTCAATTGTAGCTGTGGCAACACTTAACATTTTATTTTGGATCTTTGAAATTTTGTCTTGCGATAAACGTGATTACCTCTCACAAGTCGTATAATTTATAAAATTCCTTATTGTTTATTAATATTAATATTTTATCATTTCTGTGTGCACGAACAAAGTCCATTTTACTATTTTTTTAGGTTCTAAATAAGAAATTGTTAAAAATATAGATAATAATAATTTCTATTTCAGCTTTTTTTACTTCTTTTTGAATAGCTTAAATTAGTATAGCTCATTAATCAATATGGTTATTTATTCGATTGCTTTGCATTGATGATTTTGTAATATCCGCATAGTAAAGGGTGTTTTTTTAGAGGTATAGAATTTTAAATTGCAATAAAACAACGATGTATTATTCGATTGACATGAATTTTTTTTATTCGAAAGATAATCTTGTGGCATTACATTTTAAATATGATTTCTGGCATAGGACTGCCACGGCTGGCTCGGATGTAGTCCAATCTGGATGTCCAATTTTCGATGACTTTTTCCAACATTTGTGGCCGTATATCGGCAATAACACGGCGAATGTTGTCTTCCAAATGGTCAAGCGTTTGTGGCTGATCTCCGCATAGACCAATCACTTTACATAGCCCCACAGAAAATAGTCTAGCGGTGTTAAATCACAAGATCTTGGATGCCAATTCACAGGTCCAAAACGTGAAATTAGGCGGTCACCAAACGTGTCTTTCAACAAATCGATTGTGGCACGAGCTGTGTGACATGTTGCGCCGTCTTGTTGGAACCACAGCTCCTGGACATCATGATTGTTCAATTCAGAAATGAAAAAGTTAGTGATCATCTCTCTATACCGATCACCATTGACTGTAACTTTGTGGCCTTCATCGTTTTTGTAGAAGTACGGACCAATGATTCCACCGGCCCAGAAAGCGCACCGAAAATTCAGTTTTTTTGGATGTTATGGTGTTTCGACATACACTTGTGGATTAGCTTCACTCCAAATGCGGCAGTTTTGTTTGTTGACGTAGCCATTCAACCAGAAGTGCACTTCATCGCTAAACAATATTCGCTTATGAAAATTGGGAACAACGGCAATCTCGTTTTGGGCCTATTCGACGAATCTACGCTTTGATTGATCATATTTAAAATGTCATGCCATAAGATTATCTTTCGAATAAAAAAGAATTCATGTCAATCGAATAATACATCGTTGTTTTATTGCAATTTAAAATTCTGTACCTCTAAATAAACACCCTATATATATAAATTAATGTTTTATCATTTCTGGGTTGTATGAATTTAGTCCATTTTACTATTTTTGGTTCTAAATAAGAAATTGTTAATATAATAAGAATTTATATTTCAGCTTTGTTAAAATTAGGATTGTGCTACATGATTTTAAAAACAGAAAGCAGGATGAAAACAGAAAGCCCGAGCAACGCTGGGCTAAGAGGTGGAGGGGGAAATCATTTTGGAAATGAGTATTAGAAGTTCTGATTTTGTAAAAGAAAGGAAAATTTACAAAAGTAGAGATAGCCCGTGCAACGCCGGGCCATATGCAGCTAGTACATATTCATATTAATTGTAACTATTTAATAAAAAGTAGGTAAAATAGAATTTTTCTTTGATAATCTAAGTAGGAATTGACTTAATCTTTTTTTATATTATTTTTTTTAAATCAGTTTAATGAAACAAATCTACCCTTTCATATGTTTCTGCATTTTTTCAAAAAAATCAAGTGCAAGATTGCTTGTTGAAATTCTCATCACAGCCAACTTATTATGTTTGCCACAGCTTGTATTTATATTTACTTTTTTTTTATCATCATGCAAGCAAAGTTTTACTCACCAGAAAATAAATAAAAATTATATGTATAAAAAATATGATAACCAAAATATAAAGAACTATTTCCCCACAAATTTCTTCATACATGGCAATTTTTCAGCTGACAAATATTTTTAAAATTCAATGTCAAAGCACGAAACATTTTTTCACCCTTTGACCTGACTTCAAGTCAGTTATTTCAATGCGTAGCTCCTCATGTGCTTTGTCAATACCAGCAATTATGGGATACGAGAGCAAATCTAATGTAGACTCAATTTTCCTAAGACCCTGAAATCTTCTTGTGACCTCGGTCTCTCAGCTCTGGACATGATCTCTCGGTAAAAATACTTTCAGTTACTAAGTTTTCCTAAAAGTAAAAAAAAATAATTAAAATAAAATAAAAGACGAATGCGTTTGAATGTGCGCGGGAAAAAATTATCGGTTTCAAGAGGATTTTCTGACTGTTTTTGCGGGCTGAATAAAAACTCTTTGTCCGGGTTGCTAGTTTCCCTGCCCAGGCCTAGCAGTTTATTCAGCATCTTAAAACTAGGTGACATAATAGAGCATGGGAAAATTGCTGTGCTTTGGGGTGGAGTAACGTTACGCTCTCACCCCCGTAAACCACTTTTTCGAACTTCTGAAGACAGAGAGTGAGGTCAATGCTCTACTGCCTCGCGCTGAGTAAATAAAACATTTAACTAATTTCCTTGGAACTCAATTTTGAAAACCAACAACACCCTGCATCGGGTAAATGTGCCCCGCATTCTTTGTATTTGATTATATATTATGACAACCCAGCAAGAAGATTTGGAATTTTTTTAAACTTTTTTAAACCCCTCAAATATTTCCAATGTGTTAAATCAGTGCTTCTCAAATTTCAATACTGGCGACCCACTTTTCAGTTATAATTTTTATCGCGCTCCCCTTAAACAGTAATAATGCACTTTCAGAGACGCTAAAGCTACAATGCGATCTTAATTATATACCGTGCAAATTAATAAGATGTGTATGTTAAATTCTATATATGTTACTTTACAGCAGCTTATCTCAAACTGCTCGCACCCCCCTTGTAGAGTTGTCACGCCTTAGGGGGCGTGAGAATTCTACAAGGGGGGTGCGAGACTATTGAAAGGTCAAAAAAAAAAAAAAATGTCCATTTATTGAAAGAATACAAACCAAATAAATTCTGACATAATAAAAAATAAAATGCTCACATTTACACTGATATGTTACACGTATAAATGTACCAGTGGTATTCAATGTATTTGATAATTAATTTAACAATATTAAGAAAAAAACAAGTTTAATAATTACCAGTGGCCCCATGACATTGTCATACACTCAGGAACATTGAAAATAGCGACCCAAGAAGGAAGCTAAGTACAATCGCGAAACTTTACAAATAAGTACAGCGTAATGTGATATGCAAAAGATCCAAGTTTTGTGTCAATACGCATGCTTATACACGCCGAGGTGGTGCAACAATCAGGAAGAGGGTGCTATATAAGCCAGCGCAAATTCGAAGATTCATAAACGTGGCGATTACCCGCCGATTGTAGGAAGACCTTGGTAAGCGAAACATGCTAAAAGACATTTCACACAGTTAAGCGAGTTTGAGAGAGGCCTGATCATCGGGATGAAAACTGGAAGCTGGTCGACGCGCCGTGTTGCTGGCTAGGTGGATAATTCGGAGTGTGCCGTTAGAAATTGTTGGGAGCAGTGGACACGAGAAGGTACCATCGCGCGGAAGACCGGGTCTGTAGCGACCAGGAAGACCACGAGGAGAAAGGATCGAAGGATCATGCAGCAAGCACTTGTGGACCCCATAGTGACTCGTTCAACGATACGAGAAGACGTAGGCGTAGCAATTGTTCCACAAACAATTTCCAGACACCTTGCAGAAGCAAATCTTAAATCCAAGCGCCCTTTCCGCGCACTCCCTTTGACACCGGAACATCGGCAACTGCGTCTACACTGGTGCCAAGCCAGATCAATGTGGAATGTCACAAATTGGCAAAAGGTTGTGTTTAGTGATGAATTCCGGTTTGTTTTGGGGACAGATGATAATCGTGTACGGGTGTGGGGGCGCCATAGTTAACGGTACAATTCCCCCACACTGTTCTACGTCACACTGCCCGCACAGCTGGTGTAATGGTCTGGGGGCCCATAGCCAATGACAAACGGTCCACTTTAATTGTGATGCGTTGAACTTTAACGGGCCAACGTCACGTTGACGATATTCTTCGACCCCATGTAGGACCTTTCCTAAATGGTCTCCCAGGGGCAATTTTCCAGCAAGATAATGCTCGTCCTCATACAGTAAGAGTTGCTAAAGACTTCTTACGTCATTTTCAGACACTTCCATGGCCGGCCCGCTCCCCCGATTTGTCCCCCGTAGAGCACGTGTGGAATCAGTTAAACGGCAGATGTCATCGTGTCACTTTGAACATGATTTAGAGTTAGCTGTTGAAGATTTGTGGGCCCATCTGGCTCAGGACAACATAAGATGTCTAATCAACTCAATGCCGGACCGTGTGGCGGCATGTATTGCCGCTGGAGGTGGTCCAACACGCTATTGAAGTTGCCCACCCTGTATTCGTTTAATTGTCCTGTTTTGAGATTAAGTAAATCTCTCATCTGTGTCATTATGTGTATTAAAGTTCATTTCAATCCGATGCTTTCTTCTTGGGTCGCTATTTTCAATGGTTCTGAGTGTATATTAAATTCTATATAAAAATTAACACTTACCTTGATAGTTTGTATGCTTTATAATTATTCCATTAGTTGTGGATTGAAAGTTTCGCGATTCGCTTCCCTTTCCACGTAAGCGCGCGTATGTGATGTATTGGGGGCGGGAAGGAATAAAGAAGCAGATAATCTGAAATAAGTAAATCCTACGGAAACATTGTCCAAGCTCTTAAACATTCTTGATATAATATCTGATTTGTCAGGTGAGTAAACCCAAATGAGTGACACTGTTTACGAAAATGTAAAATGATATTTTAAGAGGAATACTCATATTATAATTAATTTAAAGTGAGCTGTAATTTTAAACCTCATAGAATTAGTATTTAGAAATAATGTTAAATAATGAATAATATAAAATTCCGATGAGAAGAATAATTGTGTTATTTTTAATATTTAAAGTTAGAAGACATCAAAATGTTTTATCCCGGGAGCAGGCACGCACTGGATATTAAAGTTAATGGTCACGCGGGGTGAATGTGAGACATCCCAATAATTTTTTTATATATAATTATTTTTATTATACACTATACAAATTGTGATTCCAGTGAATAATTTAATTAAGAGAAAGTATACTTACCTACTTTCGAGGAATTTTTAATTTTTCTTTGATAACAAATAACAGTTTTGCCAGAATTAATGATTTCGTGATCTGTGTGCCTCGCGTGATCTCTTCCGGGTTGAAAGTGTAGTCAATATAATAATACGATGTTGCTGCTAAAAAAATTTTTATAAAACGTTTTTCATTATGCTTTTTTTATTTGAGAATACTCATAAAATAAATCTTGGCCAAGTAATCCTTCAAAGTGCTCTCTGTGGTTTTCCAAATATCATAAAACTATTTTGCATGAAAAAAAGCGCAACAGGCAAATACATTATTTACAACTTAGCTAAATGAGAAACAAACACATAATAGAGGGGTCCTAACTAACTGTACCAAGGTCAAACAGATGGTTAGCAAATGTATTATGCTGCCTACAGCTATAATGTATTGTATTTCAAAAATAATAGCAGTGATGAATTTTTTATCTTCGTAAATTTTTTCGATTCTGGGTCTGGGTTTTGTTTCTCTCTGAAAGAGTAGTATTTTAGGTTTAAAAAGAAAACGTTAAAATATCTCTCATAAAGGGATTACAGCAAATAAAATAAAAGTAGATGATATGCACAAATTATATCAAAGTGCATTTTTCATTAAGTCTGAACGTTTTTTGTTTTAATTCATTCTAGCAAATTAATTATTTTTAAAAATCTTTTATTTTCGATATGCTCGCGCCCCTCTCGTAGAGTTATGATGCTCCTCCAGGGGGCGCACCCCTCAGTTTGAGAAACGCTGTGGGAAATTGAACTGCTGAAGAATATTAATGCGAATGCATGCTACTTCATAAAATGTCCATAGAAGAAAGAAGTACTAAGAAACTATCCCGAGCTTATGTATTAAATAAACAAAAAAGTAAAATCATCTAAGATCGTCGACGAATTAAATAGATCAGACGAATAATAAAATTTCATTCCGTCGAGTTTGTTCAACATTGAAACTTAACTGAAGATTCTTTCGCTGATTGCCACACATAGATCGGTTGTATTAAGCAAGATTAATGAATACATGTTGAGTACTCTTGAATATTTATCGCTACACAAAGTTTAGAAGACAAACATTTTCCCCAAATCTTTCAATTCGTTATGAATCAAAAGATTTTAAAACATTCCCAAAACTGTTTATATCTGCCGAAAGATATTTCTTTTAACATGTTTAATCTACAAGTGTTCGATAAAAGTGTAATATATGTACCGAAAATTATCATGGGTAATTTGCTTGCACAACTTCGGAGGTGATTTCAGGTATGAGAAATATAAAACAAACTATTAATATATGAAACTGCGCTGGTTATTTGTTTGGCTGGGAGTAAAATCAAATCATTTCCTGAAACGTGATAAAATCATGCTGATGCAAATCCAAACGATAAAATTTCAAATGAACTTAATTCAAATAATCGAGTCAGGAATCAAAATTTATTAAAGAAAAATAAATTAAAGGGATATATAGAATAATTTATATTCATTCTCGATAGTACAATGAAAATGTACATTCTGAATACGATACAAAGAAGTCAGAATACAATATAATATGATAACAGTTGCAAGTACAAAATTAATGGAGAATACACAAGCTCTACTTACGCAATATTCGTACACGTCTAACGAAATTAAAGGAATGATCAGATTTCAGAATGAATGCATCATCATATTGCACTAAAAAGAAACTTGGACTATAAAGATGATTGAGATTGACGACAATGGGTCTTAAAACTCACAGGTGAAAGCCGTGAGACGGATATGTGTTTTGTTACTTATGCCACCAGATCCACGGTAACATCAGATCAAGGCCCACGAAATTCATCGCGGCTAAAGGCTAGATTTTATACGCATGTCGTTAGCCTAAGCTTTGAGTGCCGTGCAGGTGACAGTACGGTTTTGAGGGAGAGAACCCTGGGGGTATATATATAGTCAGAGGCCTTACACCTATCTTCCTCTTCCACCAACCTCACGAGAGGACTTGCGACTCGACGGCTTTTCAGAATACCACACTGCCACGACGACACTATACATAAAAAGGATATAAATATATATATAAATGATGATTTGTACGGATTCTCAAGATTGTATCGGAATGTTTTCTCATTTAAAAAGATTGTCTCTAATTGTTTCTCTTAATTTATTGTGCTCAAATTTTAGTCCAGGTAATCTTTAGATATTCTGATGGTGCGTGAAAACTTGTAAACTTGATACAGCACGTATCAACAGGGAAAAAAATTGCAGAAGCATGGAAGCGTGTTTGTGCTGACTTGAAAAAAAGGGGAATTCCCGGCATTTAGTCAAAACTAGAAGTAATTGATATACGCGAGAAGAGAGAGAGGCTGGCTAGCCTGTCAAATACGAGGATTTCTTTTGAAATTTAAATTAAATAATTTGAATCTTTTATACATTACTTATAAAGGAATGGGACTTCAGAAATGTGTCAAATGTTTAAAATATAATCATAATTTTAAAAACTATAAGCATACGAAAATAAGAAACATTTCTATAAAAAATATTAAAAATATTAATTAATTTTTTAGTTGTACTTACTATTTTTTTTAAATAGTAGCTTTAATTGTTAACTATAAGTTGATTTATAAAGTTGAAGTTATATCCTTGTTACACTGTGGTGTTTTTATATAAATAGAATAATAAAAAAAAATTTAAAAATAAAAAAAACTATATTTTCAAATATTTTGAAATACAAAAGATATATTATTCTTAAATGATGTAGGGATTAAAGAGTATGATACAGTTTATAATTCTATAAAGTTTTATACATGAAAGGAACTACTATTAAGGGCTGTTGGAAACCAAAAATTTTTTTTTTTCAATTTCAGATTATTGCATTTTAAAATTCTGTAGTTCATTACCTTTCCAAAAATACCTCATTTTAATCTATAGCACAATTAGAAATGCTAAAATTTTGCTTTTAAAAAATCATCTAAACGCACGTCACCGATTTAAATGGACAGAAAAAAGGTAAACATTGCATTTCCTCTTTGGCCAGCTAGAAGTTTGACGTCATTTTTAAAATTTCTTTCATGATGCTAGCTGCCAAGCCTCAGTTATTTTTCTCCCTAAGAACGGCTTCGACGATACAACTAATTATACGTTGTTTACATTTGTAGTTTTGAAAAAATCGTTCGTTCAAACGCTGTTTGTTTTGCTCAAGTTGTGTTTATAGTAATTAGACCTGCTTAGCTCTTTACAACGTTATTATTTTGATTTTAGTATTAATTTGTTATATTTAAAATGCCTAGATCTAGTGGCAAAGTTTTTAAAAAAAAGACGAGGTAATTTTAATCAAGGCAGAATAAGTAATTCCGAATCAACAGTGAGAAGTGATTCTGTACCACAGCCTTCTTCTGCTTCTAACAGTAATATTTCTGCTTCAGAAAAAAAACTTAGCAATTTAAATAACTCATACAAAAGTGAGTTTAATAGTGGATTTAAAAATGCTATTGTGGATTTGAATGTTTTAGCTGGTGTGTTTTCTGAAGCTGTCAAATGTTTACAGTGTGGAGCAACAGGGCTTAACCTTTCCTGTGAAGAAAATTGTTCTGGTGGAGCTGTTGAACTTGATATAATCTGTGATATTTGCAGTTATAGCTACAACTTTTGTTCCTCCAAGAAGTGCAAAGCTGAAATTGGGAAACCCAGCACCTACGAAGTAAACACCAGGCTTGTTTATGCAATGAGATGCATAGGGAAAGGTGCAGAAGCTGCACGAATGTTTTGCGGAATCATGAACTTACCACCCCCACCGACAAAGTTCTCAAAGTACAATAAAATACTGTTAGGTGCAACTAAGGATGTGTGTGATGCAACGATGAAAGATGCCGTAAAAGAAGCTGTACAAGAAAACCAAAATATTAGAGACATTCCTGTAGCGGTTGATGGAACATGGCAAAAGAGAGGATATTCCTCCATGAATGGTGTTGTGACAGTTACGAGTGTGGACACAGGAAAGGTAATTGACACTGAGATATTATCTAAACATTGTGTTTGCAAAGATAAAAAGAAACATGGACCGGTCTGCAAGAAAAACTTCAACGGGTATAGTGGAAGAATGGAAGTCGATGGAGCTCTATCGATATTTCAGCGCTCTGTTCAACGCTATGATGTGCGTTACACGAAATATTTAGGAGATGGCGACTCCAAAGCTTTCGATAACATTGTGAAGAATGAAGTATACGGTGATAATTGTACGATCACAAAACTTGAGTGTATAGGCCATGTTATGAAACGGATGGGATCTCGTCTCCGACGTTTCAAAGCAAAGATGAGAGGCCAAAAATTGTCAGATGGCAAGGCATTATGTGGAAAAAATAAATTAACGGAAGCATCTATTGACCAATTACAAACATATTATGGTCTTGACATTCGAAGAAATTTATCAAGTGTGAAGGATAGGCGACAAGGTATATGGGCAATATTTCTTCACAAAATATCAACGGATGAAAATCCACAACATGGATTTTGTCCATCAGGTCCTGACACGTGGTGCCGTTATAAGAAGGCACAATTAGAAAATAAAGTTTACCACCACAAACATAAACTTCCAGTTGCTGTTGTGGAAGCCATTAGGCCTATTTTTAGGAATCTTTCTGATCCAGAGCTATTGAAAAAATGCTTACACGGAAACACGCAGAATCCAAATGAAAGCATTAATAATGTTATTTGGTCTCGTGTCCCTAAAAAGACATTCGTGCACTTAGAAACACTTTCCTTTGGTACGTATGATGCTATTGCATCCTTTAATAAAGGGAATACAACTGAGTTGGATATTTTGAAAAAACTAAACATAGAGCCTGGATATTATGCGACATGCTGCATGGAACGCCTCGACAAAGAGAGGATTACAAGGGAAAGATATGCCAATTTGCAAAAAACCAAGGAGGTCAGAAAGGTAAAAAGACTTAAAAGAATTATACAAGAGGGTGAATTTTCAAAAAATGCTGAAAACTTGGGATATGGAGCTGGAATGTTTTGATAAGGTGAGTTTTTTTTATAAAAATGTGTTTTTCTCAAAATGTCATTTTTGAAGGTTCGATGTACCTTTTCTCAGAAAGTATATATCTTATGTAAAAATAATTTATATGACACATTCTTTGTATGTTCTAGTATTTACTGGAATGAGCTTTTAGCAAAATTTTGTATATATATTTTTTTATACATTTTTTTTTTGTCAAAAAATTTTGTTTTCTCGAAATAAATCAAATAAATTTAAAAAAAAAAAACTAATAAAAATTTTAAAAAAAGCTCATTTCAGTATAATATTAAATCTATGCTTAACTTGTAAAAAAATTTGGGTGTTGTATTTACAACAGATTCTTAGAAAAGGAACATTCAAAAAGGGCTTTTTAACATTATCAGTATAGGGCGTTCCGATACCCCTTAAGAAAATAGCGGGCGCAACACAAAAATTACTTAATATTTATTACAGAATTATTTCTTATTTTTATATGCTTATCATTTTTAAAACTATGATTATATTTCAAACACTTTGTACATTTTGGAAGCTATAATCATTTTTTATTAATGTGTAAAAGATTAAAAGTATTTAATTTAAATTTAAAAGAATTATACCTATTAGAAAATTGCTTATATTTTCACCCCTCGAGATAAAATTAACACCCCTGCGACCCACTTTAAATATTTAATTATAAATCGAATCACTTACTATTGGCACGTCCTACAATACACCTTCTAAATAATCGAAGTAACGTTTCAAGTTAATCTACTTCAATTCAACACTATTCCAATTTAAACAACTGACTCAAACCATTAATCTTAAATACTAAGAAAATAATCTACGAATCACCCACGAATAACTTTACGTTAATTACTAACTGCTATACTTTAGCTTCTAACCTCTTCTCTTCTTCGAATCTGAAAGTTAATCTTTAAATATAAGCCTTAATTTGCATAGTTGACGCCTTCTTCTTCGGGAGAAATTTTTCAATAGAATAATATTTAAAGATTTTCTCCAACACGATTTGTAGAAGTTTCGCGAATAGACCCTTTAGAACCCTTAGTCTATACAAGACATATTTCATACATTATAATCATTATTAATTACGTAATATTTAGAATTGAATCCATACTAACTCTTTTGTGGGAAATGAAGAAGCTGGAGGAGGTGTTCTTATTAGTTAACCGAGAACCATTTTGAAAGTGTGAAACATTTCAAACTACGTGAAAAGTTTGGTTCTAAAAGGAGCTTAAGCATTTAGTCTATTTGACGGTTTTTATCTAATCGCTGAAAACGGGGTATGACTTACGAATCTGATGAAAATTGTTTGATTCGAAATTACATCTTAATCTTCACTCATCGCATATTACAAATGTAAATCGCTTCCTTTTTTATTTGTCACGTTTTTCCTCTTACTCATGAGGAGAAATGACAAAGTAAATCACCAAGGCCCTTTCACACTCCTCCTGTCCTTCAGAGTCTCAAGTATTAAAAGACATTTCAAAACATTGACAGTATTAGAAGAGTGGAAAAGAGTTATATAGGCAGACATTTCCAGGGTACGGGTTACTTCTGATTTTTTCAAGGTATTGCGGTCAAACCATTAAAGTAGGTGTGATGAGGTAAGAAAAAAGTCTGCAATATTAATTATAACTTAATGAATGCGGAATATGTACTTTCCTACATAACTAACATAAACAAAAATCACAATTTTAAAACCTCGTTTAAAGTAAAACGCTAAGTACAAACACACTAATTATAGCCGCAAACATAATAATATCAAAAAGCGCATTTTTTTAAAATAAAATAATTCAAAATAAATTAAGTGGCCGTGGTAGCCTAGTCGTATGGGTAATGGACTCGTGGCTGTAGCGTGTCATGAGTTCCAGCCCAGCATACTGAAGACCCGCCATACAGAAGTGACTGATGCACATTAAATATGTCTAGATTCAAATGCCCCCCATCGTTGGTGAGGTGTGGAAGTTAGGAGAGGGGGCCACAGCTCAGGTGTCAGCCTCGTCACTTGAATATAGTTCAAAATTATGAAATACATCTCCTCACACCCTCATGTAGCTGTATAGTGCGAAGTTAATAATGCCTCCTTCACTCAAAACACATCGCAAAATGAAACATTTTATTTTAAAGTTAGTTATCGTAGTTATAGTCAGTAGAAGACTTAGTCTGCATATTGACAGCTCATTTTGAACATTTCAGTGTATACTTACTAACTCAGCGGTTCTCAAACTGTGGGGCACACCCCCTTGGGGGCGTGGTAACTCTACAAGGGGGGCGGGCACAAGCATATTGAAAAGTCGAAAACAAAAGATTATTTAAAAATGATTAATTTACTGAAAGTGAACAAACAATATACATTCTGATATGATCAAAAATAAAATACACATTTTCACTGATATATTACATTTATAAATGTATCAGTGCTAACACAATGCATTTTGTAATTTAACATTACAGAGTTAAGAACAAGTTTAATAATTACCAGTGACCCCATGGGACTGTTATATACAAAATCATTTACAAAAGTTAACACTTATCCTAATCATTTGTACGGTTTATAATAAATCCCTTAACTGCGCGCCGATTAAAAGTTACTGGATTCGCTCTCCGATGCCAACCGTTTTCCCCTTAGGTGCGCGTACGTGACACACCGGGGGTGGAAGAATAAGTAAATTCTTCGCAAATATTCTTTGATTGCATTCCAAACAATATTATAACTTTTGGTTGCATTCCAAAACCTTCGGGATAATTTTATGAATAGCACTGCACAGAGAAATCACAAGACTTCGGAAAGACGTATATATACGTTCGGGGAAAATAACGCTTTGGCTAAGCGAGACGTTTATACACGCTGGTGGCACTTAAGATTTTAAGGTCGTATTGTAGTTTTAGCATCGAGATATAGTATTATTGAATTCAATACATTACTATTTTATGAAGGGGGCGATGAAAATTATGATTGAATATTGGGTCACGAATATTGAAACTTTGAGAAGCACTGCACTAATTGTCTATCTTCAGATCCCAAAATGTCTTGGCGGTTCAATGGTTGATTTCGATTGACTTAATGACCACACCTGAAGTACATTATCTCCCTATTTGTTGAATGATTCTGTGAGCAGATGTCCACAGAATCTCTAGTACTATCCCCAGCGGACCAACTTCCATAGATACGTGTTGTAGGGTAAACTGGCCATTAATGCAACTCTATTCCGCAGCTCTACTTCCCTAAAGGATGTTACGAATTGAACGTGAGTTCAATTGAGTTGCGTGAATTGAACTTCAGGATAACGCCATCCCAGTTCTGCGTCCATATTGTGTGGTGGTTTTACAAAACCTTTGAGCAACATGGGTCGAATCAAAATGCTAGTACCCAAACCTCAATAGAATGCATGTGCTTTTAAACACCAGAGTAGGATGATGTAATCTATGAGAAAAATACCCTTTGATTTAAGTAGAATAAATTAGTTATAAAGACTTTTTTTCTTTCATCTTCTGTTCAATGATATAATAAGGACTACTAAATTATTTCCTTTACAACTAATTTTCTCCTTAATATATACAATTTTTTTCCGAACAGATTCTGAATTAATCATATGTACCAAAAGAGAAAGCATAAGAAAATGTAAACAGGTTTTTAAGTGACAAAATTAACTACGAAACTCACATTATACTAAAATAAGCTAATTCTTCGTAATCACTGCAGTATTACTTGCACAATATTTGATATTGATACGTAATTTGATTAAAGAAAGGAAAAGGGAGCTGTAGTATTGTTTATATTAGTTAACCGAAAATCAGTTAAATGGCGTAAAATGCCACATTGTGTGAAACCTGATGCCGTAATGAACGTTGAACTTAAACAATTAGTCAAGTTGGATTTTTTTTTCAGTCGAGGAAACCTTGTCAATGATTTAAGTAATTGGAATATCGTGTGATTTGAAGTTCAACATTCAACCAATTCACCATCCATATACCACAGGTTGTTATGGTACGAAAACTTGGTGAGAGGAAGAAGGGGAAAGATATCAGCTCAGCTGTCATCCTTGTCACTTGATTATAGCTCAAAATTACGAGAGGTTCATCGCTAATAGTCATAATTTCTTTTTCGGAGTGCGAGGTAAGTTAAAACCAAATCAAACCAATCGCATGCCACAGATGAAAACTATATCCAGTTTATCACTTTTGCGTGCTTTCTCGGGGGAAAAAACCCAAAGTAAAAGAAATCTGTCACTTTCACTGTGATGTTAGCTTTCATAATAGCGTGGTTTGGGAAGTGACCAAGATTCCAAATGCAAAACTTTTTCTTTATCAAATTTATTGAAATGTGTTATTCAGGTCATCAGAATAAAAAAAAAAGGATTTTGTTTTACATGATGATGATAAATAAGATCAAATACTAATCCTTATTTATATTTGAGTATATGGTACCAATTTGCTTTGAAACCTAGTAATGCTTAAGAAACGAGAGATTATAAAACTGATGGAGTGTCGTTTATTTCAATTTTATATTCCTGATTATTTCCATATATTTTATAAAATATGTGGATTACGTAAATTTTAAGTCAAACCATATTCCATTTGCATTTTTGCTTTACCTATATTGAATCTCCTTAAAAGTAAACTCAAGATAACTCATTTGTCAAATTTGGTATGCATGCATGTCAATAGTTTTTAAATTGAAGATGTTTCAATATTCTTTGAATTAAATGAATTATAGAAAATTTTAGATATGTTTTTAATTAAAACTTTCTGACAATGAGAGACATCATCTTTTTTAGTAGTTCCGTTGCACTACTAGGAAGAAAATTCCATCAAAAGCAAATACAATTATGATACATATTTAGTTTGTATAAACTAATTGAACTTAAGGATTTTAAAAATCCTAAAGTTCAATTAGTTCACAAGTCTAAACTATAAGGCCTTAAAGAAATTCAAATATCTTTTGATATTTTCCCTATTGTAGAAAATTGCATTCATAAAGGACTTTTTTAAAATCGTTTTATAGGAACCAGATTTCGATAGTCGAAGCTAAAGTAACTTTATTATACAGAATTTTTTTTCAAAATAGCATAAAAGAATATGAGTACCATCTACAAAGTATGTTCAATCTTATAATTTTTAATACAATACCAAGTTTTTAGATAATACTACAATGCCAAGAATTTGAATGAAACTTATCAAACAGGAAACATACAATTATTAAGTTTAATGTAAAGTAGAAAATTACAAAATACTGTAAAATTATGTATTAAGATGGTGTTTGAGAAACACTTCAAAGCAGAACATTTCAAATTTAGATCTTCTCTTTGAAATAAAATACAATTATTAATATTTTATTAAATATTATATATATATCATAAAAATCCTGTTAAATTTAGAACTATTGCGAAAGGTTTTAAAACTTATATTACACATCCGGGCAAGAAGTTACAAAATAGTATTCAATCTATATTAGACAATATTGATAATTCTATTATAGTTAAAAATGGTATGGACATTATTAAGTATATGCATGGTAAAAAATTATTTCTATTTTAACCTATGATTTTGAAGACTTTTTTAACTCCATTGATATAGAAGACATGTTAAAGATTCTTAAAATACCATATAGCAAATATTTTTTGAATAACATAATAAAATATGATAAATATATTTCTACTAGCTGGTATACCCGTTCTTCGCATAGGTGAACTTAAAAATTAAACAACACAGATTGAAGGATAAAGAAGTTTTTAATGAGTTAATTTTAAGTGAATTGCAAATGAAACAAAAAAAGCTTTTTGCATATCTCAGCTGAAGAAAAAAAAAAGAAAGAAAGAAATACCTTCTTTAAATTTTAAGTCTGTAGATCTAATAGCTGATAAAAAGGATTTTTTTTATATTTAAAATTCCCCGAAACACTCTTGAGAGTCGATTTTTGAAAATACCTCCCTAAGCTGATCCCTGCTCAGCAAAAGTAACACATTGTTAAAAGATTTGTGACGCTTAAAATTTTGTAAATAATTTATATCTGAAAGTGTCATACACTAATATTACTTTCTGTTGAATTTATTTTATGTTAAAATTGTAATATTCGCAAGCAACGCCGTTTCTTAAATAACAATGGTGATTCAATGAAACACATAGCGAAATGTTGACGATAGAGTCAAGTCGGGAAATGTCTAGCTACTTTCATAGCTCAAACTTTATTAGAGCTTTGTAAAACCCGCCGTGTAGAAGAGCGATGCACGTTAATGCTTTATCTACCGCATAATGATTTACTGCAATTTTTTTTCATGCAATATTTTTTTAGGTTGATTTTTTTTACATTGAAAATTGAGGGACATACATAAACAAATACTCCACTTAGGAAAATTTAATCCGTTAGAGCTAATAAATTAAAGATATTCCACTGTAAAATTAATTATATACATAGTTCATTTAAAATAAATAGTCAAATCGTTTTCTAAGGTCTCCATAAACATACAAAAACATAATACACTTAAATTTTGACATTAACTATTTTTTGGGACAAAAATGACAATTTTTGCAATCCACTGAAAACTCTGTCAGCTGAAAACGCAATATCTGCTACAAAACTGTTCGCCTTCCCCGCTAAAATACTCATCATAGAGCCCGTGCTGTCATATATCTTGGAAGAGTGGATTTCAAAGAATATTCCAGTTAAGTATTGGTAGAATATTCCTGCTAAATTGGTGTAGAATGGTAGTTAGGAGAAGGGGGTGCCAGCTCAGTGGTTGTACACGTCACTTGACCATGGTTCAAGATTACGTGGTCCGTCGCCAAAAGCCCTCGTGTAGCTATACAGTGCGACGTTAATATTCACTCACACCAAAAATTACAATACAGTAGTTATAATTATTTGTATACCTAAAAAAGCAATATCTGCCCATTCAATTAAAATTATAGCGTTATAATTAACTACTAACCACACAAATTTTGAAAATTTGTCCAAATGATGTGGTGTGAAAGAGAAAGTTTATTCAGACAGACAAAAATTGCGTCTTATATTTATATAGATATAGATTTGTTTGAATTCTTGTGTATTATTACTTTTGTAAGCCTCATGACATACTTTATGGTGTACCAATCTTTTAAAGTTGACTGAGCCACAGCAACATTTAGCTGGGTACATAGCTAGTTATAACATAAAACTAAATCTTAAAAAGATATCAAAAATAAAAGAAGTCTCAATATTTTGAATAAATCAATATAAAGATTTTTGTTCAAACACAATATATATATTGTAAAAAATTTATTTTGCATTTCAGACAGACATCGAACAAAATTTTGAAAATTGTCAAAAACAGATAAAAAGAACATATTTAAGAAAAATACCACTGATTAATTTTTCCAAAGACATCGCAATGTGCACAAAAAATATTTGCAGTACAAAATAACCAAAAAAAATGTAAGTACTAAAATATAAATATATATATATATATATTGAATTAATTATAAGGATTACTGAAGGGAAAGGTAAAACAGGCTAAGATAATACTCATAACCTTAATTTCATATTGGTTGGCTACTCATTTTTGGCATGATTTTGAAATCCCACCAAATTGGTATGTTGCGGCCAGTCTAATGTTATAGTAATGTACAGAATTAAAGGTACTTACGTATTATTGCAACCTATTATACAAAATGAAGCACATGATTGCCAATTCAACGCATCAAAGTTGGGATTCCCAAAGTGGCTAGTTGTCTTGAACGTTGGTGATTGCGCAATACGCCAATACTAAAAAAATAATAATCCAAAGTATATATATCCCGAGCATAAAAATAAATTGAAAAATGAAATACAATACGAACATTAACTAACATAAAAAAACTGAACTAACTCTATCAATGTAAAAGCATAATTTGCAAAAATAAGGTACTTAAATATAACCGCAACCTATTGGCGACATTATATGAAACGAAGCACATGACTCACAATTCAGCATATATATGACATGCGAAATAGGTGTTGACAACTTGTCAAGTTATTTTGAACGTTGGGGATTTTTAGGATAGTACATAAGTACCAAAAATAATTTATCTTACGACTACCTGCTTCCTCACAGGTATTTAAGCCATTTGTCTGCTTTGCTCATTCTCTGATACTTATTCCAGTTTGATATGTAAAATACTACCAACACTGCTTTTGCTTGGGCAGTATAATTACCCAAGTTTGATTTTTTTGAAAGGCAATTTTATGAACTGAAACCAATAGTATACCCTTAAAGGTTAAAATAAAGACACATAAAATTGCAAAATATTGTTAATTCCATAGTATCTAAAACAGATAACGCGAAAACGGAAATACTATACTTATGTTAATCGCAGTAATAAGAACTGAAATACAATTACTAAAAAGAATTTTAAGTTTGTCAAAATTATAACCTTCGCATTCTAAAGAAATAAATAAATTCTCCGGAAAAATACTGAAAGTGTAAGTTGTAATTTGTAAGCAAAACCACACACATAAACATCC
The DNA here is from genome assembly GCA_019973935.1 of Trichonephila clavipes. NCBI lineage: Eukaryota > Metazoa > Arthropoda > Arachnida > Araneae > Nephilidae > Trichonephila > Trichonephila clavipes. The sequence goes on from BMAU01021000.1 coordinate 538,723, forward strand.
CGCGATAATACCTAAATGTTGCCAAAACAACAAAACAAAATTTTAGTTGTTAAAGAATCATTCTTAAAGAAATGATTTATTCGAAAAGTAATCCTAATTAAATATCAAAGAATAAAAAAATTGAATAAATATTCCAACAGATAAACATAGATACTGTAAAAATATGTAATAATGTTAAAAAACTGCATGTAAAGTATAAATTATCCACTTAGTGAGAAACGTGACATCGTATGACGTCATAACACTGGAAAATGACTTAAAAATTAAATTTTTAAAAATTCTGAAGGAATTATGAACGCCAAACCTATTTAAGAACCTTCCTCGTGTAATTTTGTGTACGTGTACCAAATTTCACGTTATTTGGTGACAAACAGACAACAAATGCGTCTTATATATATATATATATATATATATATATATATATATATATATATATATATATATATATATATATATATATATATATATATATATATATATATATATATATATATATATATATTAATGAGTTAGTATTAAAAAAAACATATATTTTCCATAATAATGCTCATTATCAGCAAATTAAAGGATTACCACAAGGTGGACCAGCTAAGAACTTCTTAGCAAATATTTACCTGCATTTTTATGAAAATGATAGTATTAGTAATGATTCTTGTTACTTTTTAGATACATAGATGACTTAATTATTTTTAGTAATATAGTTGAATATGTTCCTAGCTTCAATTATTATCCGCATTATTTAAAATTATTAAAAACTAATAAAAATAATGAGTCAGCTAACTTTTTGGACCTTCAATTAAACGTTAAGAATAATTTGCTTACAAGTAATATTTTTGATAAAAGAGACTCATTTGATTTTAACATTATAAAAATGCCTTTATGGTGTAGTAACCTACACCTATCAATTTTTAGAAATATTATCTTAAATTTTATGAAAAGAAACAATGATTTATAGTTACTGATAAAATTTTAATACATAATAGTTTTGTGAAATTTTGCAATAATTGTTTAGAATACAATTATCCTGGTAAATCTATCCTTAAATATATTTATATTTCTAATTAAATCTAGTTTTATTTTAGTTCGTTATTTTAATTATTTCTTCTTCTTCTCTCTCTCTATTGAGTTTATTTTTTAAAAAAATATTATTATTTTTTTTTACGTTTAATTGAATTACAAAATAACTTTCTAGTATATTATCATCCAAGTAAATTTACTTTAATACATTTCTATTTGTTACTATCTATACTGAACTCTGTTCTTTATCTTATTTAAAACTTCTTTTGTTTTAGTTACTTAATTATTTATCTTTTCGGTTAGTTTAATTGCAAAATAACTATCCAGATGGCGCTTCGGTTTTTTCTTTCCTGCGCTAGAGTTTCAATCTTTTTCACCATTTTTCTCGTAGGATCTCTTTCAAGTAAGTGGTGTTTCCGTGGACAGGATTTTTGAGTTCAGGATTTTTGTTTTACAAGTAAGTTTTTCTAATATTTTCTTTTAAAAAAGTTTATTATTTTTCTCCTTGATAGATTCATTATTGTTCTCTTTTCTCAATTTCTTTTTATGATTTTATTAGGTTCTACTACCACGTGCTGTATTAGGCTCAACTTTTCAAATTGTTTTTTTTCTATCTATTATGTCGAAAATTTCTGATGTACGGGGAATGCGGATCCATAAAACATTGCTAACCCTAATTTGCTGGCCTAATTCAACGACAGCTTTAGAAATCATAATATGTTTCCAGTTCAGTCCTATGATTTTTTGTATCTACTTTTGTTGTGTCTGCTGAATTCCAATTTCTTACTTCTTTAGAACTGTTGGTTCTAGTTATTATTCACTTTTATTTTAGTATACTATATATATATATATATATATATATATATATTTATACATAGTTTTCCTATCTTATGTTCTATACTTCTAACATTAAAGTGTGAAAAACTAAGTAACTAGTAGAGCTGTGAACAGTGGATCTTAAAATTAAATAACGGATGTAGAGGTCTCTTTCATTAAAGAATAGAATCTCTTAGACAACATGTTTATTGAAGACGATGCAAAAAGATTAAACTTACAATGACATTTTTAAAATGAAAAACAATTGAATACACTCTAACTGAGCACCTTGCTCAAAACCATTTGAGTACAGTATTGAGTCAGCGACTTGCTGAGAAACACCCAACTGCAACAGACTATACAACAGTATAATGTATTAGTATTTATACACTAATACATTTACTTCCAGAACAAGCAATATAAACTATTAAGAAAACTCCCGAGTGGCCAGATGGAACCATGACGTCACAAGCGGTGACCAGATCTTTAGTGCACAGCTGCCATGAGCAAAAGCTGTTTATCAACTCCACTCGTTTTTCGGGTTGTTTACATTTCGTTAATGGCGGCCCATTTTGAAACGCCCACATCGCTTGCCGTTCACACACACACACACAAGTAATACCATATTCCTAGATTACTGACAACATTAAGATGTCATGTAAGTTATCCACAACTTGTCAAACTATGCTTAGAATTTAGCCATGACATACAACATATATATATATATATATATATATATATATATATATATATATATATATATATATATATATATATATATATATAGACCTTGACATTGTGAAAGATGATTTGTTAAGAAATTTTATGAAAAAAGTTACCGGGTTTTGACTGTTGATCACAAAAAATAAATCTAACGTTATGAAACAAATCATATAGGATATAGATAAATTCTACCTTAAAATTGCAATTAAATACGGAATGCCGATTGAATCTTACAATCAATTAAGATCTTATGTAGCAACAGAGAAATTCGGGAATTAGATTTCAGTGTTGAAAATGAAATTATGTATAAAGATCTTAAATCATCAATAGAAAATATCCAAAATGGCTTGGTGATTACATATGTTGATAAGGTATCTGCTAATTATGCCATAATTTGTAAATATTTTACAGTAAAATATTAAGTAATCACATTTTAAATAATAATTCATTTCAAAAATCAATTCACAATAAAAGAGAAGATAATAATCGTCTTTTAGCTTTGAACAAAAGACTGAATATTCATCTAAATAATATTAAATATCCAAAAGTATTTTTTAACACCAAAATTTCATAAAAGCCCTATAAAATTCCGTAGTATCACTAATGGATACAATACATATATCACGAAGTCTGGGAAGATCTTACAATCTCTTCTTCAAAATCTAATTGATAACTTACAAAATACGGCAATAATTAAAAATAGCTTAGAGATTGCTAGAGTTACTAAGGATATGTTAATTTTTTCATGCATTGCTTTGATTTCGAGGACCTTTTTTATTCTATATATATTGACGATATGATTAAGGTTCAACAGTTAATTTATGATAAATATGAATTATATACTTCAATGAAAAAAGAAAAATTTGTTATTCTTGTTAAGAAAATTTCATTGCATTTTATCAGAATCTTTATAAACAGATCAAAGGATTACCTCAGGGTAGTCAAGCGAGTAATTGTTTAGCGAACCTATATTTACATTTGTTTTAAAATTGATCATGTTGTAAATGATTCTTACTTGATTTATCGTTATATAGATGATTTAATAGTTTTTGGTAAAAATAGTGAATAGAAACCAAACATTACGTTCTACCCAGATTATCTCAAGCTCCTTAAAACTAACTTCAACTCTAATTTGGTAGAATTCTTGGATTTAGACTTGCATTTTATTAACAATAATAAAGTCAGTAACATTTTTGACACAAGAGATTCGTTTAAGTTCCATATAATTAAAATTCCTGTATGGAATAGTAACTTGCATATATCAATTTACAGAAATATTTTGAATTTTTTATTTAGAAATGATAACTTAACTACCCACAAAATAGATAAATACAATAATATAAAAAAAAAATTTTCAATGTTGTTCAGATCATGAATACCCTTTTAATTTCTTGAGATCTTATATTCATCACAAATACATTAACCTTCTTGCTACTTCGAATTCCAAATCCACCACACAACAATAGGATTTCAAAGTCAGCAGGTTAGTGGTCTTGCTGTGAAGATTATATCATAACACTCATATCAAAGTTTACATTTTTTCACACACATCTTGAACACTTTACACATTGTTGACAACCAACCAAATCAGAGCCTAGCAAATTTACATTTTGACAACCAACCAATTCAAATTCTACCATATTTGATTGTCATCTCTTTTTGATATCTGTTTTGCTGGTTGGTTTAAAAGTTAGCTCAAAAGATGTGTTTATGTATATTCGAATTTTTTAAATTGGTGAATAATTGATTTTCATTGAGGTCAAGACGCTTGATTCTCTTGGTAAAAGCTCTGTGAGTAAAGAAATTTTGCTAAATTATTTTTTGAAAAATACTTTTCTTACGTAATTGGTTTAGGATTTTTCTACTTTTCTTACGTAGTTGTTTTGCGATTTTTCTGCATTAAGAGTTTGTTACATAATAGTAGTGAGTGGTTTTATCATAGTCTCTGAATTTTTACATACTCTCAATTTTTGTTTATTTAATTTTATTTGGTTTTTCCTACCGAGTTGCAAAGGGAGAAGGTTGGCGCCTTCAAACTAGTTTAAACCCACTTATTCGGTCTTAAGTCCGAAATTGCTTTCTGACTCGCTAGATTCTTCTTTTTCGTAGTTTATTTTTTTTTATTTTTCTATGATGTAAGTAAATTTAGTATAAAAGAAGTTAACAACAGATTATTGGCATTTTGTAAACAAATAAATATTTCTAGCAATAAAATTAAATATTCCCATATATTTCTGACTCATAAATTTCATAAGAATCCGTTTAAATACCGCAGTGTAACAAATGGGTTCAATACTTATATATCCAAATCGGGAAGAATTTTACAGACCATATTACAAGATTCAATAGACAAATTTAAGGATACTTCTATTGTAAAAAACAGCCATGATGTAATAAAGAAATTTGATCAACAAGAGGTATTTTCTGTGAATGGTTTCGATTTCGAACATTTATTTAACTCCATTAAAATAAAAGATGTAATTCAGGTACTTTCACATGCATATGAGAGATATGGTTTGAATAATTACATTAGTTTTGAAAAGTTCAATACACTTATTCGTTTTGTAATACAGAACTTCATTTTTTTTATTTTTGATAACAAACTTTACAAACAAATCAAAAGATTGCCTCTGGGTGGCCCAGCCAGTAATAGTCTCGCTAACCTGTATTTACACCACTATGAATCAATTCGATGGAAGGAACCCTCTTGCCTCTTATTAAGATACATAGATGATTTAATTGTTATAGGTCGTGACAAGAAATTTAAACATAGCCTTAATTTTTATCCGGAATACCTAAAACTAATACAGGCGAATTTTAACTCAAACAAAGTGAAATTTTTAGATTTAAATTTAAAATTATTGACAACAAATTATACAGCAATATACACTGCTGGACAATTACGAAGGACGGATCACAAATTGCTATGTAGCTTAACATTAAGCGAGACATGAGGCCTAGTAGGGTAAAATATAGTTGCCACACTGTTCAGACATTAGAATAAAGAATATTTATTGTTCTGGAAAGTACAAAAGCTTTGAAACATCTGAAAGAAAAAAAAATGTTCATTTGATCTGCGTACGGAGAAATGGAACAATGCATCTAAAAGTCAGCAGGCACCTTAAAGAAAGGTATCAGTACGGGATATGTCCACCGCGGAGTGTGATGCAACATTCCACACGTCGTACCATACTTTGCACAACATTATCCAGCAGCTGTTGAGGCAATTTATCCCATTCCTCTGTGAGTGCACGGATGAGGGTGTTCTTGTTTGTCGGAGGATAGTTTCGACCAGCAACTTGCCTCAACTAGGCCATACGAGACGTTGAATACCCTCGCTGTCTAGACAATCCTGAACAGCGAGTGTTTGATGACATGTTGCGTTGTCGTCCATAAAAACAAATTTATCACCGACAGCACCACGGAAATTCGCAACACATGTAGGCACGTGCGGCCATTGATCATGATGCCGGCCCACACCATGATACTGCATGTCGGATATCGGTCCTTTTCCTGGATATTTTCTGGACAATAAGCAGTACCACTCTCGCGCCAGATCAGTTAGCGTCTACAATCCGATGACAGACTGAACTTACTCTCCTCTGAGAATAGTACGCATGTCCAGTCCTGTTCAGTCCAATTGTGATGCTCACGGCACCATTGCGTATATTCCTCCTCCCCTCAAACGTCTGGCAACAGTTTTTCGGGAGATCTGCTTTCCTGAGGCAGCAAGAAACTGATTTGCCACCTGCTGAGCTGTGGTGCGCATGTTCCTTTTTGCTGATAGGACGATATATCTGTCTTCTGCAGGCGTCGTACTTCTAGCACGACCTCCCCCGTGCCGTCTACTACACATTCCAGTAGTTTTAAATGACTTTCACATTCGTGAAACAACGCTGTGAGCGATGTCGAACTGCCTGGCAACATCTGTTATTTTTCGCCCTTCTTCGATCTTTCCAATAATTTGGCTACGCATAAAATCATCTATGTGATGTCGGGAAGACATGCGAAAAATTTTAAGTTCGTCTATTAAATCTTTCCTGTAAAACTTTGACTTGAAACAACAACTGTCCACACGCGTCAAAACCTTTAAAGCTCTTATGAACGGTATCACCTTATGAACAGACGTGGAAAAAAATTTGCATACTCATACTTATTCTTACTAATATCCCGCACTTATTCTAATTTTCCACATTTTGCTTCTATTCATTTTGTGGTTGCTATGGATGATAGTGTTATCCGTCCTTAGCAATTGTCCAGCAGTGTATATGATAAAAGAGAAGCATTTAAATTCAATGTCATAAAGATACCAGACTTCAATAGTTGTCTACATATATCAATATTTAGAAATATAATTTTAAATTTTTCTGATGAGAAATAATAATTTAACTACGCACAATATTGATAAATTCAAGAATATCCAGAAATTTATATTGTGTTGCATACAAAATGATTATCCCATCAACTTCTTGAGAAAATATATAGATCAGAAATATTTCTTAATAATATTTTTAAACTCATAAGTGCAGAAATCCACCACACAACATTAGGTCCAAAAAGTCAGCTTGTTAGTGGTCCAGCTGTGAAGTATTTGTGCATTCCACACACAGGATACATTTTAATACACAATTAGACCAATACTTACACGACTACACTTTAAAATTATTTATGACCAATTAAGCGTTTATGTCCAATCACACATTAATGACCAATCAAATGCTTATGACCAATCAAGCAAGTTTTTTACACGTGGTCTGGCTTGCATCTAATGCCAAGTGGTTAAACTCTAGTGTTAGATCATGCATCGTTTGGATTGACATGGCATTAGTAGATGTTATGAGCAAAATATAAATGTGGTAATTGATACATTAAATATGAAAAGTCGTTCTATAGATATGGATTGAATTCTTGCTAGGATGCTCTTTGGGGAGCTTTTAATGATTTACGCTATTCATTTGTGAATATTCTGGGTTTTTAATTTGAACATTCGGTTTTTAGATATTTTTTAATTTGAACTTTCGGATTTTTTAATTTCAACTTTCGGATTTTTTAGTTTGAACTTTTTGATTTTAGATATATTTTAATTTGTGAACTTTCGGATCTCACATATTTTTTATGCATATATATACAACTATTTTTTCTACCTATACAACTATTTTAAAGATGGGTGCATCATCTTTGCATTTGATGGTTCACTTATATTATGCACTAAATTGTTTTTAAATTTTAATATTTTAATGTAATATCTTTCAGAATGCGGTGGCGAATAGTATAATTTTTCAAATATAATGGTTTAACTTTTTAATTTTTTTAATTTTTAATTTTTAAATTTTTGAAATTTGGATATTTTCTAATTAACTTACCAAGTGGCAATAGGGGGAAGGTTGGCGCCAACAAACTAGTTTAACCCCACTTATCGGTCCTAAGTCCGAGATTGCAGTTGGATATTTTCAAAATTTTTATAAGATTTTTATTTTATAATTTTTTATTTTGTTTGAAAACGTTGGAATTTTATCTTTAATATTTAATATTCGCCATTGATATTTTGAAATGGGATTTAGTATTATAAGATTCATATATTTCAATTTTTCAATTGATTATTGTGATTGATTTTATATATTTAAATATATATATATATATATATATATATATATATATATATATTGTATAATATAGTACTTTGATCATAGAAAACAAATATTACTACTTGGTTTTCAAAGAAACATATATATTGTATTTTAACAGCCAAATGATTTCGGGATTTTGAATATTACTTATCAATCCTTTGAATTTTCTGCTATGGAAAAAATTTCCTTATCTATCCATGGATAAAAGCGTTCTAGTAAAGTAATATTTCATTTTATTTTGTTCTCGGTTGTCTTTAGCAAATTTGTGAAACTTCAGAATAAGTTGTTACTGCAACGTCTAGACAAGGAAACTATAATTTATGAGATGCACTTGACATTATCCCTCCAGTCGTCGTATAATTCTGTCGTTCAATATATTTACTCTGTTGCATAGTTTTGATAGAAAATTTTACTTTGAGGGATTAAAACTTATTTTTCTTCCAGTATTATAATATCAAAATAATTGCAATTTTATATTTATAAGAAAAAGTTACGATTCTGATATTAAATTGGTCATCGTTGCATATTTGTGAGTTTTTTCTCTTCTCACTAAAAGCACGCATTCATTGCACTTTGATAAATAACAATGGACTCACATTATTTCATCTTAATAATAATTAAAAAATATTATATGTCTGGAATTTTCAGAAGAATATTTTTGAATATTAGTTTTCTTCTCTTGTCGAAGAAAGCACTTTGTTTCACGCGCGTTTTAATATGTCGAAATTCTGTCATTAAAAAAATTACGTGTAAAAACAAGGAAAAAATTGCGAATCAAGGTGAATCTGATGGTGAAAGTAAAGGTGAAATAAATATTTACATCATTTAATTAGAAGCATAATTTCTACTAGACTTCGGTATTGAGCTTTTTGTTTTCCTCTATTAATATCTGTGTAGAAAATACTGATATTCAGCCAATCAAATTGGAGTCAAATGTAATAATTGAATCCGACATGACATTTACTTCCTACTTTCATCAAGCCTCCATCTATAATAGTTAAACTATTATTGTTACATCTTTAAAATTAGAAGTCCACAATCCACTATTGGAAACTTATCAATCTGTCATCAGGCTATATATATATATATAATATACAACCTTTGACAGTAAAATTCGGTGAATGAAGTCAGAGCGGCCAATTTGGCTACTCTGGCAAAAGAAAACGCTATAAATGTATAGTGGCAGGTGTTGACCATCGGCTCGCCCTCCCCCTCCCTCTGATCACTTGAAACTTGTGTGCTGCTTATAAAACATATTTTACACGTTGACACGTTGGTTCTTAACTGATTACAGGAAAATAAATGAACAAAAAATATATTTAAAGTTTTGTTTTTTAAGCTTGTCAAGACGCCGAAAGAAACTTATAGGATGCTGGTAGGTGTTTATGAAGATCAAGCACTGTTCATGAGTTGTGTGCACGAGTGATTCGCCCGTTTTCAAAAAGTAGAGAAAGTGTTTTGACAACCCCCGTATAGGAAGACTGCTGACCTCCGTCAATGACAAAAACATTGAGAAAGTGAGGATATTAATCCCAAAGGATCGCCAATTAACTGTGTGCGTGACAGGAGATAAACTGCAGATTTACCGTGAATCTAAGTGACAAACGTTACTCAGAGATTAGGGATGAGAAAATTGTTGATATTGACGATATTCTTAACATCCAAGGTGAATTGACGAGGCTTTTGAACTCCATCCCAAAAGAAGACTCCTTACAAAATTTCCAGGACATGACTATCAGATCTCAGGCTTGCATAGCTATGTGAGGTGACTATTTCGATGTACATTAAGGTAACTTTCATTATTATTTTATCTACGTTAATGTTACAGTATTATTCATCGAACTTTATTGTCAGAGGTTGAAAATATATTTAAAAGTGCAAGGAAAATTTAGACATAACTGCCTCTTAAGCACTGAACTTACTTTACGTACTGACTTTATTTTACATTTATATACATAATCCGATTATTATTATTATTATTTTTCTATATGGTGGCTTTATTCTTCATAAAACTAATACACAAAGAAGTTCACTTAAAATGTCAGTAGCACTCCATTTTCCTCTAATCAATGACAAGAATATATATATATATATATATATATATATACACTCTGTCGCAAAAAATATATGCACCCAGAAGAAATTGAGCTACATTCACGAAATTTGGTATGCATGTAGTGTATATGAAAATAAACAAAAATTCAGAACAAAAATATCATTTTATTAAGCGGTTACAGCTTGCAAAGGTTAAAAATCAGTAAGTAGTAAAGCCACCTCTGGCAGCTATACAAGCCGAAATTCGGCGTGGCATCGATTTAATTAGATCACTTATGACCCCCTGTGGAAGATCCTGCCATAGTCTTTGCATCTGCGCAGTTAATTCTCCTGTATCTCGGGACGGCTGCAGTTGCCTTCCCAGCGCGTCCAGACATGCTCTATTGGCGAAAGATCTGGTGACCTGGCAGGCCATGGTAGGACGTCATATCCTTGAAGACATTGTTGGGAGAGTCGCGCAGTATGTGGACGAGCATTATCCTGTTGATAAATGGCACCTGGGCGACTTGATAGCATGGGTAGCACAATCGGCGTTAAAATATCGTCCACGTATCTGCGAGCTGTCAAAGTGCCTTGAAGGACCACTAAAGATGATCGTGTGTCCCAAGAAATTGCTCCCCACACTGTCACACCTTGTGAAATTGCTGTATGCCGCTCGACAATAAATGCCGGATCGGACCGCTGGCCGGTGCGCCTCCAGACACGTGTGCGGTGGTCATCAGCACTGAGACTGAATCGGGATTCATCACTGAAGATGACACGTCTCCAGTCTGTCACACTCCAAGTTGCCCGAGGTCGGCAAAAATCCAGTCGACACTGCCTATGATGTGGGGTCAGTGATAAGCGTCTTAGCGGACGTCGGCTCCTCAAGCCAACTTCGGTCTGTCGTCTCCTTATGGTTTCTCTTGATGGCACTGGATGTCTGGAAGGAGGTAAGTGGCGTTGAATCGATGCTAGCGACGTTGTTGGTGCCGAAGTGCCCACTCTTCTGATTGCACGATCCTCGCGATCATTTGTGTTCCTGGGACGTCCTGACCCTCCGCGACGGTACACTCTACCTTCTGTGATCCACTGTTGCCAACACCGAGCAACTACCATATCGCTCCGACCGAGGTGGCGGCCGATACGTCTATTCGACCAACCTGCTTCTCTGAGGCCTATTATACGGCCCCTATCAAAGTCCGTCAGCTGCTCGTACTGCCACCGGTTACGTCATAGAGGCATCCTAAGTCTCAATATCGTCTATCAAAGTCATCAGATTCGTTTGGATAGCCGTACGGCGCTCGTACTCATGCTTTTAAACTCTCCCAGTTGCGCAACTAATATGCGCATAGCACACTTAGCCTTGTCTCATTGGCTTCGAAATTTTAATCATTTGCATATCTCTTACCAGACTACATTCTTGCCGAGTTTCGTGATTGTAGCTTGATTTCTTCTGGGTGCATATATTTTTTTGCGACAGAGTGTATATATATATATATATATATATATATATATACTTCTCAAAACAATTAAAGGATATTGTAAGTTTTATATAAAATAAAGATATAAGCGAAATTTTTTTTGCCGAAAATGGAAGAAGGGAATCACAAATGCAAATTTTTCTGATTTTCAAACTGTGGAGTATGCTAATTTTGAGTTCGACGTCAAAAACTTCGCTTCAGCGGCAGCGAATGAAATTTGACTTTCAACTGAAATAAAGACAAGGATGATCGGTTTTCAGTGACTGCTTTGTTTCGATGAGTACGATGCATCAGCGAAGTCATTTAACCGATTCAGAAGCTTGAAGAGTTATTGGTAGGTTAGAAGGGGGCCAAACTCAAGCCGAAGTAGCGCAAGCCATTGGAGTGTCACAAAGTGTGATATCCAGGATCTGGAACCGTTTTTTTTGGAGACTGGAAGTGCAGGCCGAAGACCAGCACAAGGTCGTAGACGGGCAACAATGCCCAATGAAGATCGTTATTTAGTGTTAACGGCTAGGAGACAGCAAAATATGAAAGCTACTCTTCTCCAACAACACCTTCGCTTAGCTACTGGCACCACGGTTTCAACTTAGACTGTCCAAAACCGGCTCCATGGTGTAGGTCTGTATGCTCGCCGACCGATGGTATGTGTTAGACTAACATCAAGGCATCGTCATGACCGCAGGGAGTGGGCGACAGAGCATGTGAACTGGAGGAGAAATGAATGGAGCAGTGTTCTTTTTTCTGACGAGTCCCGTTTTTCTGTCAATCTGGATAATAGGCGTATTTTCATCTGGAGGGACCGTGGCAGTAGGAATAATCCTGCGTTCGTGCATGAAAGTGTCAGATTTGGTGGTGCGTGAGTGCTGGTGTATGGTGGCATCTCCATTGACGGGCGCACAGACCTCTACATCATTCGAGATGGACCTCTGACTGCTCGCCGATATAGAGATGAGATCCTCAGACCTATTGTAGTCTCTTACGCTGCAGCAATCGGAGATGACTTCATTTTAATGGACGATAACTTCAGGCCACATCGTGCTAACCTGGTGGAGGATTTCCTTTTCGAGGAAAGAATCGTACAAATGGAATGGCCAGCGTGTTCTCCAGACTTGAATCCAATAGAGCACGTTTGGAACGCTCTAGGAAGACGAGTTACTGGCCGCCAACTACCCACACAAACTCTTCAAGAACTGGAAAGAGCTCTTCTGGAAGAGTGGGACAGAATACCCCAACTCGTGATTAATAGCCTCATTGACTCCATGCCTCAAAGGTGCACAACGTTGCTGACCGTCCGTGGAAACCAATACCCCCTACTGAAAATGATTTTCTTTGAAGAAAACACTTTTTTTATTCTTTTATTCTCATATGCACAAATTGTGTTTTTTTTTTTCTTTTGTACACAAATGCGCAATAAAATGCATTTTTTTCTGCCAAGCATGTGTAATTTATTCTCATATAACCTACTACGTCTGTCGACCATGTATCAATCATCTAAAAAATTTCCCAGCTACAAGATACACCTAAAACCGCAATATCATTTAATTATTTTGAGCAGTATATATATGCTCACTGAACTAAAATTATTACAGTTCATTTAGTAAAATTTCTGATGTATAGTTAAGAAGTTGATCTCTACCCCCAAAAAGTATTTAAAATCAACAGCAGTAAGGATAATAGCTATAGGTAATGTACCTATGTTATTACCAATTAAAAATATCGTTTTAATGTTGCATGTATTTAAAGAATGGAGTGTCAGTTTAAGCTGACATGTTAATTTTGTAATGTGGGCATGATTTAAATTTTTACAAGATTCTTTTGTTGTGAAGGAATAAGTAGCCAGGAAATTATCAGTTAAAGAAATACAAAATTTGAAATAAAATGATGTGGAAATTTTGGAATAAATTTATTATTTCTAAGGAAGCGACTTAAAAATTTGTATTGGTTTTATTTTAATGCAACAGTTTTTAAAATGAGAATAACTCAATTTTTTTAATTTTATTTTATTTATTTATTTATTTGTAAAATGAACCAGATTTTAAAGCATTAAAATCGCTACTTGAATAATTTTACACCAAAGAAAACAATGTATAGAAGAAAAAAATACCAAAGGTAATTTTTTCAAATGTGTTTGGTTAATCTTGATAATTTTCTTCTTTTATTTTTATTTATAAATATATTTATTTTATCAAATTTCTCCTTATTTCCATTTATTCGACAAGCATCACAAAAAATGTCAGTTCATAATCCCTTAATGCCACTTTACTTTCGTTTCTAATTCTTTTTTCTTTCAATTTCCTATCAATTGAGAATAATTATGAGAAAATGTATTTTTGTATCGAAAGAGAAAAATAGTTCAAACTGTACGCATACTTTTTTCACTGATAATCATACAATTTTTTCATTGCGAATCCATTTAGCAAAAGTAATTCTTTCTATCGTATTTGCTGTATGTGAGATTAACATCGAACAGCTGACATTTCAGCCTGGAATGGGAAAAAGATTAATATCCACCGATTCTTTTTAAATCGATATTTCCCGGAAACGTGGAGGTCAGGCGAATCGGCGTAGACGAGAAATGGATATGAATTGAACATTTATCACACACAGAAAAAAAAAACGTAATTCGCCTCTGTATTGGCAGACAAAGCTGTCTATCATATTAAAACCGATCAATAGACGGCCGCAATTTAAAACAAAAGGCGGGACTACATTATCGTCCATTATCGGATCCACAATCGATTCTGATATTTTGGTATTGTAAGAACTTAATAGAATAATTTCCTTCAATTCTTAAGAAACGATACGATACTATGGGTCTATATCGTAATTTTTTTCGGAGATGGGCAATGCTCATCGTTTGAAATCGAAAAGTACCCCGAGTTTTCAGGTAAAGGAAATGAATTTGTCACGGAGTGTTTGCGAATTAACTGTAGGAAGTTTGTTCTGTAGCGTAGACTGAAATCAAAATAAGGCTTTTAGGAGAAAACTCATTAAAAAGAAAGGAAAACTGTTTGGAATAATCCACTTCGAAATTGACTTCATTTCCAGTAAAACGCGAATGAAAACATACTGTGATTTACGTTTTAGAAAAAGAAAAAAATCGATTATGGCAAATAACTGTAAATGTGAACAGTTTCACTATGCTGTATAATTTAATTTTTGCAAAATGCTTCTTACTAAGTAAATGAAAACGAGTTTGGATTTCCATTGAAGCTGTTTCTTGCATTTTAGTATTTATCAGCGTGAAATACAATTGTATATGTTATTTTAGTAAATTATTCAATCAATAATTTTATAAAATAATTGATTCTATGTATTATTTTTTCTTTATTCTTTTTCACTTAGCTTCTCAAAATGTAAGAGAGGCACAATGTACAATGTTTTCTATCCTAGGGAACAAAGTCATAACTATTTAAGGAATTCTATTAATTATTCTGCATATAATTGCGACTTTGTAAATAACTTTTATCTAATATCGCAACAAATAGCACAATCAAAAAGGTTAGAAAAAAACGTATTAAAGAATATGAACCAGTGGCGCACACAAGAGGGGGCCTGGGGGTCCGGACCCCCTTCCCCAAAGCCCTTGATTTTTTCCGATTGATTATAATTCTAAGTAAATAGTACGTAAAATTTAATTATTCGTTATTAATGATAAATTTTATTAATTAATGCTAATTATTTATTCAATAATTAGTTTTTTACTGTGTTTTGTTCTCGAAAATCGACAAAATCAAAGGGAGCATGATACAAGAATGGTGAACTTTCGACCTCGCCCCCCCCTTGAAATATTCCTGTGTGCGCTACTGATATGAACTACTCTTAAAGTTTAATTTTTATGATTATTTATTGAAGAAAAAATATTGGTTTCGTTTCCTACAACTTGAATTTTAATCACTTATTGAATACATCTAGTTGCGTGTTTTTGTCCATCTCTCCATTACGCTTATTTATATTACCATGAGATCTTTGAGCCCTGACTGATTGAAATTCTATCGCAAATAGCTACATGACGATTTTTTATTAAAATAAGGGGAATGGTGATTCACTAGTATATATATAGAGAGAGCTTACTGCTCAAGTACTATTTCTCATAAATTACATTTACTCTCAATACTCGGCATGATAGTTTTTGGAGAACCACCAGTAGGGACGATGAATCAGTATGCTCATAAGCTTTTCCTGCTTTTGAAAGTAGCTTAGAACGCAATTAGTTACAATATGCGATTCAATTGAACTTAACCAAGTCTGTGAGTCATACAAGAAGCAAAATTTATTATTTGAAATAGTCATGAGAATCTAATTAATTTTTAATGGTGCTTATTGAAAATATATTTATTTTTAATCAACTCAACTTTTTGCACAAAAATTACACTGCTTAAATTGTTATTGGCTTCACCTAAAAATAGGGCTGAAATATATACAAATGTAAATTAAAAAGAGTTATAGATGTGCGAAAGTACTTAATTTTTTTCTGTATTCATTACAATTTTTTCTTCAAAAGTAATGGGAATCTGTTTCACATATTTCAGGCCTGCAGTATTAGTGCTATTCCGATGAAAAATAATTTTATGGCAAACACAATATTTTTTTATCTTACACATTATACGTTCATAAAATATTTTTCTTTATTTTTGTCTTGTTAGCATTTGTCTTCAGAATAATTTTTCTCCGTTGAATTATTGCATCTGTTATTGCAAAAATTTTAAATTTTTTCGCTTAAATTTAATTATTTTCCTCATTATTAAATAGAAAACTTTTAAGTTATGATCTTTAAGAGTAAGTGATAATTTATTGAAGTTTTTCTTTTTTTTTACGATTTTTAATTAACTTTTGAGAAAAAGAAGTTTTTGCCGTTTTTTCTTTGTTCGTATTTCATAATATTTTTATAATATATTTTTCTATTTGTTTTCATTGAATAAAATTATAATCTGAGTAGGTTTTTTTTTTAAATTTAAAAATAAATAAACTTATAATACCGAGTTATATATATATACATAAACTCTTGATTACTTTTTCTATTTTTTGTTGTTTATCGAAGGGAATAAATAGTATCAGTGATATGCAGTTTAATGAAAGATAAACAAACGTTCTACATGATTTAAAATTTGTTGCTTTTCTTACTTCTAATATTTTTAATTTAATTCTCAAACCTCATTGTAAATTAAAAAGATCATTACAAATTTAATTATTTTAGCAACTTCCTTTTCTTTTAACAGTAATAATAATTTCACGTTAATCAGACATTCTTTTTTAATTTACTACATAAATAATATAATTTTATTTGAAACTTTTTTTCTACACTTAAAATGAGCAATGTGTATTTTTTTCTAATTTAAATTTCGTATAGGTTTGTAATTAATGTATTCCTTACAATAAAGATAATAATAAATAAACAGACGATATCGAAAAATTAAACATTTAATTAAAAATTAATTAAATAATTAGTTAAATTAAAATCTTACGTCAGTATTTGTTTCTTTATTTTCTTAACTTCATTTAATTAATTTAATTATTAGTTGGTTTGGTTATGTTTTAATTGAACATTTTTTAAATGATAAAATAGATTACCGTGTGTGTGTATAATCCAGCGTATAGCGAGCTCTTTGAAAACAAAAAATAAGATCTAAGCTTACGAATGGGTGTTATATGCCGGATATAATATTGATATTATTAAAAATAAATACAAATTAGAGTAAAAAAAATCAAATTTCTACATACATTTAAGTACTGTTTATAAGAAATGACATACCTTATATGAATCTTGATTACAGGATAATATGAAAAGTTCATCATTTTCGTCTTTTGTTATAGCTTAAAGTACATCATCGAATTATGTTTCATATTCATTGTTATTACTCTTATCCATAAATAATATGATATTTTTGTTCCATCTAGATTGTTGGATATATTTTAATTTTTTAAATGCCTTATAAATTATGTCAGTTTTAATTTCAAATCATGCTTTTATTATCCACTCACACACT
Organism: Trichonephila clavipes; assembly: GCA_019973935.1. Lineage (NCBI taxonomy): Eukaryota > Metazoa > Arthropoda > Arachnida > Araneae > Nephilidae > Trichonephila > Trichonephila clavipes. The sequence continues at coordinate 556,414 of BMAU01021000.1, forward strand.
GTATCTAACATTTAAGAAATAATGGTATTGCACAAGAGTAAATTTCAGGTTTCTTCGTTGAAACAGAAGCATTTTTTACGGTGAATATATCTAAAGCTTAAAAAAATGCATTTCGAAAGTATACGTGCCCATTATGCGTGAAAAATATACGGTAAAATATTACGGTAACCATTCAAAATCCTTTAGAGTTTTCGCAGTAGTGGCGTTCTAAAAATAAGACTCATCTCGAAATATAAAACATCTGTAAAAAACATAATCTGTTATTAAAAATATCTTTTTTTAGCCTCCAGAAAGCCACCAACATTCATAAGCTGTAATCAACATTACAATTTGAGAAACGCAGTCATCCACTATCCCTTTAATATTCACAATACTGGAAATGCTTATCGCCACTGCTTTCAGTTCAATGGCTTTTGAGAAAATTATGATAAAGGATCGGCTTAATCATTTCATGCATTAACACTTAATATGCGAATGAATCTAAATTTATATAAATGCATTATTAATAAAGGAAGGTTCGTGAATTTGAAAGTGTCGAGACCACCGGGCACACAGACTAGTCATGTGGTTTTCATTCCAGGATGAGAATAATAAAGGTATAGATGAAATATAAATGGTATGACTTTAAGTGATCTTTACAAAACAATAAAGTGCAACAAAAATCAATGTAAAAGTTAAATAAAACAAATTAAGTTGATTGAGAAAGGTAATAAATTGCAATATGTACTTGCTTTATGCTTCAAAGGTACGCGATATCTCAATATGTAAACACCTAGTTCATTATTAATATAAATAATGTTGTGTACAGCTGTGAGACAGCATGCAGTACAATATCATTCGATTTATTAGATGCAAAACTGCTGTACAGTTGTATATACATGATATAACATTTATGTTGTATTATAGTCTGTGTATGGACGTGTATTGGTACAGACATAATAGATTTGCTGAGTGGTTGATAATGGTTAGAGCTTTGATTTCCCACACAGCAGCTCGTTAGCGTTTCACTTATTGTAATGTAGAAACATCATTGTGTCTTAAGATATAGAACATCTTGCTAAATTCGAGTTGATAATAATTAGTATTTGGAAAACTTAGTTTCAAAGACAATATTGATTAAAGTAAATTTAATATATAACTGATTATATTCGCAGAATGCTATGATTTATTTCGTTAAAGATCATTAAATAAGTAAAAATAGTATAATAAATTGTTACTAGTTCCATGAAATGTATTCAGAAATTTATTGAGGGGGATTACAGAAAGGTTTTAATAGTATTAAAATGATATGTATTGATACCGTACTTAATCCATCTATTCTAAGACCCCCATCCAAATTCTCGACACGTTTCTGTGAAATATTAAAAATAATGTAAAAGGGTTTATCAGTATTAGATATTTACGAAATTTAAGAAATAAACAAATAATGGAGAAGCTATTTATCATACCATTTAACATTATAATTTTTGTTATTTCTAGTACCTACCAAAGTATGTAACTACTGTAACGTCCAATTACAATGTTTATATCCCCACTACCAACGAATTTTTGTGCTCTCAATTATAAACCGCACCCGATTTTCAATACCGTTAACACGGGGGGGGGGGCTTAGATTCGAATATAAATAATTCGGTATAAATAATGTTTTAGAAATAAAAAATGGGCAATATACAAGTTAAAAAAAGAACATTTTTACGTAATGAGGGAGTCAAATGCAAAATTTGTGTAGAAGAAATTTTGAAGTAATATTTAGAAGAATGTAACTGTTTCGCGGTTTTTATTCGGAAAACTGCAGAAAAAGTTTCCTGTGTGTATGTTCCATATTTATAATAATAATTTTAAAAAACTGAATACTTATTACTTATAAAATACACCAACTGATTACTTTCTTATAAACCAATGTGCCGTGAACTATATTTTTGGTATTTTTAAATGAGTACACTAATTTCTTACATTCCTATGTTTTGAGGAACATTAAGTACATTAAAATACAAACTCACCTTGTTAAAATAAACACAAATATCTGTACTTAAGCATCATGAAATGAATATTCAAAGTATGAACTTTCATTTATTAAAATACAAGCTGATTCTGTTAATTTGAAAAAGTGAAGAGAGAAAAAAAACTCCTATTTGCCTAAATTCTATTTTTTCGTAAAGAAAGAAAAACACCATGAGCATAGGTGATTTGTATTGAAATTGAACATTCATAAATATCATGCAAAAAAATCATTAAAATTTTAACAGCCTAGGGCCCATCAATGACGAGCAATTAAACATTGAATTTTGATATCAGCAATTGGTAAAACAGATCCTGGTAGCAGTGGCACACACAAGGGGGGGGGTCCTTGGAAGGCCGGACCCCCCCAAAGCCCTTGATTATTTTCCAATTGATTATAATTCTGAGTACGTAAAATTTAATTAAGTATTTGTTATTAATGATTAATTTTATTAATTAATGCTAATTATTTATTCAATAATTAGTTTTTTACTGTGTTTTGTTTCCGAAAATCGACAAAATTAAAAGGAGCACGATACAACAATCCTGAACTTTCGATACCGGACCCCTCCCCCTTGAAAAATCCCTATGTGCGCTACTGCTTGGTAGCGATTCATACTCATATACGTTGATGTAAATAATAATAAATTTTCTAATCTCATCATGTGATACATTTTGCCACACCTTGTGGCGAGGCTTTAAGCGACTTTCAACAACTAATCCTCTTGGGAAATCTTTGGGCTAGCATTTGCATTTATTTCACAGTGATCCCTCTCAAGAAGAAACCATGAGATGCAAATTAGTTAGTGTACTTAAAGTTAGAGTTTAATAATCGTAGGTCAGTAGGAGTGGAGCAGCTAAACACTGTGTTACTATGGCAAGATTTAGAATTGTGCTTCGTGACTAAATTACGGATTTTAACTACTAAGTTAGTGAATCTAGAATTAATATGATAGAATTGATTAAAGTTAAGCTATTCGGATTTCATGCACTTATTCACGTATAGCTGTTGCTTTCTTTATATCACTACAAAGGTGTTCCCCTTATAGATTACTTGTTCTGGAATAATATCTTTGATAATAATAAATTATATTTATCATGGATAGTCTTGGTCACATACACATCCATCGTTACCTCCCACAGCTTTAGGTAGACAAGATGATGAGGAAGTGACTTCAGGGGTAAGATCATTACAACCATCAGTTATTAATGCTAGAAATCAGTGATGTTTTGGAGCGCGGACTAAATAGCCTGTCATCTCCTATACAGTTTCGATTTGTAAACTGTATGATAAACTTTTTTGTGTCTACCAAAGAAAGTTATCCATATCATAGAGGCTGTCCAAAAACATGCGATATGTATGAGGCTTAATATACCTTGAAGAAAATAGGTCACAAAACCAAAACCATGAATAATAACGAAACATGCCGTAGGGTCTCATTATCATATCTGTCTGTTGTCAAAGTCGTACACTACAGGATGATCTGCTATTATAGGAGACAAACTTTCATAACATTGCAGCAATTATAACATTTGTATTCCGCTTGCCAGACAAAGGCTGATTGGGTCTGCTTACTCCAACCTATCTCCACAGTATTACGTATTAACTGAATTTACGTATCAGTGAGCCACATACTCAAGGAAGAAAATTCTTAACAGTTATAATAATCCGCTACTTCTCCGCAGTAAAAGAATCTGGCGATAATGTAGGATAAAAAGCAGACGGTTTAAAGTTCGTTATCTCCGCTTAACCTCATTTTTACAATTAAAAAAAAACAAATTTTAAACTTCTTCATGGGTTGCACCACCTCCATGTTGGATGATATTGATATGTAAATAATCTAAGGATTAGATAGTTTACATATTATAGTTACAATTTGAAAAGTATCAAATCACAATCAACTTTCTATCTGCCTGTTTAACTTCGAGGTGGGCCCATTACATCATTCTATATCAGCGCAACTCGAAGCATAGCTTCTTTCACTTAATTTAAATACAACTACCCTAATCCAAAACTTCAGAAATAATTTCTAGAAAAATTATTCCTTTAGTTATGTAGATATTCATTCAAAGATACATACACTTTAAAAAACCGGTTGACTTTTAGCTTAATTTTATCTTTGGACTGTGAGATAAGTAAAGCATTTATTGCTCAATTCTATATCTGGCAGAGGTCGAATTGCGCTCATATCCAAAAATTAAGGTCACAAACATAAAATCTGGGAAAATTGATGAAATACTCACTGAGATGCCATGAACTTTGAAACAGGACTTATAACAATGTCAGAAAAAATATAGCAAAATAACAATATGGAAAATATTTTACTCGTGAATTGAGAGATACAGGTCATCTCAAAAGTGTGAAATGAATCAGTGATAAAGCATTTACCTCCAAAAACGTATTTCTCATATAGAGTATGACCACTGTGAACTGCTATACAAGCATCACAGCAAGCTGCCATACTTCTTATGAGGGTCTCAATAGGTATTTCTGGAAGCAAATCCCATTTTTTCCAAAAGCGGGAATTTTAATTTGTAGGAGGGGAGCTACGCTGTGAATCCCAATTACATTCAATAGAATTCGGATGCGGTGACCTCGAAGGTTAATTCAAACCATGCGTATCCGCTAATTTATGACATTCATCAACGATGTAAGTTATGTTTGGTCACGCATTGTCGTCCATAAAAATGTAGTCCGGGACTATAGGACTGCGAAAAATCTCACATAGACTTCCAGGATCTCAATCCTATAGCTCTATGAATTGACCGTACCCACATCGAAAACGTATAAGCCAACAGACTGAGTAACATTATTCTACCACACTAAAGGGTTCTTTTGTCGTCAAATCTGGCGATTTTTGTTACTTAGGATTGGTGAAATCCTGCGTAATCTACGTGAGAATCCTTTCATTTGGTATAATTCGACTCATCACTGAAAGTAATACTCTCCCATTCTAGAGGCGTTCACGCCTGACATTTTCAGACCTCTATATCTGATTTTTTCTGCTGAGCTCAAAGGGACTGAACAGACTGGACGTTGAGCTAATGGCCAGTCTCTGCAAAATGACTGTCAACTGTTTGACGGTAATTTTTTTTCGAGGCATATCAACAAGGTCACGAGTAAGCAGATGATCCATTGTACGACTATATTGTTGTGCGTTTAATGCCAAGTAGCGATGCTGTATAGATGTTGATGTTTTGTGGTGAACTTGACAGACCTTAATGGGTACAGTAACTCATTTTTAAAATTTATTCCACAAGCAGAAGACCAGAGTCAGGTCACTTGTAACCATCGAGTCCATTCCGCATGATACTATTCAGCCGAAAGTCTATCAACGGTTCTCTATATCAAGGAATCACCTAAACGATTATGAAAAGTCATTCTAAACGCAAATAATCTAATTATTTTGTTTTAAGGAAATATTCAGAAAACTTGAGACGAAATTCCCATGTGCTTGAATGGTCTCCATCTAGTAGTTCTGTAGAAACTGATTCTAAAAAAACCTTTTTCCTAAAATGAAGTTTGATATTGTACTACCCATTCTTCAAAATGTATAAAATACAAATTCTATCAGTTTTATTGGTTGATTTTAAAATTATGATAAAAAATATGTTTGTGATTTTTATTTTGGACACGAGTTATAGATTCATATGTTCGCATTCCCTGAACACCTATAGATAATTATCAAAAAATTACCTCGATTTAATTTTATAATAATTTTTCATTCACACTTTCTTGTTCTGATACGTTAATGTTTTATTTTATTACATAAGTTCGTAGAATTACCTTCCCATTAAACTTTTACTTCACTTCCCCTAACTGGTGTGACGTATTGAGTACGAAAACTCACAGCCAGGCTAGAGATATAAATATGTACAATTTATTTACAGAACATTTTTAAAAAACAATCTTATATACAGAGCACGCTTATGCCATCTGCCTCCAGCCGGGACCCTCAAAACCGGTCCTCCGCAGGTCCTTTCCAGACGAGTCTATCCGGAACGTAGGGGAACGGGATTCAGAAATAGATCTTTCTTACTTCTTCCCCACTTCCTCGGAACATTCGCTACACAGGGATAATTTTATTTTTTGTCTAAAATCAGAGAAATTCCTTTCTTTAACAGTTTCCGAAAAATCATTTATTCCCAAAACGTCTCATTTTCATGGACTATTCGAAGGAAAATTCCCCACATACATTTACGATATTGTTGTAAATTTATCGTGTGTCCACAAAGTTTTTGCTTTCCCAATATCATTCAATCCAATTTATTTATAATAGCTATTTAAGACAACACCTAATGTGATTATTTTTTCTGTGAACAATTTTCCAATTAACATTAGCCTCTACTAAAAGATCTATTTCTGATCCTTCACAAGAAACATCAGTCAAATGTGTATCTTCCTTTTAGGCCCATTAAAACTTTTCGATCGTTAATCTTAGAGCAATGCTTCTCAAATTTTAAATATACGCGACCCACTATTTAACAATCTTTTTCCCCGCGCACCCCTTACTGCAATAACAATGTATTGGATTCAATAATACTAAACTTTGACACTAAAGCTACAATACGACTTTAACGTCTTATGTGCCACCGACGTATATAAATGTCTCACACAGCCAAAGCCTTAGTTTTCTGGACGTATATATACGTCTTTTCGAAGTACGATCTTTTCTGAGCAGTTCTATATATAAAATGTTTCCGAAAAATTTGGAATGCAATAAAAGGATCTTGGCAGCGTTTGCGAAGGATTTACTTATTTCAAATGATATGCTTATTTATTTCTTTTCTCCTTCCCCTCCCCTAGAAAACATCAAAATACACTCGTCTATGTAGGAAACAGTGGAATTGGGTAGAGAATCGCTTAACTTTTAATCGGCAGTTAAGGAATTATTATAAACCGTACACAAATTATCAAGATAAGTGTTAATATGCAAGCTCACAGGATCACTGATAATTATCAAAAACTTGTTCTTAACTTAGTATTGTTAAAATAATAATAAAAAATATATTGTACAGTAATGATACATTTATAAGTGTATCATATCAGTGTAAATGTGTATTTGATGTTTTATTATATCAAAGTATTTTGTTTGTTTACTTTCAGTAAATTAATAACTTTTTAAATAATCTTTTGTTTTTGACTTTTCAATAGGCTCGCACCTCCCTCGTAGAGTTATCCCGCCCCCGAAGGGGGGCTCGCCCCACAGTTTGAGAAACTCTGTCTTAGGGGATTAGCCGCGAATCTTTATCTTGGAAAGTACCTGAAAACTGCAAGTGTGCACTCTTCTCAAGTCATTGACCTCATCGGTACACACCCCGTGCTGCTTGTGTCCCCTCCCGATGAAAAGCGCGTGACTTCCGGTTTCAGTTTAAAAGGGTTGTATCTAAGGCTGATTTATGTTAGTCTTTTGCGTATGCTCTAGACTAGACTGACTATGCTATCGACTAAGACTGGTTCAATAGCACTCAAAATTTTTCCTCCAAACCTTATAACTTGATATCCCAATGACTGTAAATATATCATTTCGCTTCTTCTGTAATTTGAAAGATCCTCCTTTTTTACATTACATCTTTTTTCTTTTTTTTCTTCTAATTCAGAACTCACTATATCAAAATGAGAATTATTACACATTATTAAATGCATCTTATTTTTTTATTAAGAAATTACCTAAAAATTATTTAATTTATAATTTATTTAAGTCTTTTTAGTTTATAATTTATTTAAGAATTAGCTTGTATTGAAATGGAAAAAATGATTAATACGTATTACCAAGGAATGAAATAGAATTTTAATCTACCTGAACACACACAATTCCAGATTCTTTTTATCACTGCTATTATTCCATGTCATATTTGTATCAGGCATGTGACGAACGCCACGAGTGAAGCGAAACCTATGAAATCATAAACAGGATTAATAAGAATAACACTGAATGAATAGGCAAGCCAAAGAAAAAGCTATTTCTGTTGAGATGAAAGGATGCCAAGAACATTTCTTCTAATATAAGAACGAACATTGTCCTTATGAAACACATATTTTAGGATGCGTTCGAGGAAAGTTAATATTTAAGTGTTCAATATTTCCCTAATATATTGAATGGTGTTAAGATTAGCCACAATACTTCACAGTTATGAGTCGTCTTAATACTCAGTTGTATATAAAAACAATATGTCATCAATCACTGTACCTTAAGCTAAATTCATTTTTATCAGAAAATATTTGTTGTCAATTGCCACTATTTATGTCGACAAACATTTAGTCCACAGAGCAGCAAACACCAGTGGCACACACAAGGGGTGGATCCTGGGGGTTTGACCCCCCAAAGATCTCGATTTTTTTCTGATTGATTATAATTCTAAGTATATAGTACGAAAAATTTAATGAAATATTTGCTATTAATGATTAATTTTATTAATTAATGGTAATTATTTATTCAATAATTAGCTTTTTACTGTGTTTTGTTCCCAAAAATCGACAAAATCAAAAGGAGCATGATACAAAAATGGTGAACTTTCATCCCCGGATCCCCCCCCTTGAAAAATTCCTGAATGCGCTACTGGCAAACACTAATGGATTATTGATGAAGCCAATGACATTCCTGCTGCAGTACGATGTTCTGCCAATTGAAAATATGAATTCACCATTTCATTACGGATGATATGCAATCCTGTGATGCTATCCAGACATTTATTGATGTACTGACGGATTTCTGACTTGCCCTGTTCCTGAGTCTTTTACTTAGACACTTTCAACATAGTTATGTACTAACCTTCCTAATGACGTCCTCCATAACCCTTTAAGCATTGGGACATTTTAGAAATCAATAACCTTTAATTTGTTTTTAGCATGCCAAACTGTAAGGCAACATAAGGGCTTTCGGAGAGGGACCTCATAATTTTTATCATCGGACAAGTGAAGAGAACGATACATGACCCGACCACCTTTCCGCGCAAATTCTGCCCAACTGCTGTGCGAGAAATTTGCAAATATAACTTGCATCTACCCTTTTAATCATCTCACTGCATAGATATTTTATGAAAGTAGGTTAAAAAAACACGTATTTTAAATCTACATTTTAGAGTTAATGTGTCACTCATCCGGAAGAGTTGTTAGCGACGCTGACTGCTGTGCCGTTGGATCTGGGTTCGAATCTTGGAGAAGATATGGCCGTCGAGCCGAAAGTCCTCTCGTGAGGTTGTTGGAAGGGGAATAGAGGTGAGAAGCCCCTAACCACCCCCAGGGTGTTCTCCCTCACAATTGGGGTGAAACCGAGCTAAACCCTTCTGTCAACTGTTAGGTGCTTAAAGCTACGACTAACGACAGGCATTACATTACCATTTTCCATGATGAAATCCTTGGGTCTTGATCTGACCATTGCCGACCAGGTGGCATTAGTAATAACAACAACGGCAGAGAGTTAACGTATACATTTTTTTTACAAAACAGTTTTTATTTTAAAACAGATTATTAGATTATAAAATATGAACATATAAAAACATAAATGAAAATATAAACAGGAACATTATGGGTTGCACCGCTAAATTGGCGTAAAAAAATGCACACCTGCGAGAATTTCGGGCTGAGCAAATATTGCTAAATTTGAGGTGCTCGTGGAAATCGCGAGATACACAGTGGGAGGGTTAAAAGACGGGTCATCATCAGCACTAGAGCTCACGATTCGCCAGGCACGATTTCGTGATCTGAACCCCTCAGCCACCTCGATTACATTATACTTGATAATCATAGACTATTTCACATATCAGTTACAATTCTATTTTGGTGTAGCTAAATCAAGTATTCAGTTAGAGTCGATTACTCACCACTCGGGCGATAAATCTGATATTTATTTGATTTGAAAATGAATACACCTTAAAATGCTTTGGATGTTAATTTCAGGTAACTGATGTGGCCACAGTAGCACAGTAGTAATGATCGTGAGCTCGTGCTCGAAGTTGTCAAATCGCGAACTCAAGTCCTAATGCCTCTGAAGCGACGGGGATGTTGCATGCGAAGTTCGTCAAAGGGAAGATAGGAAAGGAAGAATGCTGGCTCAGGTGTCATCCCCGACTTTTTATCGCGGTTTAGAATATCGAGGTCAGTTGCCAGTTGCCTTTGTGTGGCTTTAGAGAGTGACATTAATAAACACTTATTCAGGTAATTTATTTTTTAGGGTAAATCAATATGTGCAAAAACAGAACCAGTACTATATTACTTTAAAAATAATTCATAATAATTTTAACGATAATTCACCTTAAAATTGTTTAATATGAAAAAGAACATTAATGGGAGGAGAAATATCTCATCTAAAATGTTTCATCAATATTCAATTCTACAAAATAGAATACAGTAGAACGTCGTTTATCCGAATCAGTTGGGAACGGACACCGTTCGGATACGCGATTGTTCGGATAACCGAAAACTGAATGCGATCCATGCAGTATATGGAATAGGACACGAAACAAATATTGAAAATCATCAGATGCGGGAAACGTGCTTGAAGAAAAAGCAAAATAGGAGCAAAATGTCGCAATTTTACCATTATTGTGGAAAATAATCACTTATTTTTCGCTGTACCATTGTATACCTTCGTTCTTTCGCTGCAAGGTCTCTGAAATAACAGGTTCGGATATTTGACGCTCCGGATAAGGAGCGTTCGGATAAATGACGTTCTACTGTATAAGAATAGCTTCATGGTTCCCAATTTATTAACATATGCATTCATTGTGAATTGGTAAGTGGCAAGTAAATCACAGAACTCCTATCCCAAAATAAACATGTGCATCTTCATCAAAACTACTAGAATTAATTACTTAAACTGAGGCTGAATAAAGTGTGAAGTATAATTAAACTGTAGCTTGCTAAGGAACAGTAAAAACAGCTTAGTAAATCCTTCATAAAGTATACAATTATTAATACGTTAAGTTTGCAAAAAAAAAAAAATAAGTTATGAGTTTGCTTTGCAGATATTAATTTCAAATTTAAATTTTCATGCTAAAAAAACCTTGTTATAAGTTTTGAGGTGTTTAAATGTAGTTTAATTCATTTATAATTCTGAGATAGTAAGAAAATACAGATAATATTTAATATTTTTCTACAATAAACTTCGCATACAATGAATGGAAAAGCAAATAATTAATTGTAATTTAATTCCCAATTAATTCAAGAACATAAAACAATGTAGCATGAACCAAATTACTTTACCGTAAATAGATTTGCATATTCTTAAAACATGACTTAATTATTAACTCTCTTGAACATAATTTAATTAATATCTATTTTCTAAATCAGCTTATCAAATATCTTGTCTCCGAGGTATTTTAAAAAGCTCCAATTATTTCTCGCAATTAATTTCCCGAAGATACAAAGAGGATTAGTGTATTATGAAAAGTTATAAAAAATAGACTGAAGGAACACAGAAAAAAAAAGATTTATCTAGAAAGATTTTGACAATTTTGATTTAAAGTAAAATAAGAAAAAGTTATTACACATTCTTCACCGGGGTATTTTTTATGCTTCTAGGGATGTCTCATAATTATAATTAATCACTTTCTTAATCTAAACATTTTCGTTGTATAAACTAGCTCCAATATCATTTGTTAGGATTACATATACAGACTATTAATAAAGAAAATAGAGCTAGCAAAATAGCTGGATAGTTAACTTTAGTGTTTAATTACAATATTTTTTCAGTAAAACTGCTACTTTTTAAATGATTAATATTTCCTTACTTATCGTGATGATTTAGTATGTAATGCTCATATTAATAAGAAAACCAACGTGCTAATTTTATTTATTTTACTCAAATGGAAAGCCTAAGTCGTATGATTTAATATAAATCATTTAAACTGAATATGATATTGCACTCATAATTAATACGCTTCTTCTTTTTTCTAAAGTATTTTAATAATTTTTGATATTTATTGAAATGAGACTGAAAAATATTTCAACTGTAAGAAAATCACAAAAGCTGTTACTGAAGCAGCCACCTCAAGAAGCCGAAATACTCTTTGACGCGTGATTACTGGTAAATATGCAAAGTATGTAGGGATTTCAAAAAGTAAGGTAACAAGAGCTGTGACAAGTGTGCAAATTACCCATATGAACAAAAATCTCTCTGAAGATAACGATGGTAATCACAGCATATATATATATATATATATATAAACAGTACCGGTAGATGCAGCTAGATCTCTCAAGTTACGTGACTAAATATCAGTTAGAAAATGGCTGAATTTACTGAAAACATGGTCCGCGATTGAAAAAAAACGTAACACGACACACTTTTCGTTTAAAGAAAAATTATCTCACACTGCAATAAATTGGCAGTTGGTAAAAGTGCACGTTACAAGTATTATGTCACGAAGGCAGGTGTGGTTTTGGTGCACGGAATTTGACAAGGTAAAACAGATGCTCGAGATGGAGGAATAGTGTTTTCGGTGGGAGGTATAGGACCACCGACCTTACATATTTGACCTTGTACCAAGGGGTTTCTATTGATGGGTGGCCATAATTTCCTATTTTAGAATTCACCCCTGAGACAGCTTGGAATTTGTTTGCGAGTCCCTGGACCGGATGTGGTGAAATTCCTTTCGGTGGGGTGCGTCAAGAAAGTTCCTTTGTTAAGAAAGTTCACTAAACCCATAAATTGGGAGATGGTGTAACACTGTTCTGGCCTCGGTACCAATCAGAAAAAATTACACTGGACAAGACAAAGAGTCCGCCGTAGGATTTCGGTGTGAAATGTCGCCGAAAAAAACAGGACGCACCCCGATTTTAGACACAGAGAGCCGATCCCAGAGCTGCAGATAATAAAAAATAAACTCCGGAGATTCCGGGCATCAACCATGTCATTTCCCCAGCTCCCTCCTTAGCTCAAGCTAAGTTAATTTTTGATCTTCTTGCTGTAAAGTAAATTTCCATATACTTGTGGTTAAAATAAATTTAATAATGTTTTAAAACTTTACGATCAGAGAGAGAGAGAGAGAGAGAGTTTGATTTAGTGTGAGATGAGTGTTTTAATTTTAGAATTAGTTAACTTAACTTATAGACATGATACGATGTGAAGTAAAGAAACTGGGTTCAAAGATTTAGAAATTAAATAAGTTAAAAATAGCGTTGCATCATTTGGTGTCGTGACTAGGATTGAATTTTTTTTCTTTGCATCATTTGGTGTCTTGACCTATCGTCGATTTTTTTCTCTCTCCTTGGCATTATGTTGTGATTTTTTTTCTTCTATTTTTTTTTCCTCGTGAGTTTAAATTTAAATGAAATGTTGGGTCACCCAATGATAATCTTAGTTCTTCTGTGAAACTTGTAATAATTTCTTATTGTGTACCATTGTGTTTTAATTTTTTTATTATGATCAATTATGAGTTGTGGAATTTTTTCTCGCAGTATTTTTTTTATTATTTAGATATTCAGTTGTGATTGAAGGCTCTCCTGGAAGAAGCATCTGCAGTGTAACAGGTACCGATTTTTTTTCTCCATTAGTATATTGATGTTGCATGTATTTTGTATGTGGAGCTACGCGAAAGTCTGTCAGTTAAAAGTTTTAAATTTCCTGGTTTCTTTTTCTCTCCCTGCACGGGTGCTATAATTTTAGATTTGTTATTCGTTGTAATTCGATTTAAAAAAATTAATGTTAATAATAATTTGGCACTTTATTTCTCATTAACATTTTATTTCAGTTATAGTTTAAACATGCCGCATACGCGACAATATGCCCCCATTGGCTCAGCCAGTGTCTGAAAAATTTAATTTAATCGAATTGATTCCAATGTATGACGGAAGTGAATCGCTGGGAATCCGTAGATTTAGTGCCAAAATTAATGATGTGGCAGAGTTGGGTGGTTGGTCTATCGTTGAAAAAGTTACCATTCTTAAGTTAAAATTAGCAGAAATAGCTGAGGATTTTTTTATCTGACCCTACTCACAGTCATCTAACCGAGTACAACCACATCGCTAGAGTTCTCATTACGAGATTTGAGAGAACCGTTCCGTTATCTACGCGGCTCCAATTATTCTCATCATGCATTCAGGGTTCTTCCGAAAATGTGCAAGATTTCGCAGCACGCATTAATAAACTGGGAACACAAATTTTTCAATCCAGTAATTCGGTTCTGGAGCAGCAGAAGAGGAATGATAAGAGAAACCACAGCAGCGCCCAACGCGAATGATCATCTTTTGCACTCTCGTTTTATCAGCGGGTTAAGAAATGACATTCGCAGATTTGTGTTGGCGCGAGATCCCAATAGTCTCGAGGAATCTATTAACGCTGCGCTCATCGAAGAGCAGAATTTAAAACTAAATGAAATAGCAAGTAACGAGCGCTCCGGTTTGTCGTCTCTACCCACAGAACCACCGGTCATTTCAGCATTGACAGATAAGTTGCAGGAACTAAATTTGAGGGTCGAGAGGTTACAGGAGGCTAGTACAGTAATTGCTCGAGAAACGTCTAAGGGTGAATTTCACAGAAAAGTAAATGTTTTTAAGTATTTTTATTGTGGTTTAGAGGGACATCGGCAAACAGAATGCAGAAAGAGAATAGCAGATCAACGTCCTTGGAATTCCCCCGTTTTCGAAGAAGTGTTAAAGGTGAAACTCCAGTTTCCCGTTCCTCGCGCATTCAACCTTTCAATCATCGACGTGTTCGTTTCGAAGACTCAACCCCTCGGCATTTTCCACCCGTTTCACAAAGAAATTTCCGTGACATATGAAATGCAGGCGATTTCCGGCAAAATAGAAGGAATGAAAATTTAAACTTCCGCGGAGAAAGTCAATATTAAACATGAGACGATTGGGTTCACTTTCTCCCCTACAAAGCAAATACGAAACATTTGATCTACCAATTGTCGACGGTAGCTCGCAGATCTACAGATTTAGAATTTTAATTGATGCAGGCACGTCCGTTTCTTTAATGTCCAATTCACTCTTTGCCAAAATAAAAAATGAATTTTTCGACGAATTTAACGTTTCTATCCAAATTAACGCGGCCAGCGGAGATACGGTAGAAATCCTCGGTTGTTATGAAATACAATTGTCACTGGAGGAACTTCACTTTCAGCACATATTTTTTATAAGTAAACAAGATATTAATGATAATTATTTTGTTTTCAATAAAAAAATGATAATTACTGCGCTATTTTGGGATACGATTTTTTGAAATTATGGAATGCAGTTTTAGATATGAGAAATAACCATTTATTAATTATTAACTTTTCAGTTCCTCTTATCAATTATACGCTTCCTTTGCGTGCCGTTCAGACTAATTATATTCATGGTTTTTTTAAACCCAAAACGAGTGTAGGTCCTCACTCAGTCACCAGTATTCGTGTTTAGGTCCCAACATTACCTTATTCTACTACTTCGGCTTCAATACAGGGTTCGGTAAAGTTAAAAAGAAAAAATATCCATTTAACTTCCTCTCAAAATAATATCGATCCGCCCATTAATGACACTATTGTAAATATTAGAAACGATTCTGATAACATTGTCACACTTAACAAGAACATGAAAATAATTACTGTCAATAATTACGAAGATTTTTTATGCGATTTTCCCGTTTCTTAAGATATTCCACCCCCACTCTCAGAGAAGGATTTCAACCTGTCAATTTTAGACAGCAAAATGGAAAAAAGATTATTTCAACTTCTAATTTCGCATAAAAGTGCTTTCGCTCGCTCTACTGCTGAATTATCTGCTGCCGCTACTGAGCATCATAGAAATCATCTGCAACATAGCTATCCCATTAAATGTCCGATTTACAAAATTCCATTTAATTTAAGAAACGAATTTAGACGTAAGATTGCTGATCTAGAGAAGGCAGGGATTATTTCTAAATCTAAATCCCAGTACAACACTCAGCCCTGTTTGTTAAACAAAAAGAAAAATGTCGTCTTGTCTTAGATTTTAGGAAACTCAATGAAATCACCTTGACTCAAGACTTCGCGATTCCAACATTAGTCTACATCTTACATAAAATTCGGGTTCTAACTATTTTTTTGCATTAGACATGAAGTCAGCATTTAATCAAATTCCCCTTCACTTTAGAGATAGGCATAAGAATGCATTTTCTACACCTGACGGGGATAAATGCGAATTTAATCGACTTTCGGTTTAAAATCTCGCCTAAAGCATTTCAATTCATTGCACAAGAAGTTTTGGGAGATTTATTACATAACGGAGCTTTGGTATACAAAAACGACATTATTTTATTTACTAAAACTATAGATGAACATTTTGAATTATTGGGTAAGGTTTTAGAACGCTTTGAAAGAAATCAGTTAAAATTTAATCCGGCTAAATGTCAATTTTTAAACAAGAGTTGTAAATTTTTGGGGGGTTTGTCGTAACGCCGGAAGGTATCCTTATTGATAAAGATAAGTCCGTTTCAATTAATGACTTTCCAGTTCAAACGAATCAAAAGCAAATTAAACCTTTCTTACGATGTTGTAATTTTTATAGAAGATATATTAAAAATTTCGCAAAACGAGCACTTACATTGACGAATCTTTTACGAAAGGACACTCAAATTGAATGGACATCTGAGACGCAGGAGGCATTTGATGATATTAGGGAAGCCATATTAAGAGTAGTCGGTATAGGGCCTATACCGACAATGTTAAATTGAGCCATTTTAGGAACCTGTTTCTCAGAAATTGTTGAACATAAAAACATCAAATTTTGGCTGTATAATAATTAGACTTTTTTATTTAAATAACAGTAAAATGTTTCAAATATATTGTTTACCTTTTTCGAAAAAAATTCATCGTAAAAGTATCGCTTTGAAATTTGTGCAAATTGTCATTTTTTTACGATAACTGCTTCTGAGCAAAATATTTTAGGAAAATCTCCAAGAAAGTATCTCCATTATATATAGTTACATATTATTTATGTGCAGTAAAAATTGCAAGTAGTTTCATTCATTACTTTCCATTAAAAAGGTACACGCACTTTGAAAACAATCATTCTAAGATAATTGCATTTTAAGTGTAAAAATGCACTTAATTACAAAAATAAAGAATTACAACACGTATTTGCCCTATTTTATTAAACATTAGTATCTTTTTAAATTTTTTAAACATAAAATAGGAAACAAAAAAGCCTTAAAATGTTCAGAAAATACATATATAGTAATTTTCAGTTTTTGTTCAACGAGATCTTTTCAGCATTTTGCATCAATTTTCACAAATTATGTAACAATCTGTGAAGAATTTTTAGCTTCAATGCATTACAAATGTCAAATTTGACCTTATAACATCATAAATATAATTTCAACATGTATCAATATGTAAAAGTCATGATTTGGGAGAATGAGATTTTACGACATTAGAAAAATTGAATTTTGGATTTGTACGTTTCCATGCAAACACAATTTCTAAAAGTTTCAAAATTCAAAATTTTCTCTGAATTGTACAAAAGTTTTAAAAAAAAGTCAAAAATAAAACTGTTTTTATGTTTTTAAACATGAAATTTGTGTATTTTTATGCATGCAACAAGCATCTCGCAACGACAAAAAGCCTTACACATCTGAGTCATAATTAGTTGGATATTATTAAAACACCTATGAATGTTAAAGCTTAAAAACTTGTCTAAACAATAAATAACCATTAATATTTGCAGTAAAGTGAAGTATTTAATATATATTGTTTAATTTTTTCAAAAACATATAACATAAAAATATCACTATGAATTTTTTAAAAAATTGACATTTTTTGTCACGATATATAGACTCCAGTCAAATATTTTAGGAAACTCCTCAAAAAACTCACAGGAATATATATAGTTACATATCAGTAATATAAGGGAAAAATTTTATGTACATTTTTACCTTATATTCTGAGAAAAAGATGACAGTTTTAAAATTATTTTTCAAAAAATTGAATTTTTACGATAAAGTGCCATTTTATGACAAAAATCGTGAATTACAGCATATATTTGTACTATTTTATTAAACATTAGCATCTTTGCAATATATTTTGCATAAAATAATAAACAAAAAAGTCTTAAATTGCCCAGAACAGCATTTTTCAGTTTTTTTATCGAGAAAACATCAAAATTTTCTCAAATACTGAATGAATTTTTAAACAATTTTTAGCTTTCATACATTACAGATATCAAATTTGAACAGAAAGCATCATAAATATAATGTGAACATATATCAATATGGTTTTGGTGTAGTTAATACATATAACATTATAAGTTAAATAGAAATAATTTCAAGTCCGCATTTGATGCAACAAAAAATATTTTTTTAAGATGTGTCGATTTAACGTTTTAAACTCAAAATCACGTGAGGGGCAACTGTAGACTAGTAGTCAAGGTAGAAGACTCGTGAATGGCGTTTCAGGAGTTCGATCCAAATACAACTGAAGACAAACCGTGTAGAGGGACGATGCACGTAAAATCCGTCGATGTTCAAATGTCCTCCCTCTGGTGTGGTGTGGTGTGGTTGAACATCACGAGGTCCGTCGACAAACGCCCTAGAGTAGCGGAATATAGTGCGACGTTAATATTCTCTCAATTCAAAATCACGTGAAGGTTATGTAAACAAATAGAAGGGGGAAAATTTTCCTGCTCATGGGATGTCATGTTTAATCTTGCTCTGAACTTCTCTTGCTATCAGAACCCATTCTTAGTATAGGTAAAAATTTTAAAAATAAAACTCAGCTATAAATTCCACACATCAGCTAAATTTATTACAGTGAACTGCAGTTCCGTCTCTAACAAAATATCGATTTAACAAAAACATACAGCAGTTGAAATCTTAAATATAAAAAGAACAGTAAAAAAATAAAATAAAATAAAAAGAAGTGAACGAAACAAAATATGAATACAAATTATAACAGAAAAATAATAACAGTTATAGCAAGTTTTAGGCCTTCTGGCCCTGGGACAAACGCCTTGAACACACAGAAATTAATTTAGATTAGTAATTTTAAATCCACTACTAAACGCTCTTTATAAATAAGTGTCATATGTAATATGTATATCAGTCAGCCTTCAGTTAGAAAATAAACTTGAAAAAAAGCTGTTGAACCTAGATATAAATAGGCTTATTTTGATTAAATTTATTTCAACAACAGCAACGAAGCGAAACAGAACACAAACCCTGCATTATTTTTTTAATCATGCTGCATTTATAGTGCTCTCGATTCTTGTTCAAGTGGTTGATGCAAAACCATTAACAATAAAACGAAAAACCCAGCATTGCTTTTTATTTTTTTTAATTTCCACTGTAGTAGTTATTGATCAGCGAGCTTTTATGTACACATACCTTTTGCATGAGTGCGATATCAAATGAATTAGAAGACTGAACGTATATTTAAATTATAATAAATTGAAACAATTGGAAAATCAACATGCTGAAAATGATAAAAGATGAGTTGAAATACTTAACAATTTCAAAAATGTGCACATTCCATATGGAAGTTGAGTTATTCTTTTGAATTTACATTGCGCTGACCTGCACCAGTTGAAGGAGTCCATTGGTCATTTTTGGACTAGTGAGAAATCAAGATTGAATGTTGATATTTTAGCTGCAATACTTACAGTAAAGATGAAAGATATATTTTGCTCCGAAATTTATAATACATATATTAGAAAATAATATATTAACAAATAAAAAATTTCATTTAATGATAAAATACTCGTTTAAATAACTAATTAAAAACGATGTAAGTATAAATAGTGCATTTTTGTTTGAATTAATAAAATGTTTTACATATTTACGTTGTAACATTTTCTTAAACTTTTCGTCCTCCTTTTCACTGAAAGAAAACTGATTAGCTTACAAAAAAAAAAAAGTTTGAAAAATAATATAAAAAATGCTTTATCTATGTGTAGTTGAAATTATTCTGAGTACGAGTTAATCATTTCGCTGCGTAGCTCTCTTATCAAAGTAGGTTCAAAATTTGCGCGCGCATTGTTTTATTATCGTATTTCAAATCTACAGTTTAGAGTTAAAATACGCAAATATTTTTTGCAAAAGAGAGTATTTCTTTTAAAGTATAGAATTAGGTTAGAAAAATATATTCATAAGAACAGAAATGAAAGCAGAAACGGGAACAGCACCAGCTGAACAGCGAAATCAGGGGTTGGCAGACTTTTGCAGGGGGATGGCTACTTCTAATTTTTCAAGGTGTTGCGGTCCACCCAGTATCAATGGAACACACAAAGGGGAGGCCTCCACGGGTCTGGAACCTCCTCCATAGTCCATGATTTTTTTTCGGTCGATTATAATTCCATGTATATAGTACGTAAAATTGAATTATTTCTTCTTATTTTTTGATTAATTAATGCTAATTATTTATTTAATAATTTATTTCTTACTGTTCTTTGTTCCGACAATCTACAAAAAGAAGGGAAAAATTGGCTGCGTATTGGGTTAGGGTATAAAAATGGTACACATTTGACCCTGGACTACGTCAGCGCGCCCCCTTTAAAAAATCCAAGAGTGTCCCCACTGCCCAGTGTCGTATTACAACTTAATAATAAATACGGAATATGTACTTACCTACGTAAATAAAATAAACTCATTTTTTTGAAACCGCGTTTTAAGCAAAACGCAAAATACAAACATAATAATAATAACCAGGAATATAATAATATCTAACAATGCATTTATTAGCATTAGTTAGTTAGCTTAATTTTATAGCTTAAGTTAGTTCTCGTATATATAGTCAGTATAAGACTTAATCTGCGTACTGACGACCCAATCTTGAATGCTTCCGTATATAATTACTAACTGCTAATCTTCAGACGGTCACCACAGATTGTCATGGTGGTCCACCGGTCGATCTCAATCGACGTAATGCCCACCCCGAAGTTAAATGGTGGGAAAAAATGAATACCCGCGGAAATCGTGGGTTGGGCAAATTTTGCTACATCTACGTTGACCGTGGAAATACCGGGAGGCGCAGCGAGAGGCTTAATTAAGTTTCCAAAAGAAGGTACACTCATCATGTAGAAGAGCTGTGGCTAGTTCAATTGTAGGGGCTCAAAATCATCACCTTAGAGATACACGGAAGTTTGAAAAATGGAATACTAATTCAGATATCGTCCTAAATCTTGGTTCAAAATAGCGAGGCCCATCGTCAATAGCCCTCGTGTTCTTTCGAAATGCCACATAAATAAACAATGAATAAATAATTCAATAAGTAATATAAAAAATAAAATTTTTAAGTCATTTCCTACTTATATATATAGAACACCAAAGAAAAATTTTATTTTGGCTACTTTTCATTAAATAGTTACAATTAATATAAATATGTATATACGTAGGACAGAATCACAACATTAAGTGGTAATTAGTTTTTATTAATTATCATTAAAGTATCGTATTGTCATCCAAAACAATCGTAAAATTTCCTTTCAACTGAATGCTTTAAAACCCAAATGGCCTTGTGAGCCACTTCTGAAAACATTATAATCTCGCGGGCCGCACATAAAAATATGTACCTTTATATCAGATTTGGAAATAAAAAAACATTTATTGGAGTGAAAATTTAAAACAAAATGAAATATTATTATTGTTTTCATTATTTTCATGTATACAGACACAGATAATATAATAATGTTGACATAATATAATAATACAATGCTCAAATAATGTTTAAAATGTTAGTTGCCATTTTTTTTAAAATTACGTTATTCCTATTGAATTGATCTTCCTTTACTCATCGTTGAAATTTGATATTGCTGTCATCCGCAAATGATTAAGTATACATTGTACTTTATCTTCACCGTCCTGAATATTTTTTAAAAAATCTTTAAATTCATCTCTGACTGCCTCTTGCTTTTTGGGCACTCCAAACAGAAACGGAGGTAAGCAAACGAAAGTTGAACACACATAGAGAACCATGTATCATCCATAGTAAAGGATATGCATAATGCAATTCGAAATTTATTAAAAAAAGTTATTTACTATCGTAAAATCAAATGTAACTGTTTGATAAAATATAAATCTATTTTAATCTAAAGGACATTTATGTTATCCAAAAGGATTTATTTTAAAACAAGAACAGGTAACAGGCAAATATATTGTATAAATTTCCCCACAAATGAATTTCAAAATGAAAAAACTTTAAAAATCTGATATTTAAAAATTTTCTAAAAATAATCGATGGGCCGCAATTTAGGTACTGGTGGGCCGCGTGTTGGACACCCCTGCTTTAAAACGTGAGAAAAAAACATTTTCAAGTTTTGACATAAGTTGCCAAAAGGGTCACTAAGTCGCCCAAAAGGATGCCAACATGGCTGTATTTGTAATTCTTTAAATAGTTAGTTTTAATCAATTAATTTTTATTAATATAATTAGATTATTGTACTGTCATCCATAATAACCATGTATATAAAACTTCAGCTCAATCGAGTGTTTTAAAATGTATTTTATTAACGATTGAAAATTGAAACAAGGTAAATAAACAAATAAATATATAGAGAGTGTGAGCTTATAGTAGGAATTGAAAAAAGGAATAATGTTAGTATTTTATTTTTATGGGTCCAATGTTTTTATTTTATTAAAACACATAATTCAGAATCCAGAACTTCTTCTAGTAAACGAGCAGTAGCATTCGTTTTTATGTAGGATGTATTGGTTTATTGAATTTAATTGATATCGCACTGGGCAACAACACCAAAGCTATAGACAAATGACCTCTTAATTTTTAAGCACTATCGAATGACATGGATGGCGTGTGAATTTGAACCTCCTTTTGCAATTATGTATATATAGGATGTAAAAACTATTTAATATACTATTACTTTTCATCTAACACAATAGTAGCCTTTTCGGTATAGTGGCTAGAGACACCTGGCTTTACTTAGTGGCCTAGGTTCTAATACCGGAAAAAACATGGATATTTGTCAATGCATAGTGCCTTCGAGGAGCGGGAATCTCAAAATATTCGTGGAGACACAAGCTCTCTCCAAATGTTTGTCGAAGGGGTTGAGTGGTGGAATGTAACTAACCACCTCCAATGTTTCCTCTCTCAAGATTGGGGATTAGAGCTAAACTGTACTGTCAACTGTTCGGTGCTTAAAGCTACGACTAAGGACAGACTTAAATATAGCGCTTTCATGGGTTTTGATCTGATATTGACAGACAGATGGCGTTAGTAATACGAAAAACAATATTATTATAATTTTGTTTTTTTGTTTCTAATTTATTTCAAGTAAGTCTTATTCCATTTCTCAAAGATGGTTTATGGAAATGGATGAAAAATTGGAAGTGAATCACCTGTTCATGTTTTACACATACAGGGAAGAGACCGGAAATTTGCTCTTTTAAAAAGGTTGCAATGATATTCGTAGCCCTGGCGTTGCTAGTTCTGAGGTGGTCCTGCATCAAAATTCCTCTGCGGGCACTTTTTAGATATGAGAATCCTGTTAGTTGGACTGTAGTGACACTTGTAGTTACCCATGTAGCTTTGGGGACCCGTATCATTGATACGGCTGATACGGCGGTAGCTACGCCCTTGGTTCGTATGGAGAGGGAAGGGGAGTGTTCGGTGAAATGAATAGTTTGGGATATTTGTGTTCTCGCTCGTATCAGTCCCAAACATGTTGAAGTCGAGATAGCTACACTGTTATGCCAATGAATCATGCTTCTCTAATGGTCGGTCGGTTATTAAAATGTAACGTGCATTTTGTCGTCGATATTCTACCACGGTGTTGAGTTCCTGATCGGAAATGTGTTTGAATGTGGCTGGATGTCATCCGAGCAACGGGGAATGTCTCCAAACACCATTAGAACACCTGAAAATGTGGGACGAGTACGTTTGTCAATTCAGACCGGTATGTGACAATGATCCAACAATTTATCTTACCCACTATCCAAGAAACGGGTCTTGACAAAGTGTGGTTACAACACGATGAGGTCACAGCCCACACTTCCAAGTTTCCCATGTCCGCGGCAGACTAGGGGTCAAGGTATCGGATCGTGGCTGGCTTATCATGAGTTCGAGCCCAGTACCACTTAAGATCACAGTGTAGAGGAGCGATGCACGTTAAATCCGTCGAGAGCTCCTTTATCCTTCCGTTGGTGTGGTGTGGTAGTTAGAAGAGGGAGTCACCGCTCAGGTGTCGACCTCGTCACTTGACCAGGGTTCAACTTTACGAGGTCTGTCCCCAAAAGCCCTCGTGTAGCTGAATAGTGAGAATTTAATATTCACTCACTCACTCCTAGTTTTTCATGGGTGTTTTAAGAACAGCCTTCCCTGAATGACAGATATTTCTACGAGGGGACATAAACAGGCCTTCGCGCTTACCTGATTTATCGCCTCCTGATTACTTCCTGTGGGCTTATCTCAAATCGCCGGCTTACAAAGAGCGCCTGAAAGACGTAAGGAACAACATCCAAGACGATATTGACAGTGTTCCGGGTGATATGCTTGAAAAGCTAACTGAAAGTTTTCAAAATCGACTCATCGGAGTATTGATAATGGAGGGCGACATTTGATAGACATTGTGTTTAAAACCGTGCAAATTCAAAATTTCACTGATGCGTGGTAGGCAGAAAATAACATTAAAGTCGAATGAAACATGTCGTGTGTTTTCAAAACAGGAAGTTGCCACTCCCCGGCCTTGTATGATTCTCATCAGCGAGAAGATAAGAAAAAACACGATATGTTTTATTGAGGACGAAATAGTAGGGATTATATTGTTGCATTCAGTGATTGATTTATATCGTATTTGAGTTTATACTTATGGATAATTAATACGCATCACATTTTTTTGTTGTAATTTGCAACAATTTTTTTTTCAATATCTGTTATTTTGAATATCTAGGCTTTAGAACAGAAAAAAAAAAGACTTTAAATTGATTTATTTAACTGATACTTTAGAATATGCTTGTAAACCTTCTTCAAAATAATACTTAAACTGCCATATAAAGTTCAGTTTTAGAATCATGTGCATGTGTAAGTAAACCAAGAAACTGTAAGACCTACATACTTGAAGTTTAACAGATAAATTTCTTTTCTTGAGTAGAAATTCCCTAAGAACAGGTTTTATGAAAATTGACTTGACAAGGGGGTTTCAGTGACGTTGTACACAAAAAATAACACTTTTGAGTCTACATATTTTAAATCTTTCAGGTATTTTATGGAGTAGAGAAATGCTAAAATTTGTTTTTTGCGGTGTTGAACTCAGAGGAAGAAGATCTGTGGAGACATAAATGATAAACATATTTCCTTCTTAGAAATCCACCCCTTTTTTTTAAATCAAGAGAATGGTTCTATTGCAATGTTTTTCAGTACAATCAAAAGAGTAATGATAAGACTTAGATAATACACACAATAATTTAAAATCTATATACTGTCACATAACATTCTGAAATACCCATTAAAGTGGACGAGTATTTAATATATCCGTTTCAAAATTATATCGGTAATACTGTAGGAATATTGTATTAAATTTACGTAATTCTTACTTATATTTGCAGATAATAAGCTGGCAATCAGCTTAGACTAATTTTATGAAGACGTAGTTTTGTTTCATTTACTCAGTCTCAAATATCCAATATCAAACTATTAAGCACCAATGCACGAAACTGCTAAATGGGCCATTTTCCTTCCAGTCTAGAGAAGTAAATAGTTCGAAAGAAATGCATAGCCTCAACAAAAGAAGTAATCGTAGAACAAAACGAAATCTGAAAAGTCAGAAAGAGATTAAATCAAATGAACAGAAAAACAAAACCCAACTGAAACAAAACACCAAAATAAAACCTTTCTTTTCTGGTAGAAACAAGCGTCTTGAGTAACTAGAGAACGCTTTTAATTCTTCATTTATTTGAACAAATAGAATTATCTGCCGGTACTGTTTTATCGTACATAAATTTGTAATCTTTTCTAAATCTTACCATTTTGCTGAAACACAATAAAAAATTTACTGTTATTAATCATTAAAAAGTTCTTCAATCTTATTTCTTTCATTTGTTTCACTAAAATGTTAATTTGTTACTTTACAACTATGCCCTAATTTAAAATAACTTTGAAGACTTATTTTACGGCTTGCATTTTTGAATATACATGTCTTCTTTAGATCAGCAGCTCATTACGGAAAGAATGACGTACTTACGAGTATATACATTTAAAAATTCTTTTTATCTGTTTAGCTTAATTACAGCCTCTGTTTACCATTAGCTTAAGGAAGATTTTAAGGATAAAAATGAAAAGAAAAAATATATATACCTGAGTAAATAACCAAATAAAGTGCTTATAATGGTTTTACCACGCACACACAAATCTTATTTCTTCTTCCATTTATTCTAATTTAACACATAGTTCTCAGAGTGGATTTTAAATTCCAGTTTGTTGAATATTAAAACTAAAGACTTGAATGGTAGAGTTAATGCGAAATGTAAATTAGTTTAAAAAAACAATTTGCATTTTTAATTTGTTATAAACGTTCTTTTAAACAAAGTTTTATTTGATTTAGTTAAAATGTGTAAGAGAATAAAATTAATTAGTAGTTGTGAATGTGATTTTTTAAATTCACTTGAAATATGGAGACTTAAATGTATAATGTATGCCTCTGTGATTATTTGTTATTAGTTTTCCTTCAAACCGAATTATGGTAAATAACAGTTATTAGCGTAATAGTTTATACAGAACTCAATAAAAACAAAATAAGACTTGCATTATGACGTTTAAACCTTGTCTCTAGTTCATATGTAAAAGTCTAGTTTTGGTGCATATAATATTTATATATTTTCCCTGTAATATTTCATTGACTTGAAAATCAATTTTGGCTATGTACTGATTTGTTTTTTACTGTACATGTTCTACGAGGGGTGGTTTGAACAACAAGTTTACAAAACGAGTGAAAAATGATTCATTAACAATAGACACACGATGTTAATGGGAATTAAGACACATATGAGGTGTTGACTTTTCTACATATTCACCAAATCTGTTTTGTTATTTATCAGATCGCAAGATCAAGTTGCTTAACTCACCTTGGTAATAATCAGGTCCCTGTCCATAGATCCTGTCCTCGCCAGCTTCCTGAACATCACTGTGGGAAGTGAGTCTTGTTTGGGGTAAGTGCTTCTGGAGGTATGCTGGAGAAAGGATATAGTGAATGAGAGTCAAATCGGGGCTGTACGGGGATGACTCCCGATCTTCCACTTAAACCTTTGCAGCAATTCATGAATCTGAAGAGCTGTTTGGGTTGCCACTCGCTTCCATGTAGTAGTTTTCTACTTTTTCTCTGCCGGATTCAAAAGAATGTCACATTTTCGCTACCAACTCATTGATTCCCCCGTACGTTTCCATGTTTTGTCTGTGAATGCCAGATGGAAGCACATTATTGACCCATATGAATCGTATCACGGTTTGCCCCTTTGTACGAGACCACTTCTCTAGACGTCCTGCCAAAACTGTCGCTCTTACAGGTCTGAGTACTAACACTATTTACTCGTACAACCGATGTCAGACAACACGCGTCGTCTGTCTCCACTCTGAGTAAAAATATTCCCACTCATGATTACAACTTTCTAAATACTGCTGCTTTTGAACTTTTTGGGTCACTCGTCGTATAATACTATGGTTAAATGTGCAAATAAGCGATAGATAGAGAAACTGAAAGTAAATAAACCAAAATGTGAATGAAAATAACAACACTTCTCACAATTCAAATCATCAGTTGATACTTAAATTACTGGTACATTTGACTGGTATGCTCGGAATGTGTACTGGTTGTCTTTCTCAAAAAGGAACACTTTTTCATTCATAAGAATACACCCCTTTTTGAATTTTTCGTTTGTATATTCATTATTTTATTTGCAAAATTTATTCCATCAACTCTTATGCATTTTAAAGGTTATTCTTCACTTTAAACATGTTGATTTTTGTTGTCCATAATTTTTTTCCCTATAATCTGTTTTTACTTTATTGAACTGAATGATTAAAATTTAATTTGTGTCAAGTATCCGTCTAAAGAAAATTAGAGCATTGTCTGTTGTACCAATGTTAAGAATCATAAGTGTGAGATTTAACAAGTAAAATTTTAAAAAAAACCCAATTGCATGAAATCTAAGAAATCTCTTAAATGTTATAAGCACTGGAGCAAAATACGTCCATCACTACATCATTTAAATGCTATGTTAACATCCGTCATTGAGTAAATAGAGATACAGACAACTTTGCCTGCTATAAAAGATGAAGTGTGAGATTTGCAAGCAAGGGAATCAACGCGTTCTCAAAATTTCATCCACATCATTTTGGTTATCTATTAAAATAAAAGAGCAACAGAAAGGCTATTGGTTTCAGGATTTTGAAACACGGTCATGTAACGATGACGACGTATAATCCACGTTTCTAATTATTTCGTTTCAAAAACTTATGAGGTCTTTGGCCAACTTCACGAAAGTTCTTAATTGTCACCAAAACTCGAACGCATGATTCTGGAGAAACAACGCCATCCATACTTGCAGCTCAGGAATACAAGTAAAGTTTAGCTTTGCCGAATGACCACTGTAAGTATATAAAAAGTAAGTAACCACTGTGTAGTAATAACGCTGCGTAAAAATAAATTAGTTGTCATTGCTACTAATGCCACCTGTCTGACGATGTCAGATCAAGTCCCACGAAATTTGTCACAGCAAATGGCTAGATGTACGCCTGTCGTAGGCTGTGGTTTCGAACACCATACTTGAGGCCGTGGTAGTCTAGTGGCCAAAATAACGGACTATCATGGCTGGCGTGTCATGAGTTATGCCCAGTACCCCTGAAGACCTACCGCGTAGGGAAGTAATGCAAGTTAAATCTGTAGAGAGCTGAAACGTCCTCCTGTTGGTGTGGTGTGGTAGCTAGGAGAGAGGGGTGCCAGCTCAGGTGTCATCCTCGTCACTTGAACATGGCTCAAAATTACGAGGTCCACCGTCAAAAGCTATCGTGTGATTGAACAGAGCAACACGTTAATATCCACTAACTCACTGCACACTGTATAGGTGAAAGAATGTTTTGGCTCGTTTCCACTCCAATTTTGAAAGAGAACATCCTACGGGTAATCAGGGGTGACTCCCACCAGCCTCAAGAGAGGACTTGTGGCTAGATGGCTATTTAGAGTACATACATGCCACAAAAATACTATATATTTGCAAACATTCATGCCTTATCCGGGATTTGAACCCAGGCCCTACGGAATAGCAGTCAGCGTCGCTAACCAATATACCGGATGGGAATAGAGAAAAGTAACATAAGTAAAACTATAAAAATAAGTAAAACCTACAATTTATAAAACCAATAACTTAATGACTGTAAAAAGAAAAGACATGGGATGAATGAATCCGTCATGAGATTTTAATTAATGGTTTCGGAATGGTAACACAAATGGGTAATGTAAGCTTCGAGGTGTAATACAGAAGTAACAAATCTATGCTGGGTCCAAAAGTTATTTGCATTTAACTTTACAATATGTTTACTAAAAAATTGACTTCAAAAGCAAGATGTCAATTAAAGTTTCCTTGATGACTGATTGAACTGTTTTTAGGCATCTCCCTTTGTATTTTCAGAAGATTTTAGCTAAAACGTTCTAGTCATATTCTCTCAAAATAATATTTCGTTTGATTTTAAAATATCATTTGTGGCCTAAATTTTATGTAATAAAAAAGTCTTGTAACGTTTTCAATTTATATTTTTTACTATTTTATTTCGTGAGCTGCATAAATTATTTAAAAACTATTTTGGTATTTTATCTATAACTGAAGCTAAATACAGTTAAGCTAAAATGTAATTTTTTTCAGAAAAAAAATTAACGATATAAGATTCTTTTTTTAATGATGTAGTTAAAAATCATGCACCAAATACTTTTTAAGATCAATCGTGATTAGATATTTTATTTAAACATTAATATGTGTAAGCTAAGCAACTTTCGAATCATTAAGAACATTTTAAAAATACATAAAAAATAATTAATTCTGAATAATTCTAAAGATTCTGAATTGTTCTTAAGCAAATTTATGTGATATGTATGTAAATATTAAGAGATTGTTATCTTGAATTTTCAGAGTTTTATTCAAACGCCAAATATTAGTTGCTCTTTAATTCACTAATTTAAGTAAAATTAATAATTTCATAACCTCTGCATGTTCGTAAAATAATAAATTTTCAGGTGGAATTTATCATGAGGAGAACACTTTAGATAAAAAGTAACCCATGATTTATATCTTATTGCTAAAGGAAACTTATTGCAATAAATGATAAGAATCTATTTGATAAGTAATAGTATTTTCTCTGGGCATTTTGCCAAATATTCTGTTCTAAGTATTGAAATAACACATGTGCTTATTGACAGTCATTCTGCTAAATGTACGATCATTAGTTTCAAGATAAGATTAACACAGATTTTTTTTAACCTAAGCCAGTGCTTCTCAAACTTTCAATACTGACGCCCCCCTCCCTCTTTCGATCACAACTTTTATCGCGCCCCCTTATACATTAATAATGTACTGAATGCAATAATAATGCACTTTGACGCTAAAGCTACAATAGGCGATCTTAATTATAAAACATACAAATTAGTAACATAAGTATTAAAATTTTGTATACTACTTTTAAACAAAAAATAAATAAATAAATAAAATAATAGGATATTTTATTAGGTAGGTTAGGTTATTAATATAGGATATTTTTTCCTTTCTCTAATTTTTAAATTGAACATATTGCAAAATGCGATGGCTGCTTAGAAGACAAAATATAGATATCTGCTAAATATAGAAAAAGAACTCAGAGGGTGAATTTCTAAACATAAGCATTTATTTTCCTTATAAAAACTTTGCCTTGGAAAACAAGACCATGGAAGTCGTTAATACTTATTAAACTTGTTCTTATTTAGTATTAATTAATTAGTTATAAAATACTCTGTGCAGCACTGATACATTAAAAGTATACCGTCTGAAATGCCCGTTCTTTGCACGAGTAAATTTATAAGAAAATAAAACATTATTGATATAATAGCTGAATTGTAAGGAGTGCAAAGTCAAATGCTCGACAATGTTTACAAAAATGTAAAATTATTTTTTAAATGGTTGCTCAAATTATAATTAGTTTTAAGCGAATGGTAATTTTAAGCCCCACAAAATTTGCATTTATCTTTGATGTTAAATAATGAACAATAATATAAAATTCGGATGAAGAATAACTGTATTATTTTTAATATTTAAAGTGAAAAGACTTCAACATGTTTTAACCCGGGGGCAGGCGCGCACTCGATACGGTCGAGCGGGGTTATTCAGTCACCCTAATCCTTTTTTTTATAATTATTTTATTATACACGATACAAATCGTGATTCCAGTGAATAATTTAATTATGAGAAAGTTTACTTACCTATTTTCAAGGACTTTTAAATTTTTCTTTGGTAACAAATAAACAGTTTTGCCAGAATTAACGATTTCATAATCTATGCGTCCCGCGTGACCACTTCCGGGTAAAAAGTGTATTCATTATGATTATATGAAATTATGTAAAGCGTTTTTCGCGTTATGCTTCATATGTATAGAAAACTCGTAAACATAAGTTTTGGCCAAGTAATCCTTCAAAGTGTGTGTGTGTGCTCTCCGTGGTTTTCTAAATATCATAAAAGTCTTTTGCATGCAAAAAAGCCTAACAGAGAAATACATTACTTACAACTTTCCTGAACTAGAAAAAAACACAAAAGAGAGGGGTCATAATTAACTGTACCAATAACTTAGAAGATTAAACAGATTACAGCTATAATGTGCAGTATTTCAAAAATAATGACAGTGATGAATTTTTTATGTTCCTAAATTTTCTCGATTCAGCGTCAGGGATCTGTTTTTTCTCTGAAAGAGTTGTATGTTAGGTTTAAACAGAAAAAGCTTGATAAAAAAAATCTCTCATCATAGGATTACAGCAAATCAAATAAAAGTTTTTTTTATTTGGTTATAGGATCAAAGATAGTTAATTAGGTATTGAAGAAGTTTTTATTTTTGTTGCCTTAATATCACGCGCGCCTATAAATTTTATCAGAGCAAAAGTGTAATTTTTATTATGTCTGGAAGTATTTTGTTTTAACTCACTCCCAGTAAATTAATTATTTTAAAATCTTTTATATTTTCGATATGCTCACGCCCCATTTGTAGGGTTAACGTGCCCCACAGTTTGAGAAACACTGACCTAAGCATTTTGAAATCTATTAGAAGTGATTTTTGCTTCAGCATATAAAAACAGATATTTGAGCAAAAAACTATGCTGTTTATTAATATGAAAATTGTGACTATTCTCTTATCGTACATATTTACTATGAAGTAGAACATTATTTTATTTAAATATTATTGATTTCGTGATGAAGCAATTCTCCTAATTTTAATCAGAAATTTAAACTACCAAAATAATTCAATATTTTAAGCGATATTTTGTGGAGAGAGAGCACATGATTATTCAGGATTAGTAAGTTTTAGAAGGAAAAAAATGCGAATGATTCTGAAAAAAACACGTTTGTTCTAGAATCTTATGTTAATAAATATTATTAAGCGCTTCTATACATTTTTAGGCCGAGCATAAAGATGTTTTGGTTTCTTTATACTGGTATTATAAAAAAACATGTGTGGTCTTAAAATTATATTTCTTCAATCTTAAAAAAGCATCACCTGTTTATAAATAAGAAATCAAAGCAGTATTTAGTTTTATTATCCTTACTTAAAACTGTTAACTTCAGGGAATTCCGTTAAATCTTATATGGTATTTTGAAAATTAAATTTTCTAATCGTGTAATATTTTTAAAAACTTTCAGAAGTTAATTTTTATTACACTCATGATTTGTGAGAAATAAGTTTTTTCCCCTTCTTTTTTACGATTCGTGATTAGTGCCAAGCAGTCTTTTTCTAAAACGAACTTTGTTTTAAACTTATCTCTACGATACCAATTTTAACTTTTTATATGCTTGTTATTGTGTTTACTGTAACATATTCTACACTTTAAATTATGTAGGAAAAATAATATAAGGGGAAAATTACACACTCTTACTCACACACACACACATATATATATATATATATGACAGGTCTAGAAGATAAATTTAGGGCAGCCATTAGAGTGCTATCTCACAATCAATCTCGCAATCATCATAGCCACTCTCACTTACCTCCTTCCCTCTTTGCAAAACAGAAGATTCTCTCTTTAATCAAGGCTCTTCCACTCTCCTGCCACGTATACAATATCGATATGGGGTGGAGGCAAGCGTCACGTTCCATTTCCCAAAGATGTTCAGCTTCATCAAGTTTAGTCATATTACCAGCCATTTAGGAAGCTCACTTTTCCACCCAGGACTATATATCAGGTCACACTATATCTGCAATTATGTTCTTAATAAGTTCATCGCAAATAAGTTTAAGCATTCGACTTCAAAAACTTCAAGTGGTCATTGTAGCCTAGTGTACTAGGTATCGGATCATGTCAAATTGTCACGAGTTCATGACCAGTACCACCAAAGACTTGCCGTGGAGGGGCGCGATGGACGTTAAACATGTCGAGTGATCAAACGTGCTAGCTCAGGTGTCGTCCTTTTCACTTGACCATGGTCCAAAATTATGACGTCTGTCACCCAAAGCCCTTGTGCAGCTGAACAGTGTGAGGTTAAAATTCACTCACTTACACTAAAACTTCATGATCTCCGACTGCATTGCCCTTTGACTCTTTCAGCCCTCTTTGCTATTGAAGCAACCCACCAACTAATAGAGATGTACGCTATTCCATAAATCAGAGGCTCAAAAAATCCATTAAATATGACATTGAGGAGAGTTGCGATCCATGTCCTGAGAGAAATGTCAACTTCAACTTAAGGCCCAGAGAATAATTGAATGTTGGGAATTCGTAAGTCCTCGATACGTGGATGTTTTTATACGAATTCATTTATATACGAAGGCAATTCGGAAAGTAACCTCCGAATCGCTGTAAAAAACAAACCATGACAGAGGGGAAAAACTTATTTGCATATCAAAGTCAACTTAGAAGTCAAGTCAAATATCAACTATCTTCTATTTTTCAACATAGTGTCCCCCATTATTCAAGAACTTGTAGTATCGTTTTACTTTAATCAGTACAAAAAGTGAAAACCTACGATTTAAACCTGCGATTTAAAGTTAGGAGACTTTGAAATTAGATAGCAAATGAATTTTTTCATGATTTCTTTCATGAGAGCAGCGCCCACTCCGTGGTTCCTCATGGATTTCCTTCCTTGAAAAAGCACTTCCATTGACGCACTACACCTTCACTTATAAGGTTTGTGCCGTGTAGGGCACGCAATACACGATGCATATCTATCTACTGCTGACAGTTTCTTGGCCCAAGAAAACTCACATTTAGCGGAATTTTTATGGTGGCACACATTTTGCCACGTGATGACTAGCAAACTCTTGGTCCTACAACACTTCCACTTGCCGACTGAAAGCCTACTGAATCAAAGTTTGCTCGTGCATTCGATTGAGAGCGCTCAGAACCGTATTTCCAGTGTCATGCCCGAATGCGGTTAGTTTCCGAATTGTCCTCCTATTTTCTCTAGAGACTTTAACTGATAATGGTCTTGAGCCTTCCAGGACTTTGCTTGATTATTAATTTTTATTTTGCCCACCTTTCAATTGACCACGACTTTATCGCTGAGAAAAAGTAAAAGGTCTGTATTTTTAAATCAGGATGATGCAATCTTTCACCTACTGCGTATGTGGGCCAATCAGAAGAGCCTTTTTTGAAAATCATATGATTTTATTAGCTTCGGATCCAGTATGATTATAAAAAGACGAGCTCTCAGGACCAAAAATGAACGCATTTGTTTTGCGTTTGCATGTGTTTGTTGTCCGTGCCATTCCCATGTATTTGTGATCGTCTATAAATGTGCTTTAAAATATGAATATGTTTCCTCATCAATAATATCAAACGCTGCTAAAAATAAAATAATTTATTCCATCCCAAAATGTCATTTTAAAAGTTAAAAATAACATAAGTCAAGCCAAAAATTAATACATATTAAAATACACACACATACACATTTATAATCTACAGTCGTTTCAATGCAGTAGCTGAACTCCTTGCGCTATGATTTCCCAACACCCAATGCTCTATCTCCTAGGGAAAAAGTTTTTTCTTCCTCATTGTTGGGTCAGCACGGCGGCGTCTGGCATCTGGTTGTCACTGCGTACTCCACAGGTTCGGCATCTTGGCGACCCATGGTTAAGAGAGTCCTCAATGCAACACAAATCTGAAATAAACAATGACAAAATCAGTATTTGAAAAATTGTATTATTAGGGTAATTATTTTTCCCATGACATGCGAATTCAGCCAATATGTTAATTAAACCGTTCGTATTCTCAAAGTTTTCTGATTTCGTATTTTTATTTACACGGATTACCTTGTAAGGTAATGGTTCCCAAACCCTGGGCCAAGGACCGTTAACGCTTCGAGGGTCAAATGGTACCTAGCCGCATAAGCTATATTAAATCCTTTGTTTTACTGAGTAATGGCTTCTTTTAAGGCATGTGTAAATACCATTAAATGCAGATTATTATATCAAAAGAATCTAAAATATAAGCAATCAACATCCCCACTTCCATCCGAGTGCTGCGGTAAAATTATCAAACTTTGATTCATCCGCGGGGATGAAAATGTTGGGAAGCACTGATGAAAGGGACAAGGAATTTTGTAATCAGCAAATTTGCAATCTGCGTACCGCTACCGAGTGAATATTAACGTCGTTCTGTTTAGCAAAACGAGGGCTTTTGGCGACGAGCCCCGTAATTTTGAACCATGGTCAAGTGACGTGGACGACACCTGAACTGGCAATCCCCTCCCTCTCATAACTACCACTCCACACCAACGGGAGGACGTTTGAGCTCTCGACAGTTCCCTACACCACGGGTCTTTCGTGGTACTGGGCTCGAACGAATGACAAGGACAACCAAGATCTGATACCTTGACCACTCGTCTACCGCGGCCACACCTCTACCGAAATGAGTGCGTTGAATTTTTATGTGATGTCGTTCTTTGGGCTTATTTTCCTATTGAATACTTTTCGGAATTGGTTTATATTTCAATATGTTTCTTCCTTTTTGATATCATTTAAGCTGCACATCACAAAATCAGCCTCCCCCCACTTCATACAATATTTTCTAAAAGTCTGAGTCACTTTCAATTTTTCATTTTGACTCTCTGGTAAGTAAATCGAAAGATGTTTTCTATATGCTTCTTTGTATTAAGGAGTTTATCATTCGTTAAGCACAATATGTATGTCTACATACCGGTATCCCTTATCTGGGTCATCTAGTCATAATTTGGAAATAATTCTAATTAAAGAGTTTCACTTAACCGTGCTACTTATCCATTCGCTCGTGTGTGAAACTCTTATAGTCATTCATGCGTTCGATATATTTGTGAAAGAAATAATCATTAAATTTTCTTTCGATTTAAACATTATTCCATAATCTGAAAAAATACGACGTGGGTTTCTAAACAATGTTCGTTGTTGTATCTTTTTCGTTACAGCATCTAATGCTGCCTCGGTTTTTACAGGATGTATCATTGCAAATTCGGTAAATTGGGATACTCGTGTAATTATAAATTTAAATTTTTTGGCGGTAGGCGAACATTAAAATCAACTTGGTAAGTCAATAAAGGGATACATTCTTCTAAGAATTAGATTTATCATGCCCCTTCACCTGTTTTCTTATTTCCCAAGAAACATTGTACAAAGTTAGTTATAGCAGTTTCAACACAGTTTTAGTTTTTGAAAAATAAAAATCACGCTTAGTAACATCGTAAGTTTTGGTCACGCTATAATGTTCCGTCAAAAAAAACATTTTTATAAACCTTGGTCTGCATGATGTGAGATAGTATTAAGATTTTGCAATGCTTATAATTTTATAAAGCTCATTATGTTTTATTCAAAATACTACATGTTACATTGTCGCCTATAATATTCATGACAAGGTGCGTAATAAAAGCATTCACTTCCAGTATTTTCTTTCTATGACTTTTCTCTTTTTCCTTTAATTTCGTAATCAATTTTTTTGCAAATGAAGATACCAACGTTCTATTTTAGATATTGTTTGCTCCTTTTGTAGTGCCTCGGCAAAATCACCACTATCAGGATACATTTTAAATAAGTTACCTAACTAATAATTCCTGTTTTTTGGGGGAGGGGGCCTCAATTTAGGTAATTTCAACTCCTAACTGCAAATTTTTTCAGCAAGGTGTTACGTCTCATATTTTGAATTAGGTGGCAATTACTATCGTTGTTCTTTTGCAAAAGGATTGCTCTGAATCCCAATTTACAGGCATCTGTATGAGATTCTAAGCCTCTGCCTAGGTCAGAACGATTTAAAATGGAATCAGTACTTTTAAGCCCTTTGAGGTTTTTAAAAGGCTTATTTTTGTTTATTATCAAATTTACAGGGTTTTGAGTTGTGAAGAAATTTACTTACCAGTCTCACTATCATGGCTTATCATAAATAAATTTTCTGAAAAATGCTATAAACCTGAAAAGACATAAATTTTGAACTATTTCCTTTTTCAATTCAGATGGTTGTATAATACTATTTTCAGTTTTACAGCCTGAAAAGTCCATTCACCTTTTCATTCATTGGCGTTTCTTTAGGTTGAGTGTCAGATAGTATTTAGATGCACTGTTAAGAACTCGTTTAGATTATTTTTTCTAAGCTTTCGTTTTCCTTTTCAGAAGAAATAATGAAAAACTCTAAATTATGATCCACGTGCCATCATGTAGCAGATATTTAAAAGTATCAGAATATGTATTTAAAAAAGTTCAAGATTTTTAGTTAAGGGAACTTTGAAAAATTAATACTGTACTCTCCGTAACGCAGGATATGTATATACGTTTAATTTTTTTCATTAATGCATACTATTATGAAAAAAGTGTTTCTATGATCAAAAGTAGAGATAATTTTACCATCTATATCTATATCTTCTAAATTCCGTAAAAGCGTATGGGCATTATTTTACTTAATTGATAGTAGGCAATGCACATTTGCGTATTTTCCCTACATTCTTTCTGCAAATCGCGTCTGAACAGAATAATTCGATAAACCTTTCCTTCACTTTACTCTGTCTTAACCTACCTGCACCTCCACTAACTTTTTTCACTGGGACAAATTACCCCTGATGTGTTGAAGCTATTGCATCATAAACGCTTGAAATGATATTCATTTTTAAGTTTGGGGTCTCTGTTTTAATTAAATTAGACATTGGGCTTGCTTTTTTTTAACTCTTAATACACACTTTGAGTTGTGAAATAAAACTTCAATTATATTCATTTGCTGAATTTAATAAGAACAGTTAAGTAATAATTTTTCCGTTGAACCCAAATGAAATATTTTTATTCTTATTCATTTCTGTAACACTAATATTCTCATTAGAATTTTTAAAAAATTGCGAATGGAGAATTTTTTATTGCTTTTCATCTGATCTTGATTTTTCGAGCTGCCTTGATTTAATTTTAAATAGCAGATATATTTGAATACAACAAATCGTTATATACTTGAGTAGTGATTATGCAAGACACATAGTTTTTTAGCGTTCAGAAAAATAACGATTAGAATGATAGATAAACCATTTTCAGCATTTTTAATTGAGATTGCGATTTTGGTTGTTTTCGCTGCAATTTTTATTTCCAAAAGCCTAAATTAAATGTATTTCTCCGTTCCTTTCACATGATGTATGTGAAGCATATTTTGGATTTACTGAGCATACTTCAGTGCCCGAATCAATCAACACATTGTTCACCTTCTAGCAAAAATAATATTAATACCTATAAAATATTTTGAAATTTCTTTCGATTTCAAAAGAAGAGTTAAAAATTTACTACTATATTTTTTTGTGTGTGTGATTTTTTTCAGGAAATAAAATATCTTTCAGATTTGATTTCAGCTCGTTTTGCATAGGATTCAGTAAGGCATGTTATTTCCAGGGCTTCGAACCGGAATTGAAAGGAAAACCGGAAAAAAAACTGTTATTTAGTCGGAACAAAAACCGAACCAAATGGGCCGAAAAAAGCATAATGGTTCATTTCGGTTCGATATTTATTCAGTCATTTTATTTCTGTAACCAACTTATCAGCATTTTCAAATTTAATGCCTACCATATAATTATCGTCATTACATGTCCACTATAAATACATTTTTTTTATGATAGAACTATATTTTTAGTACAAATAAGAATATACATGAAATAAAATGTTAATTCAGCACTGAATCCAAAATCGTTATTTTTGGCGTAGTGAAAACTGAAACTGAACCGATATATATATATATATATATATATATATATATATATATATATATATATATATATATTTTGTGCACATTCTTTCACATTGGAAGCGGAAAATATTTTTGTTATATTGTGTGAACTTAGATATTTTAGGAACACTTTCGTGAGAATTCGAAATAGTGTCTTTGAATGGCTTGCCTTTTCTTAACAATTGTTTGGGTAAATCCTTTGGTTCTGATTGATTTTACTTGTTTTAATATTCATCTAAATTGCAGTTCATTTATCTGAATTTTGAAATATTTTTCCCGTAATTACTATGCCATATAAATTTTCAGAATCACCAACTTCCAAAATTGAGAATAAGTAAAATTAAAGGAAGTTGGTCGCTTTTCTAGATATGAATTATTTTAAAACGCTCTTTTAAAATTAATAAGGCTTTCATAAGCAAATGCTTACAATTCCTTTAAAATCAATGTTTTATAAATTGTTAGCAATTTAATTTATTCTTATTTAAAAATGGGTAATTTACTTTTGATTGTAAGATGTTTCGTAAGATTTTTGATATGAATTTCTCAAATATTTTGGCTATGAAATCTCGTTCTAATGATTGGAAAAACAAAATGTTTTTCGATTTTCTCTGAACTGGGTATAATGATTGAAGATTATACCCAATTGATTGTGTCAAAACTTTCATTCTAGCGCGAACACTCTTTATACACTTTTTTGACTTTTAATCCTTTAGAATTCTAGTTGTGCTACTTTTAGTTTCTCACGTTCACTTTTTGAACCTCTTAACTGGGTCATTCTGACTTTTGTTCCTTTCGCTTCTTTTTTTTTCTCTCAACAATTGAGCTGCATAGATCGAACATATCACAGGTTGTCTTAAAAAAATTTCCTTAGTTATATGTTTTAAATGTACTGCTGTTAAACCGTTTGTAGGGTTGCTTTCAATCCATTCAAATGTTTAATGATATACTCTTCTTTTATTTATACATTTTAATTTCTTAGTATAATTTTTCTAAGAAAATGTAATGATCATATCTGTTCTACATGCAAGTGTCCAATTGACTTTCTCTCAATCGCACTGTAATAAATAGTTAAATACTAAACAAACACACGAAACAATGGAATTCCGAAGCAACTTCAATTCTCCTAAAATGATTTGATCATTTGAGTGAATTTTGTTTTTTAAAGTATTTCATACCTATGATGTGTAAGCATTTCACCTTCAAATTTTATCAATAAAAATGGAGCATTTTTATTGATAAAATTTATCAATAAAAATGGAGCATTTTTATTGATAAATGATAAGAAAACTATGTCTCATATATCAATACTTATTCTGAATGACATTAAGAAAAGCGTTTTAAAATTTTTGTATTAAGAATGCATTTTTTATGTATGCTTCCTAAGAAATATTGAGTCCGTCGTATCGAAATAAATTAATTTCAATGAGACGTTAAGTTGTTTGTTGAAACATTTTTAATGGCTTTTAATCCAAAATTTAGCATTTTTAAGCCTATTTTGTAAGAATTAGAATAAAAAGTAACATTCTTCATTGGATTAGAAACTTGATATAATTACATACAATTAATGAGAATTTTAAATTTCTTTATGTTGTTATCCGTTAGAAGTTAAGAAATTTTAACTATAATGATTGATTTTTAAAAAAGAGATTATGCCAATTTAAAATTGTAATTTTGTACAGTAGCTTTATTATAAATAGATTAACAATAATGCATTTTATGATTAATTCATTCATGTTATAATGAATGAATTAATTTCTTTGAAGGATGTGGTACATCCTTCAAAAAAATTTTCCAAACAATTTTTAAATTTAAAACACATTCCACATTTAGAGATACCTTCTAT
The DNA here is from genome assembly GCA_019973935.1 of Trichonephila clavipes. Taxonomy (NCBI): domain Eukaryota; kingdom Metazoa; phylum Arthropoda; class Arachnida; order Araneae; family Nephilidae; genus Trichonephila; species Trichonephila clavipes. The sequence goes on from BMAU01021000.1 coordinate 597,528, forward strand.
GTACTATCCAGTTATAAATGTAACGCATATTAACATAACATTTATTGCAGCGTAACTATATTCTCTATTTTTTAATACATGATTTGAGGACTTTTAACGGTACACAAATTACTTATTTGGGCGAATGTTAAATTATTATTTACTTATGTAAAATAATAGATCGAACACTTATTTCCGTTCCCTTTTTTAATCTTTTAAGAAAATCTGTAATTAAAATGTAAGTTAATATTTTTAATAATCGATTGCGTCAACCAAGGTCAATGTACAAATCAATAATTTTCTCACAAATTTCTGTAATATATGTAATACGTAATGAAGTTTTCTAGAAATTTTTAAGAGATTTCTCATTTTCATTCAGACAGCAATTAACGTTTCAAATTTGTTATACCAGTACTACTTTGTCTTAATCAAATATTATTCAAAAAAAGCTACTTCAGTTTATTTTAAACTAATATAAATTTAAAATCTGTTAAATTAACATTTTATACGAAATAGCAATGCCAAAATGATTAAACATCAGTTGTAACACAAATAGTGAGCTAACTTAAATAGGCGTTCAAGCAGAGAATGTTCTAAATTTCCAATATTTAATAGTGATTTGTTTCTCTTTAAAATCATGTAATCAAAATAAAAAAAAAATTGAAATTTTTAATTTGTTTTTTTTTTAAATTATTAGCATATTCTTAAGGAAAAAATTATATCTAAAATTCAAAATATTTATCGGAGTCCCCAACAATTCATTTTTGAAGGCTTAAAAAAAAAAAAAAAACGGTGGAATATTTTTATGAATTTCTCGCAAACCCATGATATTCATCTTTTTATTATTATTTTGAAGAAAGACTAAGGAGAGAGATTAAAAATCCCATTTTTGGTTAGGAAATGAAATGGAATGGAGTGGAATAAAAAAGAACAAATAAAAATGGATAAGCTCATGAAAAATTTCTGAACCATGCAACATGAGCTATGTTAATTTTTGGAGATTTCCATTTTTTATTTGTAAGATATTTCATATAAAGTTATTCCCATCATAATTTTAGAAAAAATTCAAATAAATTGTTTATTATAATATGTCCCTGCTACCACGTTAGAATATAAACTAAAATTTACCCGTGAAATATGGTAATCGTACTCGAAACTTAACAGCCAGTTGGACAATTAAAAATTTTACAATGGAACAAGTTGCATTCTTCATGCAAAACGAGAAAAAGTGTGCAAGAAGGTGACAGTCATTGTTTCACAACTTTTTTAATTTGTACATTTTTAATTTTAATTGGTTTTTATGTCAAACAAACGATATTGTTACAGTTAATGCAATAATATTTAAAACACGATTTTATATGAACAGTATTCAAAAGTCTACTTCAATTTAATCAAGAGTATACAGGGTTATTCTTAATTCCTTTTAGGGGTTTGGAAGCACTATAGTAGAAAAAACTAAGTCGAATTCAGCAAAAAAGATCATTTCAATGAATACGGAAACAATTTGAGTTTTATTTGCATGCCTTAAAGGAGTTATATGAGTTAAACCTTGGTTACATGACATAAATCAATGTGATATTCCAGTTCCTGCCACATTCTATTCTTCATTGTGCATTTCATGTGAATTCTGATATATCACACGACAAAGAGGCTATGAAAACTTGGTCTTATGTAAAACGCCAAGTTATTTTTGGATGATATGGAGAAAGGATACTTCTCACTGAGTAAACCAAATTCACAGTACCATGGGGAGTAGTGTTGCAGGAACTCGACTATCTCTTTGACGTATACCGTGTAACCAAGATTTCAGACATAGAACACTGGCAATATACAATATGTAAATAAACCTTGATTTTTTATTCTCTTTCGGATGTTTTTTGCAGTATGTTTGTCTTAGTTTTTTTTAACTACAGCGCTGCGAAATCCCCGAGAAATTTATGAATAACTGTAAAATCTTTTTTCATGCTATTTTAAATATTATTCTAGTTTTTGTAATTTACTCCCGATTCTTGATTACTTAAAAAAAACTATGTTGTGAAAAATATTTCGTATCTGAATAATATATCACCTTAAATTTATACTAATTAATAATAATAAAATAATAATACCTGAAAGTTTCAGCAAGAGCATTGAATAAAGAAAAAAAACATTTTGAAATAGGATTATTACATAAGTGTGATAAAACGTTCTAATAAAAAGTTATAACTCATTTGTTATGAAAGAAAAAAAAATCATAACGTTTTCATTTGTTGTATTAGTGTCATTAGCAGTTATCATTAACGCGTGATTCTTTTCAAAAATTACTGACCATTTTTATTAGAATTACTCAATATCAATTTCACATTTGCAGAAAATACAGGAAAGGATATTACGTTTATTTTTTTAACAAAAAATCTGCAGTAAGAATTCCATGAGAAATGCAGAAAACTTATGAACATTTATCTGAGAAAAGTATAATTTATCTTACTGATAGTTTCCATATTTTTTCTACTAATAATAATATACTACAGATTAAAATCCAGGCTGCAGATTGTTGCTAATTTAACGTGATATAAGAAGGAAAGTTAAGTTCACGACGAAAAAAATAAAAGCTAATGAAACAAAAATAATGCGTATAAAGAAAACTTCAAACGGCTGCAGAATCATTAAGTATTTTTATTACTTTTTGTTCAGTATTTATATAAAAAGTGTTAAACCTTTTTGGTCGTTAGTTTGATTTAACGGCTTTTTCTTTCGTTTAAGTCGAAGAAAATGCACGCTGAAACTACTAACTGAGATCAGTTTACTATCTCGGTAACTAATTACTTTGTTTAACTGAATAAAATAAACGATAGCTACTATTTTCGTATTAATATCACGCGAGCCAAACTACTTTTTCATTAGTTTTAAGGCGTTTTTTAATAATCCAAGTAGAAAAGAGGTTTTTTTCCGTCTCTTTTATAAAAAAAAAACATTTCATATCAAAAAATCTCAAAAACTAATTTGAAATGCGAATAAATTTGCATGAAGTAGTATTATTTTTTTTTTGTATTCTACGTTTGATATTCGTGGTTTATATTACAACGTATGCTAGCATAATTTTGTAAGAAGAAATTTGCGTTAATAAAGTTCATCATGCATAAAATGTGGCAAATCAAGCATTAAAGAAATTATTTGATAGAATATTAGTGAAAACTGTGTGTGTGTGCGTGCACTAATTATCAGTGTGTTAAATTGACTTTGCGAAAACAAATTTTAAATTCATGATAATTGTATTCTTTTGCTATCTGAAGTTACGAACAATCAAATATGAATTATCTTATTGAGTTTGAGAAAATTCAGCATTTTATTATTTGGTATAATGCATAAATTGTATCAAGTGATTTAGTAGAAAATTACTTTTGCTAATAAGTTTATTACGAAAACATAACATTTTAAAACAACTAATTAATTTTTCTTTATCTTAATAAAAAGTAATTAATATTGAAATACATCTAATTCATATAAATGCAGGTATTGGATTGAAAAAATGGAAAATTACTAGAAAATGCAAGGAAGTTTTTTAAAAGGAACATTATATTCATTTTTATTTGTAATCCCTTGAATATTTTTTAATATTTACAGAAAAGTTTAATAAATTTCTTTATTCTGTCAAAGACTAGATCGTAAGAGTTATGAGTTACTGCGAACGATTTTTTTTATATAAAAATAAGTTTATGTCGCACTTATTTTCTTTTTTGTTTACTTTGAGCTAAAGTTCATTTTTCACTATTTTTGGTTGCTTAATTTTAGCAACATTGACATACATTTCACTATTTTATTCGTGCTTTTCATTTTTAAGACAAAACTGCGAATTTTGGATGCATTTATTGAGTTTCGATACATTAACGGTGGGAGAAACGTGTTGTACTCCAAAAAGGAATTTTAGAACTTTGTTTTATGTTTTATTGCTTTATCTCTTCTGGTAGACGGTTATTTATCACATATTCACTTAAATAAATAAGAAAGATATCAAAATAAATAAATAAATAAAAGTATTTTATATTTGAGATTTTTTTTAAAATTTTATTTATTTCTGTGATGTATATAATTTTTGTTCGAACGTCTTAATTATCTACTTCAAAATGTATCTCAATTAAACCCAAACTTCGGATAGTAATGTTATGCCGCCCATCCTGTACAGTGGGTAGTGACACTGATTGCTATGCTGTAGATCATGGGTTCGAATCCAGGAGGACATGGATGCTTTCGCGGTGTGGGGGGTCTATGAATAATTGTCCAGCCAAAAGTCCTCTCGTTAGGTTGGTGGAAGGAAAGGAAAGGAGAGGTGGGTTTAATCCAGACCCTCTTCCTCCAGATTGTTCTCTCTTAAAATTGGGGTGAAATCAAGCCAAATCGTACTATCACATGCATGGTGCTTAAAGCTGCGACTAACGACATGCGTGAAATTTAGCCCCTTGCCACGATTAACTTCAGGGGTCTCGATCTGCAGCTGTCAATCAAGTGGCATTAGCAATAACAATAGGGTTATTTTTTATACTTACCAGAATATTTCTTTTTCAAAAAAATAATAGTAGGAGAAAAAAAAATAGATTGCATAATTTTAATAAAGTGGAATGAAAGAATATATACATACATTTTTTTATACTATAGTTAATTATATATTCGTATAATTACCAAAACCGATAGCTTTGTAACTCGATATTATAATTTTAAGATATAAAGTGAAAATTATATAACTACAATTAATTAATAAGTAATTATTAAACACATTTTATAACATAGTGGACTATTCCCATTTTTACTCTGTAATCATTTCCTCCAATTTCTCAATTCCTATAATTATCTCATTCACTCGCTAAATTCACCGCGAGATCTCTAGAACTATTAGGCATAAAACGCATTGGCACAATAGACCATTAGAGGGGGAGGAGGGGGGGCAAGTCCTATTTTTATACAAAAACTATTACTTAAATTCTTTTTTTTTCAGATAGGTTTTTTCAGATAAGTTGTTTGTTAAATTTTAAGTTATCTACTGATTAATAAGCTAAATTTCTATAGAGATTGTTGTTCATTAAATTTAAATAGAGATTTTGTAATATTCGCTTAGAGTAGTACAGGCGTAAAGAAAATGTTTTACTCGGCAAGTGTAGTCTATTCATTTCTTATTCAAATCATTTACAAACTTCGAACATTTTAGATAGTTCTATTAGCGAATTTAATAAGAAAAATAAAGAAAAAAATAGAAAAAAGGGTGTGGACAAATACGTTATTAATAATTCAAAGAATAAAAGAAATTTGCAAAATAATCCAAATGAATTGGAACTTATTTCTTCCACCTAGCAACTACAAGTAAATTTCATAGTAAATAAAATTCAAACTTATCAATTTAATTATTTCTATACAAATTTTAATTAATATACTAATACCCCCGAAAAAGACTCACCATTTCCCCCCTTTGTTGGTGTAATATTTACTGTGAATACAGGAATGTAACGAACTACTTTCTTCCACTGAGAATATATAAGACAAGTATTTTCCAAATTAGCAAACGAATACAGACAGAAAATTCCTACCTTTGGTGGCCCTGCTCATTTCGAGTACTCGAAATTACACAGGTCGGAAACCTCTCCAAGGATTAAGTAACCAGTATTGGCCATGAGTCTCCCTAATCCTCCCATAATCTTACCCCACAATGTCTCTGACATACCACCCATTAGCGCAGAAGGAATCTTGGTCCGAGATTAGCGGTTGACAAAAGAGATTACGAGGTGCGGGGTTTCATTTCGATCGCTTAAGAGAAATTTGCTGAGTTCTTACAGACGACAATGGGTCAGTCTGGGGACCTAGATCCCTCTGAACTCAGAAACTACCCCAGAATTATTGTAGAGCGAATGTAGTTAATCCTAGCAACGTGCAAGCCGGTGCTTGAAATGTTTAAATTGTTTGGGGATGCTATTTTCTGTATTGCTCAAGAGATATATCAGGGAAAGTATAACCTAATGTTTTGGGTAAACATGCTTCATTAACTTAAGACGTAGGGATAAAAATTTAAACACTGTTAGCAGAATCCAGATATTTTTATTCCGTTTCATTTTTGTTCTGCATCAAAGAGGAAAAGAAGGTACTGATTCGTTTTTCGTTTGCGTAACGTGTGATACCTGTTCTGGATAATGTCCATTCTTCTATCATTATACCCTCAACGACAATGACCCTCACTAGTTGACATCTATGGACTGCCCAATCTTTCGTCGTCCCATAATTTTTTCCCTACTTAAAGCGATCTATTCATTTATAGATCTTTCTTCGCGATAAACAACTGTCGTCATACTGTGCTTACATGCGGTGAATAATTTCTGCAGATTTTACTCATTCCACAAATAAAAAGCAAGTCACTGCCCTACTTTTTCTTTGGTGCAAAATGACTTGGTGCCATGTTGAACCGTATGCTACACTCCAAAGACTATGAGGAAAGACAAATTGTATAGAAGTTTTCCCAATTACCCCTTATTCAGCGTCGGATACTAGGGCTGTTGCCAAACCATGTGTGCTGTTCCTCCCCTTGGGAGAACATCTCTCGAAGTATCAGCGTGAGCTAGAGATGTAGGATTAATGAAAGAACTAGAAGGAATCATTATCTTAATATGACTTTATTAAGGTATTCAACTTAAACCTTTAACAAATTAAATTATAATAATTAATGTGAGAGAATCTACAATGAAAAATACGCAACACATAATATATATATATATATATATATATATATATATATATATATATATATATATATATATATATATATATATATATATATATATATATAATAAGACTTAATCTAATTCTGACCACTATCAATAAGCGAACCGCCTAATCTACGATTCTAGTATTAAATAGTCAACCCTACCTTATTACAGCTTGGGGAATCACTTTGCATTGGCTTATGCTCAATCTTCTTTACTTGTATGCACTAGTGTGCAACTTGAATTAAATATATCCGATCAGTTATAACTTCTAATCACAGTCACGTAAAGCTCATTCAGACTTGAACACGATTCCTCTATTAGGCATCAACTACCTGCCAATTTCCATTGACTATCACAAATTGCCATACATTACCATCTCGTTTACTCCAAGTTGCAATACTTAAAAGCTTGTTCATTTGCATCTTTCATTCACACTTCACTTCTTGGATTTGGTTGGAAAATAGTTGCCAGTAATTCTGGCGCAAAGACCCCAAAGGACATGTTAAAGAAAAGACGCGTGAGCCCGTCACAAATGGAAAGGGAAATTGCAAATACAGTAAAATAATGTCTGTGGTAAACCCGACAATGGGTTCCAAATTGAATATGGCAACCCTTTAGAAAAGTTTTGAGAGATCTTCCCTAGCAGTCAGTTCACAAGATGTAAACACACTAAGACGGCGTGTGATGAGAACCACAATAAAATAAATGAGAATGAGAAATGCTTCTTTCACCACACCCCGCTTAACGCGGGGTATACGTTCCATCAAAGTAGAGCGTAATGTGAAACAGAGTTAAACGAGATTATCTCATTATGTAAATAATGGGGTTAGAGGAAGATGGGTAGAGAATTGACCAGTTATTTTGCAATTAAATTTATTAATTATGTTTTTGATGTGTAACATCTTTCCTCTCACTTGCTGGATATATGTTGGAGTGATTTCGTGAAAAGGGACAGATGTGTGTAACAGGAATTGACGTAAGCTTGCGCTATTTGAGTTGACCAATGAGAGCGCGTGTTTGTGTACAATGCATCGGGTACAGCTCTCAAGCACTCGAGCACTTGACACTAAATTTACAATCGGTTTGTTAAATCTACCCCTGAATTGCAAGAATATCTATATTAGAGCAGAGAAAATAAAATGCTTATCTACACACTAATCCTCAGACCAGTTTCAACGTATACCACGCCAATCTAGGCACATGCAACTGAAATTCATATTAATCAAATTGAAGCTTCTCAAAGCATCATTCTCCGACAAATAATAAAAGCTCGATGGTTCATGAGGAATAATGTCCTCAGATCTCCGAGCAAAATGATGTCTATCAGACAATTTATCAAAAAATTAGCAAATAACTTCTTTTAAAAAATTGATAACTTTAATAATCCTTCGATCTTGGGTATTTAAAAATATATCCCTGATCCTAATTTCAACAGACCCAATAATATTCTTTCTCTTTTGGATCCCCTCTTCAATTAAAATTCTTAGTTAAATTTATTTCACACTTCTCACCCAACTTAAAAGCTTACTTTAACTCCCTACCCGAACCTTCGTAGCCTAATGTTTATAGTAGCTGACTTGAATTGAATCGCCCCAGCTTCGATTCCCAGGAACTCGCTATTTTCAAATTCACTTTAAATCGCTTTTAATTTTCCATGGAAAATTATTTATCCAGATCAAATTTAAATTTAAACGTTCTTTCCTATTTTTTTCAAAATTTTATTTTTTATTAGCTTTTAAAAAAAGCTGTTTTTCTTATTTCAAATAATTCAATGTTTCTCTCATTTCTACAAAGACTGAGTTCTAAGCTGCATTCCCATTGGTCAGGCCTCACCTCGCCCATCCCCTGATCTAAATTTGTTTTCATTCTCAGTACTTGCACCGTTTTTGAAGATATTTTTCTAGCACTTAAATTATTTTATTAGTTTTAAATTTTAATTTTTTACTCTCATATAAGTATATTTTACTTTTTAAGTATTTTTTATTAACAAAGGGGAAGTGTGAATTCGTCACAGTCACGTGAGATCCTAAAGATAAGAGGTTATAGCTCGGAAGAACTAGATACTCTGGTCAACCACCGAATGATACTTTAAATCCACTTCGCACATACCAGCAAGTCTTAGACTTCACCCAGGATAAACTTGCTATCCTTACGCTCAATTGTCAAAGTGCTCACCAAACAGAGATTTTGCCGATGTTATTTCATAACAATGCTTGTTACTCATGTTGTCTGAGACGTGGTTAGATAATGACGAACGTGTTTCGATACCTAACTTCGATTGCTGCGTCCAGTTTAAGCGACCGGGCTGCAGAGCAGCTGGTGTTGCGACTATCACAAACAGGAAAACGCACATGTTGTGACTTCTCATATGAACATTATTTATCGTCAAACAAGTGGACTGGGCATTGTTAATAACGATATTGGGGGACATATGTGCGGCAGAATGCTTATTAGAAAACGGACAAACAGTGATTTCGGTGGTCGCATACATTTCTTGAAATCAAACGGTACAAAAAATTAGATTTCCTGCATTTTGTACTTTTACCAAATACGGAAGTTGGTTATGCTCTTTTAAAGAAAACTATCACTCACTTCCCATGATTTTGAGGGGTGGTTTTACCTTCAGTTTGCCAATTTCTGAGCCACTCAAAGCTATTTGAATGATTAATTCAAGCTCGAAATGAGAACGCAAATCAAGACGTTTCGACAGCTAACAGTGGTAATGTTATTGACGCTGTTTTTCAACGGTTTTTAAATAATTTGAAATCACAAGTGTAGGTGTCATATTTTAGTTATAAGTCTAAGCTCTTCCCCAAATTGATCAATAATAATTGTTTTTGATTAAAAAAAATTGCATTACTCCATGTGTTAATTAAATAAAATTTTCATGAAAGATATAATTATCCGATAGAAAATTTTTTCCAGTCATACCCAATTCATTTTTTCAGGATATATGTTACTATTGCGTATTTACTAAGATAACATGTCAGGTGTTACACATGATATGCGACTACTGAAAGACTCGTTTCTCTTTTTTATAACAATAGAGCAAAATTTATTTCTTACAAATATAGAAACATAATTCATGAATATGCATATAAAAATAAATAAAATTATAAATTAGTATGTTACCGTTTTTAATTAAAAATTCTTCTTGCTTTTTCCATTATAACACGCTTAGAGGTATATTGCGTTAAATTTCGTCGTTAATTCATACAGAAAGTCGGGGGTTTTTTCATTTCCTCTTCTGTATTATTTCTAGAACGGGTAATTCCAGTTGCAGAGCTTGTCGTAGTTGCAGTTGCCGATGACAGTACTTTTTCCTTATTCTTAAGAACGGTTCTTATTGTTGAAGCTGCCAAATGCAATGCAGCAGCAATTTGAGATTGACATTCACCAGTATCTAACCTTCTAATCAATTGCATTTTAGTTTCTAGTGAAATGCTTTTTCTTTTCTTGTTGCTTTATTTTCGTGTTTTCTATTATCACCCATGATTAAAAACTAAAAACCATAATATTTGTCACTATTGGAATCGTTTTATTATATAAATTTATACTTACAATAACGTCAAGAAATGTTTGAAACAATAAAAATATGTTCGTATAACACCGCAGGAAAGAAGAAACACGCATAAACTGCTTCGGAAATCAGGAAGCCTTACGCATCCTGCAATATTTCAGTGAATCCCACAATTCAAATAAAAGAGAGTTAAACCGAAACAGCTTTAAGCGGGGTCTTACTGTATCCCTTTTCTCCTTTCAACTTTCCCTCGTATTTTAGATTTAAAAAAAATACTAATATATATGAAAAACCGATACATGAAGCATAATAAAAATATGTCGATAAAACTAAAAGTTAGCTATTATTAATTCTTTTTAAAAAAGTCCTTCTAATTTAACAAAAATAATAATAAAAAAATTGATCATGAATAACTATAATCACGTTTTGTTATGGTATACAAATGGTTAATTCTAAAGCAACACGTGATACGCGCGAACGATATTATTATTTTCGGAATCTTCATGAACATTAGGACACACCTTTATTTCACATCTCTTTTGAATGAAATGCATAACTGTTTGTTGAATTAAATTTTGTTTGGTGAGTTTCTCAGATATTTTTTAAAAATTTCTGCTCTTGTAATACAACGTTATTTCCCCTCATAAAATTTATATTCCTCTTAAAATACGTGATACAGAAATGATACGATTAATCTTGTTTTGATTCAGTGGGCACAAAAGGAATAAAACTAAACCTTAAATTATATCTTTTTGCAAAAAAGGCCTTCAAAATAGAGATTTGTTTGCTAAAGATTTATAATAGTAAATTAAAATAATTAAAGATCAGTGTGGTAATTTGTTCAATTCGGTAATTAATAGAGCACAATTTTACAAAGTGTCATTTTGGAAAAAAAAAAAAAAATTACTTGAACCATTTTTCAAAGAATATTAAAACAATATGTTTATTTTTTGCACATTGCATCCAGTTTTCTCTATGACATTAAAATAGTTTTTAAATATATATGTATTAAGAGAAATAATAAAATTATTTTCAACAAAAAAAATTATTTTCATAAATTTCGCTTATGATTATAAATTATTAATTGCTTTCAGGGAACAATTGATTTTAAAATAATTTATAACGTTAAAACAATGATATTTTTTAGTTTCTTTTGGAAACTAAAAAAGTAACAGTATTTATTACTTTTTTGTATTCTTTATTCTCTTGAGCTCAGTAAAAGGAAAATGTTTAGCTTGTATGTATAACACATATCAATTCCTTTTTTTGTGTTTAATATTATGTTTCATCTCGGAGAACGAAGTTATTTTTAATCTAGCTGCTTCCTTTTCTTTATAAAATGTATCGCTGCCGTACATCACTACTTTCTTTGCTTAAACATTTTTGCTAATGGAACTTCCCTTTGAATTGTGAAAGTATTTTCATACTCATTTTATTAAAATCAGTTATTCGACCCAATGCTGTTTAAAAGTAAGGTTACGCTGTAATATATATATATATATATATATATATATATATATATATACAATGATAAACTATATCTTGTCACAATCATTTCTTATTTATTATATAGCTATTCCTTTAATTTTCAAGTTTATTTTATCTTTATATATAATTAAATGCATACATAAAAATGGAGTACCACATAAAAATGAATTATGGAAATATTATGCAGCTGATAAATAATAAATTTTTAATATTTTATCATTAACTCATTTTTATTTCATCTCTGTTTATAAAATAATGATAATGTTATCAGTATTAATGTATTAAATCTTTTACGTTACATTATAGGGGGAAGGGGATATAGAATCTATTTTTATTACCTTAAAATTGACATAACTGATTAATGAAAAACAAGTCTTCGAATACATTCTTTTATTCGACGAACTACCAAAATTTGATGTAGGTTTGAACTTACAGTTCGTGGATGTCTTCCCCCCAAAAATCAGTCATGATGCTGTTTTACAGCTAAGACTGCTAAAGTGTTGCCCTTGCAGGAATTCGGGCACTTACATTCCATCATGTCCCATGTTTTGTTCGATGAGTTTCATTTCTGGAGACCTAGCTGACCAAATCATTCGTTTGCAAAATGTTTCTCAACTAATTGCGAATGATTTTGACTCAATGAAATGATGCAAGGGTATCATGAAAAATGATATCATTGTTTGTGTACATAAATTATAAGACTCTAAATGTCTTCAAGTGGTTAACATAAATACATCCAGTTAAGGATTTATACATCTTGGCTGGAAGGTCCGGTACATGTGAAAATAAAAGCCACCAAAATTATGGATGTCTTGTGCCTTGTAGACGTGGCCTCACGAGATGGCGGGATTCAGTTAGAAACCTACCATCAGGTCTGTGAAGCTGAAAAAGTGAGTAATTCAACAAAACAACATTTTTCCAGGCAAGACTGGAACGGCAGACTTAGCCGTTATGTTCATAATTCAAGCAGACACTCTGAATCCAACAGACATATTGTTAGTAAAAATATGGAAGTGGAACTTCTTTTGTCACAGACACCTTCTGTCATACGTATCACTTTGATTGATATACTGTTTTAATTGTAAAACTCTCTACTCTACGGAAATGCCCCTGACCAAAATTTTGACTCGATAGGCCTCATCATTCATCATAGTGTAAGCAATCTTTTAAATTCAATATTTTCGGTATTCCCTTGGTACTGTATATAAAGGGATGTTACATTTCTAAACAATTTTTCCTCTTTTCAATTAGTTCCAAGTAATATTCCGTGTTCAAAGTTTGTTAACCACATTGAAAAAACTTTTCACATGAGTATAAATGAAACTTGGTATACACTTGGGTATAAATGAAAGCTTTGGCAATACGCTGCCCAATTTTACGTATCTTGCTTAATTTTACTGTCACCTGTATACTTGCGTAATTTTATTTCATGATTTTGTCACTTTAGTGTGTGAAGCACAAACGCCTCCTAAATACTCCCTATAATTTTAAAAACACTTTAATTAACAAAGTCTTTAGAATTTCTAGAATGTCATTTAAAATCAGCTGAAATCTATATATATATAAATGTTGTGTTGGTTTGTGTATGCTCGCATAACTCAAAAAGTTCTGCATGGATTAATTTTGAACTATTAACACAACGTTGCATTTGACTCCGGTCAGGATCTTATGTACTTTTTATTTCGAAATTCTCTCTAAATTTTTTAATTTAATTTTTAAGTGATTTTTTGGTGTTATGACGTCATTCGATGTCACGATTCACTCTGAATGCGAAAATTTAAACTTTACGCTTAGATTTTTCCAAATAATTGTATAACTCTTCTATGGTTATGTTTATGCGTTGTCATATGATCTACTTATTGTCCTTTGATACGTAATTGTGATTATTTTTCGAATAAATCATTTTTTAAAAATTATTCTTTCTAGAACTCAAATTTTGTTTGTAGGTTTGGCAACAGTCGGATAGCATTATCGCGGGATGTTTACGACTTTGATTAAATTCTACATCGTGTTTTTTCGGTAGTTTTAAGCTAAATTTATTTCTCTTTATTAAGCGAAAATGAAACTTGTTGAGTTGAAACTTGTTAGGTTGAGTCCTAGGAGGACCCACTTTTGGTCACCAAATTTTTTGTCGCCAAATTTTGAGCGATAAAGGTTACAATATGGTAACCCTTCCACTTCACCCCAAAAATTTGTATTTTCAAATCACCGAAAAAAAATTTCATCCCTAAGAAGGATGAAACGTATTTCGCCTTTTCCGAACAAACGGCCTTTTTGACCCCTGATTTCGCTTGAGAAAGTTTGCTCTTCCCCGGTTAAGAATGACTTGTGAAAGGAAATTACTTGAAAGTGAGGCTTCGACAGGTTTCTTTGTGCTCCTGGGCACAAAGAGGAAGAAAGATACGTTAGAATGGTGTATGAAAGCTAATTTAATTGCTTCACGATATGAATGTCCGAAGTGTAGAAAAGATATGAGTTTTTGGCCAGATATTGGTTTGGCAAGAGCATGAATGCATTCGTTGTGAATGACTTGAAAGTCAATAAGAATACTGTCGTGGACTGGTATGTTTTGTCGTGAAGTATGTATGACACGTAAGAGTAAGGTAAGTGCCTTTTAAAAATTTAAAATGAGTTTCATGTATTTCTTCGATTTTAACTTTGCGAAACGCTCCTTTCGTCCTTTTTTTAAAAATGTAAATCATGTACTACACACTGGTTTTAGAATGTTTTTTAAAATAATTTTCATTGCTTCCTCCGTTTTTGTCTTTTAAAAATGATTAATTTAATGCATTTCTTCGATTTCAATTTTGCGAAAAGCTCATTTCGTCCTTTTTTTTAAATAAATCATGTACTGGTTTTTGAGTGCTTTTTTAAAATGCGTTTAATCGGTTTCTCCGTTTTTATCTTTATAAAATGATTAATTTAATGTATTTCTTCGATTTCATCTTTGCGAAACGCTCATTTCGTCCTTTTTTTAAAAATAAATCATTTACTGGTTTTTGAGTGTTTTTTTAAAATGAATTTCATTGGTTTCTCCGTTTTTATCTTTTTAAAATGATTCATTGCATGTGTTTTTCCGATTTTATCTTTGCAAAAAGCACATTTCGTCCTTTTTTAATGTAAAACATTTACTACCAACGGTTTTTAAGCGTCCCTGACGCCATACCTGAAAACTCCGTTCATTTCAGGATTTTTGAACTTTTTGTACCTTCCCCCCCACTTTCAGAAACCAACCGTTGCTCTTTGCCCATTTCGCCCCCCTCCCCCCCTCTAACACATACGGTTTCCAAGAGTTTTTCGTCTTTGACGTCATTTTGAAAAACATGTGTTTCTCAATTTGGCGCTATTTGGCGACAAAAACACCAGTGGGTCCTCCTAGGATTTTACCATGAAACTAACATAATTGACTTCTGTACGCTACTTATTTTTCTACCAAATAGTTTCCGTCCACCATTTACCTGAAATAAACAGACGTAGCCAAATGCCACAATATAACACATTCATTGTTTGGAAACAATATTTTTTTCCCACTTGGAGATATTTTAATTTGACGAAATGAATCGACGGAGTTTTTAATAAGAATGTTTTTTTTCTTTTTTAGACAACTTTTTAGACTTCATTTGATTCTTACGCATTATCGCAATAATCGCCAACTTTAATGCTAACTCGCAAAGTTGGCCATTCCATTTTCGCAGACGTTGTACGCGCGAAATTAGCAATCGTGCTTCGTTTTATACCATATCGCTAATAGGTTGCGATAATACGTAAGTACCTTTCATTTGATGTTAGTATTGAAATACAAATGTTAAAACTAAGATTTTCAGATTTTGAGTCATCAGAATACTGCACCATATTTTGTTTTTCATTGCTTTTTTCGATTATAACCTTCTTAAACAGATTCTATTAGTAATTTGTTTAAAAAAAATACTTGAAGTCAATAGGGTTTGCTTTTGTCAGGGACGTAGAGCTACCGCTGTACCAATGATGCTGGAGCCCCAACGAATGTTATTACAATTCCACTTACATGGTGCTCATATCTGAAAAAGGGCCACAAAGGAATTCGGATACAAGGCCCACTCAGAACTGTTTTTAATTTCATATGTTTTTCCTTAAACCTTCACTTTAACTGCAGTCAATCGGCTTGAGTACATAAAATTGTATTGCAGAAACTCGAACTTAGGTCATCATACTGGCCAAGCAAACGCAGTGCGAGGGATAAATGCTGATCAAATTAGAGTAGGCATCAGTAAATGAGCAAAACAGACAGAGGGCTCAAATACATGTTGAGGAAGCAGGTGATCATACGATTGTAATTATTTTTTTAAAATTATACTTTGGCTTTGATAAAGATAATTCAGCTCTTTTTATGTCAATTACTGTTAGTATTGCATATCATTTTTCAATTTATTTTTAAGCACAGAATATTTACTTTGGATAATTTTTATGTATAAAATACTAAATTTTATTCTGTACACTATGTATGGGTTTAGCGAGTAGCATACCGATTAAAAGCTTCTACCTACTGTAAAATCCGGCTTTTAACGCGCACTTTGAACACAAAAACTAAGATCGAAATTTACAGGTGTGAGTTATACGCTGGGTATAAAAATGAGGGCTTTAAAAATTAAAAAATAAATGAGCATAAAAAAGTTAAACTTCTAAATATTTCGAAATACTATTTATTTAGAATACATGACATTCTTATTGAACTTAAAAGGTGGTATTTCTAAAAGTATACTATTTTTGCAATTGCTCAGATAAACACCTTGAATAAATCGCTTCTAAACAGCATTGCATTTGTACATTTCAGGTTTCTTCGTAAAAAAGGGGTGTACGTTATACAGCGAATATACCTAAAATTTAAAAATTGCAGCTTGAAAGTATGGGTGGGCGTTATATGCCGGACTTTACGGTATTTTATCTTTCTCCAATGAATCTAAATTAAATTAATATATAATTTTTTATGGTACTTATATTTTTTCTTTAGTTGGCCATTTACCTAAAATCAAAAGACATCGCCAAATACTGCAATATGCATTCAGTAAGGGAAGAACATTCTATGCCTGTTTGTGCACAATAATAATACTTTTTTGCACTTCGTAGTGAATTTTTCCACGAAATAGTTATTGTATTTTTTAATAGTTGGGTCAAAATAACATAAGACTCACAAAATTTATATTTTGTGTAATTTCAAAATTTTATTAGGTGTTACTGTGAAATATAAATGGAAAAATTAAGATTTTCTGATGTATATTTTGTGTTTGTTTTGATATTTATGTATTATCACAACCATATTGGCATCATTAGCACTTAATTGCCTATTCACCGAGTATGATGCGAACAAAATCGGGGTTGATATAGTTGCAACAGTACCCAAGTACCTTTGCATCTTTTTTTTTTGGTGATTTTATCAAAATGATAATTTGTTAATAATAATTGGTTTTTGATAGCTTTTTATCATTTAAGTTTGTTATAGCTAGCTGTACCCAATCACGTTTTCCTGTGGCTCAATCTGTTTAAAAAGAAAGAAAAGAGAAAGCACACATTTCTAATATCTTTAACTGCTTGCACTTGAGGTATGGTTATTTTTATAAAAAAATGTGGAGATATGCATTAAAAAAAACTTTAAAGTTAACAAAACTTTTCTAAACAGATTTCATTTGTAATTTGTTAACAGAATATTCCCAAGATATGGTTTTTTGTCATGTTATGAATCTAAAATTATTTGCATTGTCTCCATAGAAGAGGTGCCAAATTTGAAAACAAATTTAAAATGACTCTTCTTGGGGTGAAAGGGTTAATTTTACAATGCTTATGAGTAGACATTTTGTGTTGCCTCATTCTCTGTATTTACACAGAAATTGTCTGCTGTGCCTACTTTAGAGCAGTAGTTGCCATTTTTCAACACTTCATGAATCACTTAATGTATAACTTTACAATTAGCGTTTCACTAATAGAATTGACCTCTATGTGGTAGAGCACTATAGCGATATTTACGTCTTTATTTAATCTTCTATGCCCTGAAAATAAGCTTCACGAAAAGCAACAATCAACAGACTGAAGTGCTTTGCCTACAATTTTCCAAAAATTGGTTGAGGTTACCAAAAATCGCTAACCTCAGGAATTTTGTTTTTTTGTTTAGTTATTTCGGTAATTAAAAGCTTTTAGTAAAGAATAATTCGTGTTCCGTAATATGTTAATTTGTTGTTCATCTTTTTTAAACTGAATCTTCATTAAAGTATAAGTAATTTCCCAAATTTTCTGCATACCATCCAAAATTTTTCACCAATTGGTGACTGCTGCTGTGTAATACACATCGGTAATTATGTATTAGCATCACTGTAATAAAATTGGTGCCATGTGTATTGTACCTTAATATCTGAACAATAAAGATTCTAACATTTTTTTTTATGAAAAAAGAAATGGAGGGAAAATGTTGCGATTTGCATGGCGGTAATTTGGCTGCGGTGATGCTAATATTTATGTACACAGATAATAAATAATTGTCCACGTGAAAAACTGTCTGTGTCTAGATATAAGCCACTCTGTTTTAAAGATAGGCCCTTAACTTTGTTGATAACAATTGCTAATGCTAATTGAATTGTGAATTGCACAAATACTCCATCATTATCAACACTTTGTCGTAGTTTTCTGCTGCAAAATCCGTGTTTATATTGGAATTTTCCTGGCGTATTCGATTAAAAATACCTTCAGCCTCTCATTGCGTTGAATTTCAGCTGTGTCAATTGATGCACGTTTAGTTAAATATTTCATTAGCATTTTTTTATTTTTTTCCTTTTCTTTTTGTTCCTGATTTTTCTTTTTTTTTAATGTTTTGAAATTTTATATGTTTTTCTTTTAATTTTCTTTTCTTTTTAAGTATAGTTTTTAGTTTGTAAGAACGTTTATATGCTTTGTTTGATTTTTTTTTTATTTTTAAGTGCAGTCAATTGGCTTCACTAGATAAAAATGCCTTACGGGAAATCAAACTTAGGTTGTCATACTTGCAAGGCAAAAGTACTACAATGAGTGTAATTGCACATCAAACTGAGAAAGAATGGATATCAGCAAACGAGAAAAGCAGACAAAGAATGTCACAAACACAGGCTGAGGGCGCAGCAGAGCAACATGCAGCCAGACTTGAGGATGCACATTTGCGAGCACATCATTCGTGTTTTACAATATCAGAAAGATGTTAACCAGAAACAGCATATCTGCGTCAAACATGATTTTGTGGTGATCAATCACACAGTAACAGTCAACTTGCATTCCGGTACAACCCAGTGGAAGATTCTAGGTTCAGACAGCATGTTCTCATTTACACAATAATGGAAGTGTATCCTTATTGCAATGTTCTGGAATTTAAGGGAGAAACCAAAGGAATGTTTTTTACCACTGAAAAAATTAAACTGCCTCAACTCAGAGAACAGAGCCATTACAAATTTTTTTTGCTAGATATACTGCGGAATCAAAACATGTTCTATATAATATCAGGAAATACAATTCATGTTTCCAAGTGACATTGTTTGGATAAATGTGCATTTGTGAACACACCTCTGATTTAATAAAAATATCCATAAGCATTTTAAAACTAATCCATATCCCTCAATGAATCCAGAGTGGAGCCATTTAAAATTTATCTTCAAACTTGAGGTCGCCACTTTAAAGACAATGTAAACAAATTCAGGTTCATAACATGACATAAAGACAAAAATAAGCTGTCAAGCATTTGGTTAACAAATTATAAACATCAGTTTAGGAAAGTGTTTCGTATACATATTTATACATTTTTTTATAAAAGATCATACCTGCAATGCAAATTATTTAACATACTGAAAATATGTCCTTTCTGTTTAACAAGACTGAGCCACAGCAACGTGTGGCAGGGTACAGCTAGTATTATATATAATAGAAAACATGTTTGTAACGAATTTTTAAAAAAATATAAAAAAGCAAACATAAATTATATAAGATATTTATTTAGACAAAGGATATTCATTGCTTTTTTAGTTTTAAGAATGATCAGAAAATCAATCAATATGTTTGATGCGATTTGTACATGTATTTTTTTTTGCAGTACGAGTAATAGACAGTTTTTTTGTTACTAATATGACAAAAATGTTATGTTTGAATTACTTTCATTAGTATTTTGGTAGATGAATAACTGAAAAGAAGTTAGATTTAAATCAAGTGTTAGTTATGAGATTTCTTTAGAATTTGCAGACAGTTTGTCAATGATTGAACATTCAGTGCACCGTTTATGCAACAGTCAGTTAAATGTTTAAAAAATATCCCAAAACGTGTATACATATTTTGAAGAGAATACTAGGCATACATTAAACTCACTTCAATATAGCATTTAAAAAAATAGAACGTTTATATTTAGAATACTAAAGTGCATTAATAATTATAACTTGCAATTGTAACGGAAATATAGCTTATTTGAACTGAAAGAAATCTGAAAACTATTTATATAAACCCCAGCATTGGGTAAGATACACGAAGAAAATATATTTGGGTGGGGATTCTTCATATGGGTAAATAAATAAAATATATATATATTTTTTTTTAAATAACAGAAGTTTTTCTGCTCAGCATAACATTTTTTTAAGTTATTAATTAGTATGCATACGCGAAATTTATGCATTTAAAAAGTCGTAACAGAAGATAGCCCGCATACAAGTTAACCACATTAAAACACAATTCAAGGCCGTAGGTAGCCTAGTGGTTAGAGCACCGGACTCTGGACTGGGTTCGATGCCCGTACCGCCGAATACCCTCCGAGTACACACGGAGAACATGCTCGTTAAATCAGTGGATCTGAAAGTCTTGTGGGCTGAATTACGAGTGCAGGGAACTGGAGAAAATTTCCCTCCACTTCAGTTACATGTCTAAATTGTGGAGTTAGATGGTGGCACCATCTATCGTAATGTTCCATCGTCCCTTCGGGAATTTCACCGAGCTAAATTTATCAGCTCGGTATCACCTGTATGGTGCTTAAGGCTAAAGCCAACGACAGGCGTACATCTAGCCCATTGCCACAATGAATTTCGTGGCCCTCGATCTCACTATCTCAGACAGGTGGCATGAGCAACAACAACAAAACACAATTCATCAGAAAATATCAATTAACTTATAATAGTATCAGGAAGGTGTTTTAAAACATATTGAATTTAAAACTTGCTTTGACTAACGAATAGATTGCACTCGGTAAGTAGTTAAATACCGTATACTAGATTGAGGATATTAAATATTTGATAAGCTTTAACTGTTGCGAACTTCTGCATACAGATCACAATTGGGCCATGACCCCGTATAAGCTATCATTGTGTGTTCTCAGTTGCAACCTAAATGAACCAACAGTTTTAACACGATTTGCCACACATGATACCCTTAGGCTACTTTCAGTACAGATGGAAGCAGTGTTGGATGTAGTGATTTTGAATCTATAGAGAGAGAAATTCACTTCACCTATTATTTGTCACGGACCACTGTGAAATCCGTGATTTTTTAAACATAAACAAACAATAATCCTTTTAAAGATAATTTAGTCAGTAATATTCGAATCGAATACTTATTTTATTGTGTTTCACAATATTTACAATAAATTAACTAATTGAAAAAATAACACCGTTTATTTCTCAAAATGTGAGCCCTTATTAATGTACAGGTTTTTTGGTATTAAAATATGATAATTGATAGAACATGATATGACTTATTAGAAAATCTTTTAATGGCTTACAAGCTTTTTTGTTGCCCCCTTTGTATAGGTATTATGTGATAAACAGCTTTTATCCTCAAAATACCAGAAAGAACCCAACCCATTTATTTTTTAAAGAACAATTTAAAAATCCATGTAAAAATCCATGATTTTAAAATGCTACTCATCCTACTATGATTAACAGACATGCAAAATAATTTATAATTACGTCGTACTACGTATAACAAAACTAGGGGTATGAATCGTGTGATAACATGTTTTGCTATTCATAAAAAACTAATTTAGGAGTGGTTATTGAAAGTTCATTAAAGATGTATAAATTCTAAATTCAACCGTATTTAAAAAAAATAATAAGTATTGCTTTGATTCAAAAATGCATACCAAATTTGTTACATGCATTAATAGGAATTATAAAAAAATATATGAAATCATTTGGTACAAAACAAACCAAAAAGCCTTAACATTGTAAATGAAGATGAACCAGTTCTTTTTTTTTCTGTGAATAAAAACGAACATAAAAGTTATCATAATTCCATGTTTCAGGTATCATAGTTCCTAACCTTAAGATTTAAAATTTTGTGAGATTACTAAAAAATCTTCAAAAAAAAGAAAGAAAGAAAGAAAAAATAGGCTAAAAAAAAAATTTGATTTGAGATTCTAACCAATTTTTTTTATCAACTGAATCGTCCTCTTAAATATTATTGAAAAATATAGAACAGTAAACACTATGTCTATAACTTTTATATACTCAGAGTTGTTTCATTAACATCCACCTTTTTTACAACTATGTCACCTCTATAAACTAGATAAAAATGCTCCGACACACATAACATAAAATGTTAATGTCAAGCCTTAAACAATATATGACTCAAGACAACTTTTGTCTTTTAAATGCTTTAATACATAAAAGTCTGTGATTAGGTAAACATTGGTGTTATTTATTTCTTTTTATAAGCGATATTCCATCTAAAGTTGAAGCAAAAATAAAGTGTAAATGGTTACTCTATCATGTGTGAAGTCCTTTCATTCATTCTATTTGAAAATAAAATTTCGGAGGCACTTGTACATCGGAAGGATCAAATTAATAGCTTGTATCACGAAACGGAAACTACTAAAAAGTCGTTGAAATTACTGTCATTGATTGATAAATTATTCGTATCTCTCCCGGTCCTAAAAATAGGTTAATTGTAAAAAAATTGAATTATCGTGACCGGAGATTATTAAACTGCTAGAAATAAGTCTTTTTTCCATATGGCTTACAATATAGCTTCAAGGACAATATATGATTATTTTTCTGAAATCGCTGTGTTTAAAATATAACGAAAGGTAAAGTAAATCACACTCGGTAAAGTGTTTTGATAAACAAAATCATTTATGTGCATTTAATTTGAAAAACTGTGTTTTGCGTTAAAGTAAAACACCATAAGTACTAATGCTTGATTGCAAATAATATGAAAAATTATGCATTGCTTAATACAATGAGAGAGGGAAAACCATAATGTTCTTATATTGATTGAATTCAATTATTAATACCTATGATATTTTACTATTAACATGACATACGAGGGTGGTCCCAGAAATACTCAACCCAACAAATAAAACACAAAAGTTTTGGGAAAAAATTATATTTATTCTTCAACATATACTCATTTTAGCTCTATACACTTTTCTCAACAAGTTCATTGGTAAATCTTTGACCACACTAAGCCATTTTTTCAAGTTTTGGAATAGAAAATAATTCGAGGAGATAAATATTGTGAATAAGGTGCATTAACTAGCAATTCTAGCATTAATTCATTAATTTTGTTCATTGCAATAACGGATTTGTGAGCAGGTGTGATTAAACAGTACTTACTTCTTAGCCAAATGCAGCCATTTTTGCTTGATTTCTTTGATCAAATGTTGCAATAAATTCGCGCTTCACTCGTCTTTGATAATTTTCATTGACTATCTAGAAAAAGGAAAAACTATCTCAAGCCCATCCATAAAAATACGATGCCATGGCCTTGCATACAGAAGGAACGGTCTTTGCCTTATTTGGCGCCGGTTCTCCATTTTCAGTTTGTTTTGATTGTTCTTTTGTATTTCGTGATGGACACATGTTTCGTCCATGATTATGAAACGGTGCAAAAATTCTGCTTTGTTGCAGTGAAACTTTGCTTAACACTCAATTGAAACATCTTCACGACACTGTTTTTGCTCTAGTGTGAGCAAACGCGGCACCCATCTTACACATAGCTTTCTCATGTCCAGATTTTCAGTTACTATGCGATGTACCGCACTTTTTGAAATGCCTTCTATGTCTGCTAGCTCTGACACTTTCAGTCGACGATCATTCTGTACCACTTTGTGGATTTTCTTCATTTTTGGAGTTGTCACCTTATTTGGTCGACCATTGCAATGCTCGTCTTAGCAGCTCGTACGGCCTCGTATGAACTGTGATAACCAATATTTTTCTGTTGTAAATGAAGGAGCCCACTCACACGCAGAGTAGAATCTGATTAAGATTTTATTTCGGTTGGGCTGAGGTCTTTCAAATAAAAGCATTGTATCACATAACGATGACAAATTTTCTCCATTTCCACAAATTCACTGAAAACGTTCACTGTCGATGGCTGTCAAACTAATACTAACTTCTAACTTGAAGCATACACTTTATACATTGCGCACTTTCTAAATATACAAAGATATTTTTCAAACAAATACTGCCATCTCTCGGGCAGGCCGGGAACATCTGGGACCACCCTTGTAACTCTTTGAATTGTACACACAAAAATTATTAACTTTGTGAAAACACTTTTCCAAGAAACAGTTACACTGCTTTTGTTATACTCCAGGTGAAGTTTGGCTAACCTCAAAACAATATTGAAACCTGAGTTCCAAAGGCTGAAACCTGCGTTTCTAAGGCTAACTGTTTGCATTTGTGCTACTGCGGTTATTTATTCTTACTCTATACTTTCTGTCTATACTTGTATTTACGCTTAATTAGAATTATAGCTATTTAGTATTTATTAGTATTGGTATTGATTATATATATATATATATATATATATATATATATATGTATATATGTATATATATATTATATACTAGCTGGTATACCCGTTCTTCGCACGGGTGAACTGAAAGGTTAAACAACACAGATTGAAGGATAAAGTTTTTAATGAGTTAATTTTAAGTGAATTGCAAATTAAACAAAAAAAAGCTTTTCACATATCTCAGCTGAAGAAAAAAAAAAGAAAGAAAAAAATACGTTTGTTAAATTTTAAGTCTGTAGATCTAATAGCTGATAAAAAGGATTTTTTTTTTTTTATATTTATAACTCCCCGTAAAACTCTTGAGGGTTGATTTTTGAAAATACCTCCCTAAGCTGATCTCTGCTCAGCAAAAGTAACACATTGTTAAAAGTTTTCTGACGCTTAAAATATTGTAAATAATTTATAACTGAAAGTGTCATACATTAATAAAAATTTCTGTTGAATTTATTTTATGTGAAAATTGTAATACTCGCAAGCAACACCGTTTCCTAAATAACAATGCTGATTCAATGGAAAAAATAGCGAAATGTTGACAATAGAGTCAAGTTGGCAAATGTCTAGCTACTTTCATAGCTCAAACTTTATTAGAGCTTTGTAAGACCCGCCGTGTAGGAGATCGATGCACGTTAATGTTTTATCTACCGCATTATGATCTACAGAAATTTTTTTCATGCAATATTTTTTTAGGTCACTACATTGAAAATTAAGGGACATACATAAACAAAATACTCCACTTAGGGAAATTTAATCGGTTAGAGCTAATAAATTAATTAAATATATTCCACTGTAAAATTATTAAAATAAATAGTCAAATCGTTTTCTAAGGTCTCCATAAACATAAGACACTTAAATTTTGACATTAACTATTTTTGGGGCACAAAAATGATAATCTTTGCAATCTGCTGAAAACGCTCGCAGCTGAAAATGTAATATCTGCTACAAAACTATTTGCCTTCCCCGTTAAAATACTCATCATAGAACCCGTGCCATCATATATCTTGGAAGAGTGGATTTCAAAGAATATTCCAGCTAAGTATTGGTAGAATATTCCTGCTAAATTGGTGTGGCACGGTAGTTAGGAGAAGGGGGTGCCAGCTCAGGTGTTGTCCACGTCACTTGACCATGGTTCAAAATTATGTGGTCCGTCGCCAAAAGCCCTCATGTAGCTGAACAGTGCAACGTTAATATTCACTCACTGAAAAAAATACAGTACAGTAGTTATAACTATTTTTATACATAAAAATGCAATATCTGCTTATTCAATTAAAATTATAGCATTATAATTAATTACTAACCACACAAACAAATTTTGAAAATTTATCCAAATGATGTAGTGTGAAAGAGAAAGTTTATTCAGACAGACAACAAATGCGTCTTATATGCATATAGATTTGTTTGAAAATTCTTGTGTATTATTACTTTTGTAAGCTTCATGACATACTTTATGGTGTACCAGTATTTTAAAGTTGACTGAGCAACAGCAACATTTAGTTATAACATAAAATTAAATCTTAAAAGATATCAAAAATAAAAGACGACTCAATATTTTGAATAAATCAGTATAAACATTTTCATACAAACACAATATATATATATATATATATATATTGTAAAATATTTATTTTGCTATTTGCATTTCAGACAGACATCAAACAAAATTTTAAAAATTGTCAAAAACAGAAAAACAGATAAAAAAACATATTTAAGAAAAATACCACTGATTAATTTTGCCAAAGACATCGCAATGTGCAAAAAAAAAAAAAATATTAGTAGTACATAATAACCAAAAAAAAAAAAAAAGGAAAGTACTAAAATATTTAAAAAAAAACCTTATATATTGAGTTAATTAAGGATTACTCTGGAGGGAAAGATAAAACAGGCTAAGATAATACTCATAATATTAATTTCATATTGGTTGGCTACTCATTTTTGGCATGATTTTGAAATCACGCCAAATTGGTATGTTGCGGCCAGTCTAATGTTATAGTAATGCACAGAATTAAAGGTACTTACGTATTATTGCAACCTATTGGTGACATTATACAAAATGAAGCACATGATTGCCAATTCAACGCATACAAAGTTGGGATTGCCAAAGTGGCGAGTTTTTTGAACGTTGGCGACTGTGCAAAAATACCCAAGTACTAAAAAAATTATCCAAAGTATATATATATATATCCCGAGCATAAAAATAAATTGAAAAATGAAGTACAATACTAACATTAACTGACATAAAAAGAACTGAACTAACTTTATCAATGCAAAAGCATAATTTGAAAAAATATATAACCCCAACCTTTTGGCGACATTATATGAAACAAAGCACATGACTCGCAATTCAGCATATATATGACGTGCGAAATCAGGGTTGCCAACTTGGTAAGTTATTTTGAATGTTGGCGATTGTTAGGATAGCACATAGGTGCCAAAATAATTTATCTTACCACTACCTGCTTCCTCAACATACTCATTTTTGGCATGATTCTGAAATCACGCCAAATTGGTATGTTGCGGCCAGTCTAATGTTATAGTAATGTACAGAATTAGAGGTACTTATGTATTATTGCAAACTATTGGTGACATTTTTACAAAATGAAGCACATGATTGCTAATTCAACTCACACAAAGTTGGAATTGCCAAAGTGGCGAGTTGTCTTGAACGTTGGCGATTGTGCAATAATACGCAAGTACTACAAAAATTATCCAAAGTATATATATATCCCGAGCATAAAAATAAATTGAAAAAATGAAGTACAATACTAACATTAACCGACATAAAAAGAACTGAACTAACTTTATCAATGCAAAAGCATAATTTGAAAAAAATAAGGTACTTACATATAACCGCAACTTATTGGCGATATATGAAACGAAGCACGACTCAAAATTCAACATATATATATGACATGTAAAATCGGGGTTGCCAACTTGGCAAGTTATTTTGAATGTTGGCGATAGCCAGGATAGTACATAAGTTCCAAAAATAATTTATCTTATGACCACCTGCTTCCTCAACAGGTATTTAAGCCATTTGTCTGTTTTGCTCATTCTCTGATGCCTATTCCAGTTTGATATGTAATTACTACCAGCACTGCTTTTGCTTGGGCAGTATGATTTTCTGCATGGCAATTTTATGCACTGAAGCAGTAGTATACCCTTAAAGGTTAAAATAAAGACATGAAATTGCAAAGAACCATATTATTGGATCAAGTGTAGTATAGGGGGGCTACTTGGCGCAGTCCTTTATTTTGGTTACTAAAAGTGGTCCCCAAGGTACTTTTTCGGTATTATTTATTTTAGAATGAATTCGATATCTCACCATGACATTTAGATAAAAATCCGAAGAAAAATCGCCAAATCCAAAGTGCCCCCTATACTACATTTGAACCGAAATGAAATATAACCCTTATCAATGAGAAGTTTTAGTTTGTCAAAATTATAATCTTCGCATTCTAAAGAAATAAATAAATAAGTTATAATTTGCAAGCAAAATCACGCACATAAACATCCCGCGATAATACCTAAATGTTGCCAAACCAACAAAACAAAGTTTTAATTGTTGAAATAATTATCCTTAAAAAAATTATTTATTCGAAAAATAATCCTAATTAAATATCAAAGAATAGAAAAATTGAATAAATATTCCAACCGATAAACAAAGCTACAGTAAAAATATGTAATAATCTTGAAAAACTGCATGTAAAGTATAAATTGTCCACTTAGTGAGAAACGTGACTACATATGACGTCATAACACTGGAAAATCACTTAAAAATTAAAATTTAAAAATTTGGAAGGAATTATGAACGCCAAACCTGTTTAAGAACCTTTCTGGTGTAATTTTGTGTACGTGTACCAAGTTTCACGTTATTTGGGTGTCTGGATCTCGAGTTATGAGGGAACAGACAAACAGACAACAAATGCGTCTTATATATATATAGATATGTATATATATATTATATATATGTATATATATATTATACATATATTATATATATATTATATTATATATATATATATATTTATATATATATATATATATATATATATATATATTATTGATAGTACGTACATATATATATATATATATGTACGTACTATCAATAATGTCGGTACCGGAAGTCGATTTTCTGTTCAGACTCTAAAGTAAAATTTATACTTTTACTAACTGACCTGGCCACGCTTTGCTGTGGCTTTGTTGTAATATGTTGATTAGGACAATTTTTTGCATTACAGAGCACCAGCTCTCTGTAAACTGAATGGTTCCTTCAAATATATTTTTGGTATTATAAAGGTCTCAATCTCCGTAGAGACTATGTCAAAAATAGAACCGGATGTGTAATTCAATATGTCATGTGGCCTTTTCTCTGGCAATGAAGGTTTTAGTGAAAAAAAATAATGGAACTTACTTTCGGAACGTTCGTTGAAAAAACAAAGATACGAAGTAGCTAAAATTAAAATAAAATATATTGAACTTAGATATATATTTTCTAACTGAATGCGCATGTCCTTCGTTGATGTAATATTTCAGAAAAATGTAAAAATCGCACAACTGACTTCTGCAACACCTGCTAGTTTCAAAGGAATTAATTTATTCGAATTAAATCAAATTTTTAAGGGGAATTAATCAGTAATATATAAAAAAGTATACGATGGAGGGTATCCTAAAGGCTATTGTGATGAAGCCGGTCTTTTCCTTCTAATTGTTAAGATTGGTGCCAACAGACATGGGAAAATTCCAGACGTTTCCCTAATTGCTGGGAAGGAATTTCACAAGTGGGTGATCAGAAATTCTGGCCCTTTTTACCAGGCTGTACCCAACCATCAAAAAGAGACGCCGTAATATTGTGCTTTTGTTTTCTCGCGATTCGATGCCGACAGCACATCTAAGAACTTACAATATAGGCGGAGACAGACTCCTGATAAGCGGCCCTACGAACAAGGGATCAAATAGGCCCCAACATAAGCGGCCTTCGAACAAGAGAAAAAAATGAATTAGGAGGTCAGTGATCGGGAGAGACGAGAGGTATATAAGGAGAGCGAGGGAATATGAAGGGAGACTGGATTTGAGGAAGCCCTTGGAAAGCCCCTTCAGCGAGGAAGAAAACGATAGTGAGTCCGTGAAGTACGGTGGATTCCGAACTGTAGAGAAGACTCTAGGGACCTGTTTCAGGCCCCTATAGTGATAAATAAAACGATTAAGTCCACGAATTAAGGGGGATTCTAAACCGGTGAAACTTTACGTGAGGGAACCGAATTGGAGGCCCCTCCAGCTAAAGACTTGCGATACAGATATACCTGAGTCCGCGAAGTAAGGTGGATTTTGGAACCGTGGAAATTGCAAAGGAGCAACTACACGGTGGATTTGGAGCCAGCGAACTCACCCAGACTCGGTGTGGAATTACCGAAAGTGGATCCTTTTTACATATCCTATGTATAGGACTTTCCTCTAGAGCAGTGCTCCGCAACCTTTCTATCTCTGCGGACCGGTCAACGTTTGAAAATTTTACCGCGGCCCACTGAGGGTGGGACACGTTGATTGTATATATTTTAGATTGTTTTGATTTAACAATTTTAATTTAGTTACATTTTAAATATGCCTTCAGAATTAAATATAGTTACACCAAGATTGAATAAAAGTGATTTCCGTGGAAAGTTGCGCAAATCCGAGAGAAATGCACCACTTTAAGTAAAATGGCAATAGTTTAATGTTCCCGGCACCATTTGATCCACGGACCGGGGGTAGCGGATCACTGCTCTAGAGTGTCAATTTAAGACAGTATTTTATGCGAGAGATATGAGACATTGCAGTGAAAGGGACTCGAAATGTGTGGACCATTTTGCTAATTAATTGTGATATAATATTTTTTTGATGATTTTCTTAATGAAAAATAAATAGTTTATCCCAGAGCTGTGTGAAGTCATTACACTATCAATAATTGGCAGCGAGGTAAAAGGTGGGGTTAAATTTGCTCTGGGAAGAAAATAAAAAAAAAATTATCCTAGATTCGTTTAAGTGAGGACGAGAACATTTTTAAAATAATGAAAATTGAGATCCTCCATCATATAATTAGCTAATGTAACCACAAAGCTCCCAATTTCGGGATGGGGTTTCACTGCAATCGCCTTACATAGCCTCAACATAGCATAATCTTAGCATAACTTATTAATCGCAGTAACAAATCAATAAAAAATTTGGTGGTTTAGTTAAAATTAACCTTGTTTGTGTCAGTCGAGTTTTGAGAAGATATCACTTAACTTTGACTTTCCAAAAAAAGAAAAATAGTACACACACACACAACCTAAAGCAAGTTGCTCTAAAGTTAGCTTCTTTAGTTGAAATTCCACACGGTACAACACCTGTTATTTTCTGTGCATTACAAACATAGATATTTTTTTATTTCCATGATATCTTCACTTTAAAAACACCTCTTTTGATACATTGACAAGTTTCTGAGATTTTTTTTACTCACGTGACCTTTCATTGTCGTGCTATTCATAATATTATATTAATCATAGTCACAAATTTAGCAAAATTCTATCTTGGTTTAGATGAATTTAAAGCAGTTTTCCGGTTTTTGACTGGTATGGTTTTGTGAAGTGATATAAGTGGAAAAATCATTGTAAAATGGTGAAATTTGTGGTCACAGAAGCTAATTATGTGATGAAAAGTGTCAATTTTCCCCATTTTCAAAAATGTGCTCATCCTCATTTAATCAATTGCAAGATATTTTTTTAAATATTTTTCTTAAAACAGATATGATTGTATGATCACCTCATGTCGAATTATCGATAAGTTTGAAGAAACCTTGTACAATGAAATACATAAAATGATCACCGGTTTCTGTTGCAATAAGTTTTATCTAACAATGGTTAAATAAAAATACATGCTATGTACCATTAAACTCCTAAGACATTGTGTGATGGATATTTATATCAATCGATGAAAAGTCAAAATGTTTTTACTAAAAGCACAAGCGTTTACAAATATCTACCCTCAAAGATACAATATAATTATTTTTAAATTGGCTGCTTGACATCCATATTTTACCTTGAGCAAAAAATGTTCGTTTTGTGTATGTCTTTCCATGCCAAATAATTATCGATTCTTGTAGTCAAAAGTCACGATCCGAAAGCAAGAAATCGAAAGTAAAAAATAAAGTGTGGATAATCAGGTTCTTAAAAAAATGTACCTCAAATACTTAAATACAGAATTCGTACAGAAATCAAATTGTTTAAAGAAAGATAAAACTCATTATTTAAGATATTTCTTTTAGCATAACTATCTTTGAGATTGAAGTTTAAATATTTCATAACATCATTTAAATTTTGACTGTCTAAAGTAATTCCTTAGAGCTTTATTTGGAAATAATGTATAACAATGAAAATGTCTTTGAAAAAGCTTAGAACGAACTAATTAAAGTCAAAGATATAATAATTTCCTGTACAAATTTTTTTAATGGAAATATAGATGAAACAATTATTTGATCGCGTAAATGGTGCTGGAAAAATACATTACTAATAAAATAAAATTTAAAAGAATTTATTTTTCAGATATATTGCATAGAAAATAAATCTTAACATACTTCCGTGTAATTGTCTTTATTTTATTTGCTTCAGAAATTTTTCATAAAAAAATGCTAATTATGGTGGTATTCTGTCGTTAAACTAAAACTGCTGAAAAGTTATACATTTTAAGTTTTAAGATTATAGGAACTGGGTGGAAATTAGTGAGATGGTTTTCAATTAGATATATATTTTACTAAACTTAATAGTTTGATCACACGCACTTTTTTGACGATATCTTAAAATATTGTTCTAAAATTAGATATACATAGTTTGGAATAAGTGCATCAATAAATAAAAATTAGATAGTTTTATGAATGTATTTCTCTTTCCTAAATAATCAAATGCATAGTAATATGTTCGTTGGTTACTTGTATACTCTGGCGCCTCTCTAATGCCGCGCCCTTAACAAGTCCTCCTTTGTCTAACTCATACAGATAGTTCTGTTGTACACAATTGTTCCTTGAGATAAAATACTTTCGTTGTGAAATATCAGCATCAGCAATAACTTTTTGGGTATATTTAATATATGTTTAAGTTGTTTTAAAGTTCCTTTTTCTGTCAACAACTGATCATTATTGAAGTTAATTTTAAATCTAACGCATACCGACGCATTTTCCTTTACAGCTCACAAAAGCAGATGATACCAAACTCTTTTGTCTCTTAGACACCTTCACATGTTTTTCGGTTTGGAGTAGACTCTTGAATATGTAACATTGCATTTTTGCGAAATTATCAGCTTAACCCTTTAAAGTTCACTTCATATTCTCTTTGAAAAATTAACAAAATAATTTCAAAAAAGACTATTAGACGTGAATGTGATCCCAAATATACAAAGATAAAAATTATGCATTTTTTAATTTTGAGAAATTTACAGTTTCACTGTGAAGCCAGTGAACAATAACAGTCTGTTATTCCTACTCAAACTGAACAATCCAAAATATTTCTCAGAAAAAAAATCTAATAATTTATGACCATAAGACTTTTATATGTTAATGAAATTAATCAAGGAAAAATAATTTTAAAACTTTTAAATTATTTTTAATTCAAATTTGGACCTAAAATTACATTTATTTTACATTACATAGTAAAAATAATTTGTTTCTTAATAAAAAAAATTGCCAATACATATAAATTTTCCATCCATAACTATAAAGAGAGAATATTTAAATCTATTCTTTACACACAGGATCACATTTAGGCATAAGCAACATGTGCAGCTGCACAGAGTGGCAGAATTTTAGAGTACGGATAAATATATTTAAATATATTAATGTATAACTGTAATTTTAAAGTAAATAAATATTTTGCTAAACATGCAATAAATAAATAGTGCTTTAGAAAGTCAGCTGCTGAGATAATTTCCGCTTTAGAACGGGCGCCAAGAGACATGCAATGCCGCCTCTTACTGGAGTACGGTTTCGCAGTGAAGAAATAAATTTCAATTTCAGTTTTCCACTCTTCTCTGTTTACTTATCAAAATGACTGAAAGTTGTAATTAATAACTACAAGGAATCATATTAAGAGATCGTGTGCTATTATTTAAAATAACTTTTATTTTAATATTTTTTGAGCTAATGTGTGTGTGTGAAATTTACTTAAGTTAAAGAAACGTCAATATTTTTTTTTCTATTTAGGAAATCTCAGTTATTAAATATCGCCGTTGAGCTGCCATTTATTGCTAAGAAAAACAACAAAAGTTCAAAAACAGCTTCTATCGAGATAAAAAATTTTAAATTTGATTTTTTTAAAAAAAAATGTTTAATGTGTGATTTCGGTGTGAAACCAAGGGATGTTAAAGGGTTAAATAAAGAGAGATAGTTATAGAGCTACATACTTTAAAATACTTAAATGTCTAACTATGATGAAATGTAGTTTACTAAACTTAAAAATCTCATGGTAATTAATTAAATTAACATTTCATTATACATGGAATAACTGTTACATAAAATAACGAAACAGCAAACAAATGTGTTAATGGGTAAATCTGTTTTTAATGAACATTGTGCTTTAATAACAAAGTTTCATCATTTCGTATTAAACTTGTCAGGTTTAACTTTAAATCTCCTTTGTTAGTAGTGTTCAGTTTTTTTCTTTCTTTTATTTTCTCTCTCTCTCTCTCTATTTTGAGGATTGACAACCACACTGAAACTTTTTCTCAATATGTAAAGCACAACTAAAAACTTTATCATGATATTCCACAATTTGGAAAAAATAACAGGCACGTCTTTTTAAAGCTAAAATTGCTGACCTCCATTTCTAAACCAGAATTTAAGATTTTAATTAGTGTCTATTTCGAACAGTAACGGGATACTTTTTTATGATGGGAACATACGCAGTCATTGCCTTCTATAGTGTTGCTATGGTCAAATCATTCTCAAGCATAGTTACAAAATCTGAAAGAAAGACATTTAAATGTTGAAGGTAGGTTAAAACGTCCTGAAACATTGTGAGAAATTGAGAAAATTCGCGACCTCCAGTATTATACTACTTCAACTTATGTCTTGAAAAAAAAAGCTAAAATGGTTTTTGTTTTAATAAAATTTATGCTGTCACTTTGTAACTTCAAATTTAGCAAATAAATCTGGTTTCTACTGGATCAAATTTTAATTAAGATTAAAGTTACGATCTAGTTTAATGAGAGCCTATATTCCGTAGATCCCCCATTTACATCTCATGAATCCCCCAAGTTACATTTTTGCTGTCCCGAACCACTTGTTGGTCGTCATAAACCTCTGGGGGTCGATATAGACCACACTTTTGAAATCACTGATTTAAAGTAACAGTGTATTACAATTAATATTTTCAAAGTATATAATGTAGCATTTAAAAGAAATCTCTTGAGAACACACTACTTAAATTATATTTAAATAATAAAAGAAATAGTTATTATGTAAGATTATTTTGCATTATGTATAGTATTATGTATGTACCTAAATTTCAGTTCAAAAACTCAAATTTAAAGACAGTTTCATTTATAACTTTCATTATAGGAATCTCTACTAATTTAAGGTATCTAACTTTGTTCGGAACCTGGATTTTACAAAAGCGTACAAACGATATATATATATATATATATATATCCCCCCTCGTATTTGGCGGGAACACGTTACTGCACTCTTGGCCATCGTTTACACTCCGAATTAGTAGGTTATGTTTTTGTTCCAATGTTATTTAGTTTAATGATTTTTTAATATTTAAATTCTACATATATAATTCTTTCCTTTCCTCTTGGTACATAGTATGACAAATTACAGGTGAAGGTTGGCTGGCCGCAAAACTTGTTTAAACCTGCAATCCTGGCTCCTAAGGCCAGGAGTTTGTCTTTATACTATGTGCCTTCTTCCTAATTTTAGTTATCTTAGGTATATAACTATCTGTTTATTTTTATATTTTTGTTTATATATTTGTGTATATATATATATGTATAAATTTATATATATATGTGTATGTATATGTATATAATTATATATTGAAATTTTTTATATTGATTATTATATATATATATATATATATATATATATATATTTAATATTTAATGTGACATTCGTTTGAATTCACGTATAAAATTGTTTTAAGAATATTATTAGGGTTAAAAAAGTTAGTCAAATGCATTATTTTGGCAAAAAAGGAACATAGAATGACCTGTTTTCAAAACATTTCTCCTTTTATGGAAAATGCTTCTATAACAATAATATTTCGTCTCTATATTTATTGCTCCGACATCTGTACAGAGCCATAACTAGGATTTTTGAAATAAATAACTTAAGAGTGGAATTATCCATATTTCAATGCATCACAGTGGAGAAATTTCAACACAAAAACACTGATGATTATTTCATTTCGTAGTAACTCTGAAAAAAAATGTACATTTTAAAAAAGTACTGATCCCGGCTATTTGGAGAAGTCTTTGCTATATATCAGCAGAACTTTGACTTTGTTATAATGTTTAAGCATTTTTTTTAAAAAAAGCTGAATGTTTTGAAAATAAACAATTCTATGCTCATTTTTAGACAAAATAATGCATTTAAAAAATTTTGTAATAAAATAACATTTTTAAAACAACGTTTTATGCGTATTCTAATTAAAGTGACCCTAAATATTAGAAATAATATTCGTTTGTACACTTTTACGCTGTAAAAGTTACGAACGTAGTCGGATACCTGAAGTTGCGAAAATAATTGGATTATATGACTTTATAAAAATGAAGTTATTGTGTATAAATCTTTTAATGTGTAATCATTTCTGATTTTTTAAAACATGTGATATGTAAACAAACTCCAGAGTTTTTAATCGTTTTTGATTTATTATTACTCTGAATTGTCTACATAAGAATATTCATTTTCTGATAATATACACTGATTTTAAAACTCCTTTTTATCTAAATTTTACAACAAAAGTAACCCAACAATAAAGCCACCATCTGTTCTTTTATTGATCGAAACGTTGATCCAATTCTTATTATCGACATAAGCTTAAGTAAACCTTTTAAAAGCCTTACCGTCTTTCAAGCGGCTGTTTCTCGACTGGGAAAAATAACAACATTGTTGATACCCAAATCCCTCGGATAGGATCACCAGATGTAGACATTCTCGAAAAAGAATTTATGGACTGAGCAACACATTTACCCTCTCTGGAGCCACAATCTGTGCACCTCTCAGCTTTCTATTAGTTCCTCTATTACAGTAATGAATCATCCTTCATTGAGGGCAGATTAGTCCTGCGTCTACACGCTTAATTTGGAGGAGGAGGAATCTCTCGGACTGACTCGACATGAGGCGTTATGTTCCGTAGGTGTGCCTTGATCAAGCAAGGAATTAACCCGCCTTCAGTAGAAATTTAATGACACATAAATTATAAATTCACACAATTGGTCCTTGTCGATTGACTGACTAAAGACGGTTGAGAACAATTAATCCTGAGATTCAGTATCTGAATTGCTGATTGAAAGTACACGCATCCAAAATGTAAAATGGTTATTTTAATATCACTGCAAGATATATTTTAAACTGGGTAAAGTCAATGCAATTAAGTCTTCTGTTAAACTGCATATTGAAAGAGGGATTTTGATAATTATTCAATTAAGTTTTATTCATATGCTTTAAAATTTTTACGAATTAAGTTGACTTAACCGCTCAATAGTAAATTTGCCATTTAAAATTTTCTTAATGTTCCTTGAAAAATCATTTTTTTTTCTATTTTTCGAAAAAAAAATATTTATTTTCATTAAAAGAATGTGTGTGTAGTACTCAAATTAAATCAAATTTTCTTTCAGTTTCGAATAGTGTTTATGGGATAAAATCGTTATTTACAAATTTTAAAACTTAAATTAAGCATATTGATTTCTTATTGAAAAATTAAATTTAATTCACTTATAAAATCTTTTTTTTTCTTTCTAGTAAACATTTATAATTTTCTTTTATTTGCTTATAATTAATTACATGGGAATTATATATTACACTTTTATATGCATTGTATTTCTCATAATAACATATGAGTTTTTCAAAAACGAATATAAAAGTACTAATAATTACATAACTAGATTTTTTTTAAGAAATTCTATATTGATTAGGGAAAAATAAGTTTTAATTGTGTATAGCAGCAGCACTTCTTCAAAACATTTTAATTTGTTAGTTTTAATTAACTAGACGAATTTTTAATTGCAAATGAAAAAATAACAATTAAATTACGACATTTTTTTTAAAATAAATTCAATATTTGCTTGGAAAAAATTAGTCTTAATTGTAATAATTACGTGCAATAATTTGTAAGTTAATTTAATGTAATTTTTAAAAATAATGCAGATTAATGTTTTATTTAGTGTTGCTTTTTTATTGATGGTACTAAGCTTGGTATGAAGTTCTGAAATAAACAAATTTAATGGTGAAATGTTATCCAATATAAATATCATAATCAGAACCGTAGGACATAATAAAATTGCCCTAAATGCCACACACAGAAACATGTTTTAAAATATTACTACGAAATTATTTTTAATTATAAAATGATTACAAAAGGTTGTTATTTATTATCCTTTATCTGATAATTACGGAGAAAAAGAAATATAATTGAATCAAACTAATTCATAATAATTTTAATTAGATTTGGCTTAGATTACTAAATATATCTAATACATTTTCAATCAAAACTATTACAAATACTAGATAAATATTTCATTGCACTTTCCTTCTTAAATTTTGTTCTATTACTAACATAAATGCAAAAGTAGGGGGAAAAGTTAGCCTTTCACCAAATTTGTACCATAAATATGTAACATGTTACATATTATTAACTATATCCAAATTATACAAGAATGTATATTAGTCTCCATTATTCCATAAATCAATCCTTAGCTAGAACTGAGTGTAAAAATAATTCTAAACTGTGTTAATTTGAAGTAGAATGAATTAAATTTATTTATATATATTAGATGATAACCCTTTGATTTTACGAAAAAGTTTTTCCGAAATACCTTATTCGCAAAAATTATGGTTTGAAGTAATAATTAAGTTTCAAAAACAATTTGAAAGACTGTATCTGTAAATAAGGCTGCATTAGTCTGGTACCACATTTTCATACATTTATCTATCCTAAAATGGTATCCAGTAATCATGCATTCAAAGTATAAGGATTATTATAGGTATTACTTTTCATCTTTTGTTGCTGCCGTAACGCCATCGTATCTTATATATTTCTGCAATTCTTTTTTGAAGAGGCATTAATTCGAACACGGTTGCAATTCAAGTAATTAATTCCAGAAACCTTTCTCTTTCAGCTCAACATATGATAGATTGACAGAGGCATAGCAAAACGCAGTTACACAAACACACGGAGAGATAATGGACAAACGTGTTCGTCTTTCTAATTCTAGAGATCTTAGCTTCTGTACTTTTTCCTATTGGAAGCTTCTCGATTTTTCGTTAGTCATATGATTTCCAGATTTTAATACGCTGATTGGTGAGATTGAGTAGTTGATACAATATTGTATCATCTCACCATGCAATGAGTTAATGTTTTAATTTTTCGAGAGAAATTGTGGTTAAAAAGGTATTTCTTGTTAAGTGTGCAAAAGAAAATAGTTAAGCATTATGCGATGTCTTGAAGAGCATAATATTGTAGTAAATTAAAGAAAATTTATATAGAGGATTTATAGATACTATATATATATATATATATATATATATATATATATATATATATATATATATATATATATATATATATATATATATATATATGTATGTATACTGTGTATTTACACGAATATAAGTTGCACTTTTTTTTCCAATGTAAATTCTACTGAAAATTCGGTGCGGCTTAGTATCGAAGGAAAAGGAATTTGTTGGATGGAGTATTGAGAGAAATTACAGGTCCATGTGTGTAGTTAAAAGTTTATAATATTCAGAAAATAACTAATTATTAACTTCTTATTGGTTTTCATTTTAAATTTTTTTAAATTTGTAATCCTGGATTTTCCTTTTTAACCAAAACTTGTTGGGTGCGGCTTAGACTGGAATAAATACGGATTATGTATGTGAGGGGGTGTAATATTTTTTTACCTGAACCAATTAATAAACCGCTACTTATTAAGCCCTCGAGTGAGGTAATTAATATAAGTTATTTTAGATAAGCATACAATGTCACAAAATGATCATAGCATGGAAGGGTTATGTGATACACACACAAGCCTTACCTCCGACAAATTAAGAAACGTCAAGACAGTCGAAGGCAACACCATGATTCCATTTATTTTCGATAAACTGCCTCGGTCCAAAGGGGCTATAAATATCTGAGTCACATAAAATCAATGCGGAGCTCGTTTATCCGCGTCTTAACTTCCTGTTACTACTTCCTTTTCCTTTACTGCCCTATCCCCTTTTATCCCCTTTGTCTGTCTCCAGTTCTGACGGTTGCTACAAGGAGACAAGACAGCCCTGAAATAAATAAAAGAAGAATAAGTGACTATCTCTTAGAGAAGAACGCATTGAACTGATAATTGCTCAAGGCGTTCTGCTTCTTTCTTTTCACCTGGATCTATTGAAGTGAGACTGATTTTTTTCCTCTCCCGATCCTTATATTCCACCCTTGCTCATGTTTATAGCGTTGTCTTCTCTAAGTACTTGGACACTTCCCCAGAAAATAAAATTTTATCACTTGCTTTTCATAATCCCAGAAATAAATACGAAGGGAACTGCGCGAGGTTTAATAATGGTACCTTTCAGGATGAGTTAAAGAGAAAGAACAGGTTTTATGGGTGTCGTTTGAAATTGAATGCATAAAATTAGAAGAGACGATACTTAACTTGGATACAAAGTTTAATTTAGTAATTTAAATAGAACAACGTAAACGATTTCCATTTCAACTTTAATAAATAAAAATATAATTTAAAACTCACTATTTATTCAAAACGAAATATAAATTTGTATTTACTTTTTTCCCCCCAATAAATACTTGTGTTAAAATATTTGTTGAAAATCAAACCATATTGTGGTTTTCTACAAACTCTCATATTTTTGCTCAAATTTTTCAGTCATTTGGAAGGTAAAATTTTACTTTATTGGTATTTCTTAAAACAATTTTTATCTTATATGCTTCTAAGCAGCTTTTATTGCTCTTATTTTAGTAATACATTTTTACATGTAAACATGAACACATATAATTTTTCAAGCATTTCTGTTACAAAATTCGAAAAAAATTAAATGGCTAAATCTAAATATTGGATCCTGTTTTTCCTTTTTTTAACGCTATCAGATAATTTTCTAATGATCGTATCCATGAAAAACTTAGGAAAACTACCGTTTTTTGAATAGAAAAAAAAATGTTACATGGTCTCGCGATACAAGTGACGTTTCTTTGTTGACGTTGGAACATTGATTATTTACCCTAATATTCCAAATTGACCGAGTACATGTCTCAATTGCCTAATTTGCATGAAGGGCATTCGTGGCGAAATGAGTCTTTCTGATATCAAATCCAAAGTAGAAAGATGTCCTGGAATTTCTGGATATACGAAACCATTATATTTTGATACATTTGGTATACTTTTCCTATATAAACTTTCTCGGCAATTGTAGCATGATTTAATGAGTCTTCTAAATTAATTTCCGGTAAAATAATTTGTAAAATACTTTTTGTGATCAGCAACAGACGTTCTCAAATCATCTCTAAACCAGAATCTATCATAAAAGAAACGATTATCATCGAATCACTTTTGAAAATCTTTGTGAGCATTTTTATGGGAAGCATAGTCTTTGTAACGTATTTATTATTGATTTATATGCATCAGTTTCAAAACGCACTAGACTAGTCGAGGGCTCTGTAGTTAAAGGCACAGGGTGGTTCACTAAGTCCGTATTAATCTGTGCTGTTATTAGAAGAGTCTCAATAGCATTCCCATCCCTTAAACTGAGCATTAAGAGAGCATTTTACAGTGTTTTTTTTTTTTTCGTGCTCGATATTCTCTCAAGTACTCTGATGGAGATTTGGCAGTAGCACTTAATAAATTTGCAATATTTTTCTGGATATTTTGGCATTTTTTTTTTACTGGACGTGCTGCTAGTTTTTCTTCCTTTCACAAAACTCTTTTTGTGCATTTGATTTAGGCATTCTGACTAGAATTAATATGATAATTCACTACAAATAAAAGTCAAAAAAGCAAATTAACCGCCGAAAACATCGCAATGTAGCAAACAATCTAAGAAAATATTTCAAGGCAGAATGCTTTTTTTGCGAGAGCTATTTTGTCTACATCGTAATGTCGCTGCATCTCATACAACCGTAGATAGATGTTCCCGGGTCTGGGGGAAAAGGGCCCCCAATAGGAAGGTGAGCAAGTTGAAGAATCGGAGAAGTGATCAATCGTCCAACTTTTTCACAGATATGACCCAAGTCACGTGGTGTCCCGGCTCCACCATTTCCTCCCAACTCACCACCATGTCATCTATTGACGATTCGGGGGATGGGGCGCAGACTACTTCCGTTCGCTTTTTCACTATTATGCAAAAGTGGGTAAATTTCTCATTCACTCTCGAGAGCAAAAATGTTTCACTTCAATAATATAAAAATTTATATTACATATATATGTCAGGCCCCAGGCCTGCTGGTAAAATGAGGAGGGCATCATCTTCTAAATACTTCTTTATTGCGCTTCCATCACATAAAATCTAACATGGCGGACCTTTTGCCGCGCAACCGGGTGGTACAAAAAACAACATCTCAGCGAGGAGACACCAGCCAAACCTTTTCTAGTATGCGTTCGCCTTCGTCAGCGCTCGTTGCACCTTTTAACAGGCTTATTTACTCACAAATCCTGACGCGATGGTAAAGAGTTCGCTCTATTTTCATTTATTACTTCTTTAATTTTGAATCTAAACTTTTCAAACCTGACATATATATAACATTTCCCCTAGAATTTTTTTTAATTAACTCTTTTTAATAATATTCAAATAATCTTATAATTATTTTGTTCGAAACTTAATCGTAATCGGCTAGTCCGAAATCCCTGTCCCGCCCATTCTATATCCAATTTGAACTACTATTACGTAATAACCACTGCTGGTATAAAAAGCAAAACTCGTGTGTAATCGCGCTCATTTGTCTACCTGCCTTCATCATGTAATCAGCCTGCTGCAACGCTTTCTATGTTTGTCCTTGTGTCCATCAAGATGTCGCTTATGTTATATGTGTCTGCTTACGTGTTTCTAACAAATAGATGTAAAATATAAAGTGATTGACCAGTTACGCTATGTGTGCTCCAAAATAAAGAAATGCAACTCAATTCTAAAGATGTCTTTAAAAAACAGATATGACAACAACCAACACCGGCCAACACGCTACTACAATACATTACACACACACACACACACACACACATACACACAGATATATATATATATATATATATATATATATATATATATATATATATATATATATATATATATATATATATATATATATATACATATATATATATATATATATATATATATATATATATATATATATATATATATATATATATATATATATATATATATATATATATATATATATATATAATGTACTGTAGGTATCTATTGATGGTATTTTACATGACTGTATTGCATGTGCCAATAATATCCAATGTACAATAATCTTAAATAAAAAAATTAAAAAAATACATAAACATTATTTTTACTTTACAGCAAAATATTTATACTAATATTAAATTTCGAGAATTATTTTCAGCTGTAGAGAAAACTGCTATCCTAGTGCTGCTGAAAAATCCAAGAAAGGAAAATTCGACGAACGCTGGCAGAAAAAATAATTCTTATTGGCTGTCATAAAATGACTGAATAAAGTACTTTTGAAAGTTAGAAGGGGAAAAAAGGAATGAAAAGCAAAGGACTGAACCAGTAGCGCACACAGGAATTTTTCAAGGCGGGGTCCGGGTCGAAAGTTTATCATTCTTGTATCATGCTCCTTTTGATTTTTTCGATTTTCGCGAACAAAACACAGTAAAAAGTAATTTTTGGATAAATAATTAACATTAATTAATAAAATTAATCATTAATAACATGTAATTAATTAAATTTTACGTACTATATACTTAAAATTATAATCAATCGGAAAAAAATCAAGGGTTTTGGGAACACCAGACCCCCCTCCCTTTATGTGTTCCACTGGACTGAATTCATAATGCTCACAGAATAAAGACAAACACGTGTTATCCATTGACTCCAAATAGACATTAAACTAATTGTACAAGTTTGACTATTAGTAAAATTTTAAATTTTATAATTGGGTAAAGATGTTTAAATGTTATGAAAAAAATTCATCAAAAAATTTTAGAATTATTTTTAAAAAGTTATATTTTAGGCATCCATATTTAAATAAAATGCATTTTGTGTAATTATTGTTGATAATTTAAAAGAAAGTTTCTGCATATAGAGATAAAGTAAATTGACTGATTAGTTGGAAGCACATGATTGATTTCGTTGTGTGACTAGGATACCACGTGTGTTTTTGAACTGATTGGCTAGAAACACTTTGTTGTCATTA
This sequence comes from Trichonephila clavipes, assembly GCA_019973935.1. Lineage (NCBI taxonomy): Eukaryota > Metazoa > Arthropoda > Arachnida > Araneae > Nephilidae > Trichonephila > Trichonephila clavipes. The sequence goes on from BMAU01021000.1 coordinate 641,603, forward strand.
TTATGTGACTATGACGTCACATGTATTGAATCCATGAAAATTAATGAAATTTAGCAACTTAATTAAGAGTAACGCAAAATCACGTAGCGAAAAAAAATGTGATAGATCATAACATCTAAAAAAGTTCTTAGTTTTTATGATCAGTCACATCTTTTTATGATAAGTTCTAAAATTTGTATTGTTTTGTGAGAATTTAAAACAGGGGTTACATTGGCCAAATTTTATGAAGCAAAATTTGTTGGGTTATCCACTTGCTCAAAAAATTTGATAGATTGTTTCTTAATAAATTTTCGAAGAAATTTTACTTTGTTTTCAGGTCAAAGTTCATATTTGAGTATTTGTCTTAAAATGTTTTATGCATATCCTAAATAATGTGTGTGTTTTTGACACCTGTTACCCAAATAGATCAGTCTTAGCTCAGGCCTGGTCTAGGATTCATAGAGCAGATAAACAATTTGAGATAGTAAAAGTTGTTGCTTCTGATGCTACCTGATTGACGCTGTCAGACATGTGTCACTATATTTATCATGTCAAGCTAGTTTTATGTCGATAGTTAGCCGCAAATTTAAACACTATACAGGTGACAGTACGATTTGGCTTAGTTTCACCTCGATTTTAAGGGAGAGCGTCTTAACAGGTGGTGAGTGGGCAACCATCTCTCTTTTTCTTTCCCTTTTTTTAACTACACGAGATGACTTGTGGGTCGACGAATATTTTGAGAGGCCCATGCCGCACAGGTACTATACATTTGCAAACATGCATGACTTCTCTGGGATTCAAACCCTGACCCTATGTTACACTAGTCACCGTCACTAACCACTATACCGGATGGGTGGCATATCGTGAAAGTAAATGCTTGATCAGCAGGAATTGTGAAATAATAAACTTCAACTTATGCATATTGTACTTTATATAACATTACATTTTGAAAAGAAATGATTTTTGATATATATATATATTTTCAATTCATACTATTAGTTTACACTTTCCTTATATACCTGGTTCGAATTTTCTCAACTGTTAATAAAATATTTTTTATTCATCCACTCAAATTCAAATACATTTTTTTAAACTTATAGTGAATGCCAATTGATGTTATTACGGTTTTTTCAAATATTAATTCATTAATTGTTGTTCTCGTGTCCATGAATAAAATACAGTAGATATCACTAAATTCCGTCGAAAGTCTTGATCACTGCCTCTGCTAATTCATTAATTATATTGCACTAAAATGAATAAAGTGTTACAAAAAAATAATAGTCCAAATTTTATTCTTATACAAAATAGAAAATCGTTTGTTGTGTCCCTGTAGCGCAATGCGTTGGACTTCTAATTCAATATGTCTTGGGTTCGAATATTACCTGATTTCTGAAAATAGGATTTATGAATGGATAAATAATATCAAACAAAAATAATAGTCCAACAGGATTCCACACAGGAAGAAAAATGGAATGTTTAAAGTGAAATCGCTTTTTATTTTGCGCGTCAATATAGTGATTCTGTCCTATGTCTATACATTTTTATATTAATTGCAAACATTTAATAAAAAGTAACTAAAATGCAATTTTTCTTTGTTGACCTAAGTACGAATGGACTTTAAAAATTACATTACTTACTTCATTTAAAGTTATATTACCCCAATTTGAGCAAATGTTATTTCTTAATAGAAAAGTGTCAATGTTTTATAGCAAATATATTTGCTATATATATCATGTGAGGTAGTTAATATTCAGAAAAACTTTCTACCGAAATATTCTCTCTAATGAGTTTACATTTTGTCATTATAGTACAATGTCAAGTGCAGCAGCACCTAGTCTAAAATACAGAAAAGGATACATAGTCTAAAATCTTTGTGATAAAGGCATTATCAGAACTCGTTATCCGATGACAATAGTTTGCTAAATATCTATACTGCAGAAGATATGAGACAAGTTATAAATCCTTTTGTAAATACGTTAAAATATTAGAGACACTATAACTTCGTCTGTCAACACATTTACATTTCGAACACAGAGGAACTAATTTGGTTGGAAACTTCAGATATATCTGAATTGCAAATGAGCTATAATTTTCGAAATATGCGTCGAATGCAGATATTCTAATACTGCTTTTTTCATACATTTTTTCTCTTTGTGGTATTTCTAAAGATGCAGAAATTTACAATGACAACGTCTTGCGAAGAGATGATTTGAAAATAATTCCTATAACTACCTGAAAAACATTCAGCTTACTAGGAACAATATGGAAATGATATGTGTTTATTGTAGCATTAATGAGGCATAAAATGGGAAATTGCGACAAAATGATATCTTCAAGTTGCAGTTTAACTTACATTGTATAAATTCTTCTACAGAAAATGTTTTACTCATACTTAGTGAACATTATTATTTTCTCCTCTGTTTAGTAATAGTGTTGATTTTAACCAACGCAATTTTTTTTCGCTTCAAAATGGTAAGCAACCAATTAGCCTTATTTTCGAGAAACAAACATACATAGTTGATCAACAGAAGAACTGTTTTTACCCCAGTGACCTTCGTTGCTGCTTTAAGGCAGAGTGATGTGCTCTGTGAACCCGAAGGTTGTCAGTTCAAAAGTTGAAAGGTTGAAATTAAAAGAAATCACTATTGAAGCCAGTAGATAAACGTTTTATTTCCAATTTATTGTTTGTGACTTGCGAGTGAAAAGATAGCTGCATGCCCCCTTGCTTGAAAAAAAAGTTGATTTTGCTGTCGTTGGGCTTTATGAGCTATAGTTATAGAAGGTCGTTTTTTCCGCAAGTACTTACTTACTCCAGATAATCGAGCTCACCCAAAGAGTTTAAAGCTGCATCCAACCCCTTCCCCTCCCCCGAGAAGTTACTTTATTTGCAACTTAAACGAAAAACACGTACAAAAAGGTCCCGAATGAGGGACCATCGCCAAAACTTCTTGGGAAACGGGAGAAGTGTACAGCAAAAACACTTTACAGTTACAATGCAAATACAAAAAAAAAAAAAAATACGAACACGAACACACACAGGTGCTATCTTCTAATGAGAAGGAAAGACCCTGAAACAGACATAGGACACGAGGGGAAACCACTCCCAATAATGATTGCGAAAATGGGAGGGGAGGAAAGTTAGGTATGGAGAAAGAAGGTTCAAACACATATTTTTTTCTAATATATTGTTGGGAAGACTGGTGCGGCAACATATACGAGACCCTCACAAAGGGAAGGTGGGGTGGCTAGTTAAGAAATCGGGACAAAAGGGGAAGAGGCACCACATCCCCTCTACTCCCTTCTCCTATAACATTGCACCATAAGGCAGCCAAAACAACAGCCGAAAGGGAGAGCAAGCCAGACGTCTAAACATACAGAAGGGATAAAAAAAGGGGGGGGGATCTAACACTGGTCAAATCATGGGAACCATCAAAACGCGGGAAGAAAGCTCCAAAAAACTTTTGAAAAGAAAAAAAGCAAGGAATAGCAAGTTCCGAAGAGGAGAAAGGAAAAATTAAGTCAACCTATCGCATATAGATTTGGAAATAGCAAAGCGAGAAACCATTCTTGATGAAAAAACAGAATAAAATACTAATTCCATAAAATTTGTCACTCACGTTGAGGTAAATGAAAGTTAAGACACATCAGCATTTTAACTTAGGTCAGCATTTCTCAAACTATGGAGCGTACCCCCCTCCCCTCTCTAGGAAAGCGTGATAACCTTACGTGAAGGGCGCGATCATAACGTAAATTCGAAAATAAAAGATTTAAAAATTATTTATTTTCTAAAAGAAAGCCAAAATAATACATTCTGGCATAAAAAATAAAACATGCATTTAACTTATATAATATAGTTATAAATGTATTAGTACTGTTCAATGGATTTTGATAATTAAATTAGCAATACTAACTTAAGAACAAGTTTAAAAATTACTAATGACTCATATGTGTTGTATTATACATAATTTAATACTTACCTTGATAGTTTGTTCGGTTCATAATTAAAGTCATATTGTAGCTTTAGCGTCAAAGTAAATTATCAATGTAATCAATACATTGCTATTGCGTGAAGGGGGGCACAATGAAAATTATGACTGAAAATTGGGTCGCAAATGTTGAAAGTTTGAGAAGCACTAACTTAGGTAATTTCGTATTACTTAGTAGAATAATCTAAAATTATTGCTTTCAGTGATATCATTCTACTGAGAACAACGCTAATTCCTTAAATAAATGATTATTTAAATATAATTAGCACAATGAAATTATAACTGGTTCAAACAACTTTTTAACGGAAAATACATCAAATCAATCTGTATTTACAATTAAAAAAGATGGTGAGGGGAGTAAATGTACGAGTATGCCAAATCATTAAGAGACTAAAGAAAAAAACAATTCTGAATTACTTTTCCACTTCTCATCGCAATTTGATAAAAATTTAAGTCATACTACTTATTTATTTAAATTAAGTCAAAATTTACGAAGTTTATTAATTAATGGTAAACATACTTAATGAATTTATTAAAAAATATATATTAGTTCCTTTTGAAACATTTTTTTACACAAACATATAGGAAATATTCTCTCATCTCGCACTATAAAATTAATATTTCATTTTGAAAATTTAATTTATCATTCTCAAAATCTTTCGGTTTACAGGCATAGCTTGATAAATTGATCGTTAATTAATAATAAATATTCGTGAGCAGAATCGGGTGACGTGCTTCTCTCGATCACAATTCATTTTTCCGAATATTACCTAACATATTGAAGATAAGTGCGTGATATTTTGGATATGGGGAAATAATTTATTATTTAAAAAGTTCAAAATATTAGTGTCGTTTAATACTTGGTCTTAATTTCCCTTTATATTTTTATACTTATAATCACTTCTTAAAATAAGTGTAAACTTCTTTAAAAGCGTTGATTAATTTTCTTTAAGGTTCAGTAAAGGTTTGAAACATTTAACATAAAGATTTTTCTTTTTTAAAAAATACCTCATCATTTAGATATTTTCGACAAAACCTTGTAAAATTAGAATTTTTTTTGCTAATTTTATGATTAGAAAAAAATAATATTAACGGTAACGCGAAGCATTTTTAAATCTAATTAGTTACATTTATTATGTACAAGATGACTAATTATTTAATTAAAGCGATAATTTAATCCATTATGTGTTTTTAATGGAGTTACTTTCTTCCAAAAATGATGAAAAATAGGAAAACTACTAAAACTGTCTTTATTTTTACGTTCTCTGTCGATGTTTTATGTGTAGTTTACATCAATTTTAACATCTCTTACTTTTTTGTCTTTAATTATTTTGTTTCTTTTATAAATAAGAATATTTATATACAATTCGAGCATGTAAATTATGAAAGAAAACGTATTCGCGGAAGTTTACATTATTTAAATTACTTTCTTAAAGGAATTGATGCTTTTCGCATTGCGTCATTTCAAATGTCTAAGATCATTAACATTTTTTTTCTTTTCGTAAATATGTCATTGATTTATAATTGTACTTAAATTTTGTATCAATGACTATCATTATTTTTAAAGTTACTTAGAGTGATTAGAAAAGAGAAACAGTTAAATCTTTTGAAGGAAACTATAGTCACCACGATAATATGGATATTCAATTATTGAAAGAAATGCTATACTTAATGACGATATTTTTCAGCATATTATCTCAGAGATTGTCATCAATTAGTTGTTTAATTAGGGTATGGTTCATCACAGAAACTTTATTTTTTTCTTCAAAAGTGTTCTTACAATGCGAATATTTATACCTTTTAGAAGGTAAAACATTTCTTTCTAAATATTGTTATACTTCAAAACACACTTGCCATTTAATTTAAATACATGTATAAAATTTTGTAACAGATAGATGAAATTATATTTTATTTCCCAAGACAGCTTTCAATTACTTTTCATTAAATTCAATTTAAAAGAATGAAACACTTTATAATGAATTTTAGTCACACAGTTTTTATTCGTAACCAATATTGTGAAATAAAAGAAAAAACAAGAATATACATTTGTTTCTAGCAATGGTGTATTTCCAAATTTTTTTCTCTCGATACTTTATTTATTTATGTTAAAAAAATTCCATAACTTTATTTAGTCTAAAAAGTTAACGTTACTAATGTATAATTATAATGTAACTAAAGTATTACTTCGTTTTCAATTCAAGAATAATATGCTTTATATATCTAGACTATATAGAGAATATATATTTACAATTACACGCGAATTTCGTCTAAAACCTTTGGTAGCATTTGTAAAACACTACTGGATAAATAAGCATGCAATTCCATCAAATATTGCACTATCGCTATTTCCTCATAATTATATATATATATATATATATATATATATATATATATTCGCGGTATAATGATACAAATACCTCCGATATGGGTATATGTCATTTATTATATATATATATATATTCAGAAATATCTTGATGTAAGAAAACAAAGAAACATTCTCTCCGACGATACAATAAGAAACATATATGTTTCATTAGTATATTGGGTAAATATTATATTAATGTATGTCGTTACAGTCTGATATTTACACATTTCCATGTATGTATTATGATTGAACAATAGTGACTTTAAATTCTCACTTAAAACATGTATTTGATTATCATTCTTTTACGACACTTATACAATGGGATTGATTTTAAAACAAGTAATATAAAAAAAAAATCATTCCCTATGTAAACTTGTGGGTTCTTTTCGGATCGTGTTCGAATTGTGAAAAGAAAATAATTGCAGTCAGGATTTTGTCCCTCTGTTTTATTGCACATCTTCCTTGGGACATTTCATAAGAAAAAGAATATATTCAGATGATCCAAGATTACAAACCATCGTCCCGCAGTCTTTCCTTTATCCGACCACGTTTTTTCGCCACCGCTTTCCTTTTCCCCTCGTTCGGACCCTTCTCTCCTCTCTCGTTGCCAGGTCCTTCTCTCTATATCGTGTGTCTCGTTCGACCTGTTGCCAGGGGCAGGCAATAGATCCTTACACGCCCCACCTAAGAGTAAAATTTGCCCCTCTCTCTCTCTCTTTTTTGTGGCTGATTTTACCATCAGACACCAGGAACAGAAAATTCACAAACAGAACACACAATAATTGCAACAGTCAATAGTCTTGATGATTGTTCTAGTCAAAGTTCCTTAAAACAAACACATGAAATAAGATTAATAGTTCACCCAATTGAAATAAGTGACTATGTTTATTTCATTAACTCATGAATGTGAATGTTCAATGAGTTCACTAAATCTATATTAAGTACACAGTAAAAACTTTCATACGGCTCTAATTTGCCTTTGGCTGGCATGATTTCTGACCCAACCCATCTCACCCATTCTAATACAAAGTTAATTTGCTTTACACGATTTTTCCAAATTTGCATCAGAATGCCTGTATCGACTATTCGAGATACAACAAATTTCTCTAACATTCTTTAACCTGAGCCGTTAAATTACATCCATAAGAAGTGTATACAAACTTAAACCTCACTTTTTTAGTCATGTAAATGTCAAACGGCATAACGCACGCGGCATACTTCTTCGTGAGAGAACGACAGAAATACCACTTCTCCAAATCCAGTACCGTGACCAACGATGCTGCACTATTCTTTTCTACAAAACCTTCCCTTTTTAACAAAATATAAATATCGGTTCTCGAAAATATGCTTAACAAAGCTTCACAGGTTACCTTCGCACTGAGACTAGTCACCGTTCTTGTTGTTCTAATTTTTGCTGCTGTTCTGTCTCTAACCTTTCAGCTGTAATAACTTCCAATAACTCTCTCTTTCGCCTCTTCCTCCTTGTAATATTTATTAGAGATTATTAAATCCCTTAAAACAATTTTAGACATAGACGGATCAGGTGACTCATCTAAGTCCCGCGCTAATTGAATTAAGTCAATTTTCTTACTTCTAATGAGAAATGCCATTTTTAATAAAGCTAAACCTAATGCCAAATTACCTTCTGACAAATTTAAATACAAGCACTTAAATGACCTAGTACTATATATTTAACAAGCAAAATAATAATAATAATAATGATACACTCATTTTTTAAGAGCACTCAAATTCCAGAAACACAATTCGAAATATGTTTACAATAAAACTATATGCGACACAGTTATTTGTTACTAATCAGAACGCAGAACCTTTTTCAAAATAAAAAAAACACAATTTACCACATACTTTAGCTACGTTACCATAGAATTATTTCTCAAATCATAAATCTACTCTTAGTTTTTTTTAATTAAAAGAAGAATCTTATGCAGGAAACAAAAAAACCAATATATATATACATCATAAATTACGAGCAAAGGAAATAAACTCAGATTGCATTAAACTATCAGCTAACTGACAAATTGCAACACTTTTACTTAAAATGAAAAACTATCATATAATATTCAAAAAAAAAAAAAAACATGCCACATTCTGATTCATAAATAACCTACAAAATCTCTTGTTTACAACATTTTAACATGAAGTCTACTTGAAATACATATATTACATTTTTTTTTGGATACTTTTCACCGATTCAAACATACAATTTTCGCAACCATTATTTCAAGATAAATTAATCTAATTCTTTTTTTTTTAATTCTGCAAACTGAATTGTGATGCAAAACACTTTCTATAAACGGATTTTAATTTTTGAGACAACTTCAATATACACAAATTTTAATTTTTGAGACAACTTCAAAACAGTAAAGAATGATGATAAAAAAAAAGAAATTATAGTTTAACACTATGTAGAACTCTAAATGACATATTTTACAACATTTAAAATGATACCCTATTATTTCCAAGTAAAATAAGTGCACAATAATCTTCTTATTTCATCTACACAATAATCCAACAACATAGAATATTGCAATAAACCAATGGAATTTTCTTTTCCAGATATATCTGTTTTTTCTATTTTATTTATAAAAAAAAAAAACAAATTAAATATGACTGCATCCCATTACTCTTTTAAACATCTACACAACATATTAACTTAGGGATCTATTTCCTTGTTAAATTTTTTCTTTCAAACTGAATGTCCACTAGAACCTTGTTCACAATTATGTAGTACAAACACCGATCAATTTGAAATATTTTGTTCCTTTAACTTCTGCTCCATTGTACCCCACTTCTGACACCAGTGTAAACTTGTGGGTTCTTTTCGGATCGTGTTCGAATTGTGAAAAGAAAATAATTGCAGTCAGGATTTTGTCCCTCTGTTTTATTGCACATCTTCCTTGGGACATTTCATAAGAAAAAGAATATATTCAGATGATCCAAGATTACTAACCATCGTCCCGCAGTCTTTCCTTTATCCGACCACGTTTTTTTCGCCACCGCTTGCCTTTTCCCCTCGTCGGACCCTTCTCTCCTCTCTCGTTGCCAGGTCCTTCTCTCTATATCGTGTGTCTCGTTCGATCTGTTGCCAGGTGCAGTCAATAGATCCTTACACCTTACTTAAGTCAACAAAGAAAATTTTTATTCTATTTACTTTTTATTACATAGGTACAGTTAATATAAATATGTGCATACAAATGACAGTATAGCAATATTAAGCGAAAAAAAAAAAAAAAAAGAAAACGATTTTCCTTGCAATGTTCCATTTTCCTTTCTATGTATGGTATTGAACTATTTTCTGTTTCTTACTATTTATTCATGAATTAAACTTAATTTTCTTAATAAAATAGCATAGTAAAACAGAAATCATATTAATATATATAGAGAGAGGGGGAGAGAGTGAACTAATAGTAGGAATTAAAAAGCTTACTTTAGAGTGAATTGTAATTATTTTACAGTTTTGATAATGTATTTTTTAATGAATCTAAGTATTCTTACAAACTATTAGTTTGATGGATAGAAACTAAATTGGTTTGTAAAGTCGTAACTATACTTTTTTTTTTTTTTATTTAGTTCATTTACAGTTTACTGCTAGATGTTTATTTATGCTTTATAATATGTGTTTGCGTTGTTTCATTTTTTTTACTGATTACGCTTTACGAAATAGCCAATGTCCATTCACCGAATTTAAGGCAAATAGGTAGAAGCTGAAATAACCCGATTTTTTTGTTTCCTTTTATAAATGTTTATTCTGATTGTAAATAAAAAACAAGCCAAGTTGCAAAAGAGAAGTTATCGGAGTTATGATCTCGATTAGGATGCATTACAATTTTGATTTCTGTTAATCATCAGACGATTAAGTAAACTATTTATATAAGTTATATAATATAATTTATAATAAATATAAGTTAACTATTTTGCTTCTCTCAGTTTGAAAGTGATAAACAAGATACAATTGAGGAACAACTACTGAGTTCTTAGTATAAATTTTGGGAAAATTTAGAGACATTTGGATAATATTTCATAAAAAATTAGCCTAGAGAATCCATCTACATTATTTGCATAGGTAAGCACTAATTTTTCCGTTTCTTAGAAAAATATAACAAAAAGTTCTCTTTTATGTTCCGCTTTCATATCTACGCAACAAAACAGGATATTTCAACCATGTAACGAATAATATCTGCATATTAATGAAAGATTTTGCTTCCATTACCCAAACCTCAAGTGCGTGCTGCTTAAGATAACATACTTCTTCTAAAATGTTATAAAATTTACGCTAGTTTCTCTGCAAGGGCAGTAAGTTTATCAACAAGGCTCGTGAAATTAATTTTATTAACAGCTCTTTCCTCTGGAAAATAAAAGCTGATAAAAAACGACTTATAAAAGCTCTGAAGAAAGTAATAAATTTCTGCACCAAGTAGGTACAATTTGTATTTCCTTTATTATTTCTCGCTTACTCAAAGAGGGATAAATTCTCAGATAACATAATAGAGAAAAATTCAAGGTGATGAGTCATGCGATTAAAGAAAGAAAAATAACTTTAAAAATAGCGCAATAAATTATAAGGGCAATTGCCGCTTAATAATATTATATCATGTAATTATAAATTCATAAAATGTACATAAAGAATAACTAATCATGTATTAATTAAAAAGTTTCGAAGAAAATATTACGCGTGTTTTATGATATTATATTTTTATGATAAATCTGAGAGCTAGGCCGTAAAATCTTTTAAATAAGGGTTCATTATTATGTTACATCATGAGTTTTCAATCTTTCTGTTCTTGTGGGTGCTCAGATTCATGACTTCATTTCCGTAGACACTCCTCCTATGTGAGCATGTAAAATTAATTAATGAAATATGTTTATTCGTAAGTAATAAGGAACTAATAATTAAAGAGCTAAACAGTTTCTAAGGGGAATATGTAAATGTAGATTATTAGAAATTAATAATAACATGAAAACTGTAATAAATTTTAAATATTTTAGTTGTTTGAAATGAATTATTGTGTAATTTTAAATTTATTTGAAGAAATCGCTTTACAACTAGACTACTTCAAACTTTATAAACACTTTTTCTTTTCTGTAGACACTTGAGGTTGACATTTTCTCATATTAGTAAATTAATATTTGATTCACATTTTATTAGACACAAATGAAGATCACCTTTTGAAGCCGAAATAAATGATTAGTTAATTATTAAATGTTTTAATCTTAATGTCACACATTTTAACATTAAATGTTTAATTTTACGTTTTCAATTACTTAATTTAACGTAATCCTTTTGTTTTTAATTAAAAACTGTGAAATTTTTCATTATATAGTTTTAGTTAAATCATTGGCTTTATGTTCGGGGTATCAAAAATTTCATAAATATCTCACTGTTTAAAGAACTGCTAACGTACTATCTGATATTGAGCTGCCGGGTTTTAAATGCTTGCTGATTTATATAAAGACAAAACTTATGTTCTATTACGGTTGGGAACGGAAAAATAATGTTTTGAAAGTATTGAGCTGTTTTTTCATTGCATACAAGCGCGAGAAAAAAAAATCGCAGTCATATCATTGCTTACGACAGCTATCCTTAAACAGTAAGGCATATCGAAAAGTCCAAAATAAAAAGATTATTTAAAATAATATATTATTTTAAAGAAACTTACTTAAAATATGTACTTAAAAGTAACATATACAAAAATTAATACTTATTTTGACATTTTATAGGTTTATTATTAAGGCCAAATTGTAGCTTTACCATCCAACTACATTATTATTGAGAAGAAGGGATGAAAATTCTGACAGAAAATTGGGTCACAAATACTGATAGTTTGAGAAGCTCTGGTTTAAGAGCTAGCCAATAAACTTTCCCCAATATACATTCTAAACAATTCTAAGTTTTGCTGCACCTGAAGAGAAATATTAAATATCACTGCATATTTTATTATTAATAAAACTACGATAGTAAAAAAAATGAGATGAAAAAAAATGTCCTTTGCAAAGAGAGCCCCCGCCAAAAAAAAAAAAGAAAAAGTGTTAATATCCATAAATTCTGAGAATTGATACTTCTTTGCAAAAAAAGTAAAGAAAGAATTCACGGGGGATTAAAAGATTTGGTAGGGACCTTTCAAATAAGAGAGGGGAAAAAATAGCATAAGTAGTAATATCTTTGATGACAAGCAATTTATTAACATCCCTTTTCATTTTTTGTTTCAATTATTTACCGCACTTTTTCGACATTTATTGATGTACTTTATTATATTAGCAGTCCTCAAGTAAGAAGTAAAAAGTAACATCGTAAAAATGTGTAAGCAAACACCTCGCTAAATCGGAGTAATAAACATTGAAATATAGAAGCAAAATGGTATAATGACTATGAAAGTTTTACTGCAGTATACTTAATTTTCCTTACGTAAAATATATAACCGTAGTTTCTTTATCTTTTTATTTAATAATGTTCTGTAAAAGGTATTTTAAAATGCTGGTTTATAGATGTGAAACAAGTTTAGTTTTCGTTTAGTAATTATTTTTAAATAAATATTCTTTTCAAATAAATAGTTATTCTTTTTTAAATAATAAAATGTTCCTAAATAAAAATTGGGGTAAAAATGCAGATTTGGAACAATTTAAATGAGTATAATTGGTGATAAAATTCACTTCAGTTCTCATAAATATAGTAACTGTTTTAAATATAAATTATGTATTTATTCCTTCTAACAAACCATTCTATTGAGAGCATTTGAAACTCTTTTTCCCCACTAAATATATGTTATAAATATAGTTTATATATTAAACTTTATGTTTTACATTGATTAATAACAAAATTAAATGCAACAAGTTACGATTTTTGCTCTAACACAGTGTTTCTCAAACTGTGGGGCGCGATAACCTTACGAGGAGGGTGCGAGCATATCAAAAATAAAAGATTTAAAAATATTTAATTTACTGGAATGAATCAAAACGAAATGCTTTCAAGCATAATAAAAAATGCACTTTTACTCTGATATAATTTATAGGCGCGCGCGCTCGATATTAAGTCATCAAAAATAAAAACATGAAATTGCGTTTTAAAAAAATCAATTTTGAGAAAAATGAATCTTCAATACAAAAAAAATGGTTTTGAGAAAATGCATTTAAACTTTATAAAATCAATACCTAATTAGCTATCTTTGATCCTTTAACCAAACAAAAAAACTTTTATTTGATTTGCTGTAATCCCATGATGAGAGATTTTTTTTTTATTACGCTTCCATTTTATTCCTAACATATAACTCTTTCAGAGAAAAAACAGATCCTGGACCCAGAATCGAAAAAATTTAGGAACATAAGAAATGCATCACTGTCATTTTTGAAATACTGCACATAATAGCTGTAATCTGTTTGACCTTCTAAGTTATTGGTACAGTTAGTTATGACCCCTCTCTTATATGTTTGTTTCTCATTTAGGGAAGTTGTAAGTAATGTAAGTCTGTTGCGCTTTTTCCATGAAAAGAGTTTTATGATATTTGGAAAACCACGGAGAGTATATATATGTAAGAGTATTCTAAAATATATAAAGCACAACGAAAAACGTTTTACAAAATTTATTATTAGTAACACATATATTTTATCATACTGAGAATACACTTTTTACCCGGAAGTGGTAACGCTGGACACACAGATTACGAAATCGTTAATTCTGGCAAAACTGTTTATTTGTTACCAAAGAAACATTGGAAAGTCCTTGAAAGTAGGTAAGCATATTTTCTCATAATTAAAATATTCACTGGAATTACGATTTTTATTATGTACTATAAAAATAATTATAAAAAAAGTATTGGGGTGACTCAATTACCCTGCTGGATCATTACTATCGAGTGCGCGCCTGCTCCAGGGTTAAACATGTTGAAGTCTTTTCGCTTAAAATATTAAAAATAATACAAACGGGTACTTCAGCCGGTATACTTTTAATGTATCAGTGCTGCACAGAGTATTTTATAACTAATTAATTAATACTAAATTAAAAACAAGTTTAATAAGTATTAACGACTTCCATGGGCTTGTCTTGCAAAGCAAAGTTTTAATAAGGAATGCTTATGATTAGAAATTCACCCTCTGAGTTCTTTTTCTATATTTAGCAGATATCTATATTTTGTCTTCTAAGCAGCCACCGCATTTTGCAATATGTTCAATTTAAAAAATTAGAGAAAGGAAAAGTAAGACACATAATAATTATCCTATTATTTCATTTATTTATTTATTACTTTAAAGTAACGTGTAAAAAAATTAATACTTATGTTACTAATTTGTATGGTTTTTAATTAAGATCACCTATTGTAGCTTTAGCATCAAAGTTCATTATTATTGCATTCAGTACATTATTAATGCATAAGGGGGGCGCGATAAAAATTGTGATCGAAAAGGGGGGCGCCAGTATTGAAAGTTTGAGAAGCACTGCTCTAACACATAAATTCATCATTTATGATTAATTTTCTGGTTTTCACTCAATTTTATTATGAGTAATATTTTGAAAAAGAAATAAAGTTTTATGAAAAAAAAGTTATATAAACAGGAGATCCAGAAATTCATCGTCAAATGTGTACAGGACAAAACTGAAAGTCATATCAGTTCAGAAGAAAAAAAATCACAATCACATCATCAGGTATTGTAACCACACACTACTTTCACATACCCACAAAATTACTTCATTCAAAAAATCAATCTTAAGTGTGTTATTTAAATAAGCAATACAATTTTAAAAAATCGGAAAAAAAATTTGGTAATATTTTAATGAATTAAATGTTTTAAGTATATATTTGACTTCTGACTTCCTTTAAAACAATCGAAAATGTAACCAGATTTCACCAATATAATTTGTGAAACAATGGAAAAAAATAGTTTTCCTTGCTACTCACAATGAGTTAAGATATCACTTTTAACTGCTGTAGAGCCTACAATTGCGTAGAATGTAAACACTTTGAATGCATAATTCATTAAAGTATTACAAATATATTTTCTATTTTATATTATCTACCTATATATATATATATATATATATATATATATATATATATATATATATATATATATATATATATATATATATATGGAATTGGAGTGGAGCAGAGTATACATTCAATTACGATTTGATAGACAAAAACGAGTCTTACAGTAGTCGCATATGATGTGTAATATCTGACATGTTATCGTGGTAAATACGCAATATTAACTTTTTTCTTGAAAAATATACGAATTGGGAATGATTGGAAAAATAATTTTCTACCTAATAACTATATCTTCAATGAAAATTTTATTTAATTAACAAAAGGAGTAAAATGCAATTTTTTATCAAAAATCTTGTTCAACTAAAAAATCTTGTTCAATTTGGGGAAGAACAGAGACTTATGATAACTAAATATGACACATATACTTATGATTTCAAAGTATTTAAAAACCGTTGAAAAACAGCGTCAATAACAGTACCACTGTTAGCAGTCGAAACATTGTAATTTGTGTTCATTTCGAGCTTGAGTTCATCATTCATAAAAGCTATGACGGGCTCAGCTTTTAGCAAACTGAAGTTAAAGTTAAAATCACCACTCAAAATCGGGGGAAGCGAGTGATATTTTTTTAAAGGAGCAGAACCACCTTCATTGTATGGTAAAAGTACAAAATTCAGGAAATCTTTAATTTTGAAGTGATAACTTCTATTGGCGCGATTTGCTAGAGAATGAACTTCACGCTCGGGAATGTAACACCCGTTTGGCTTTTTTCGCTTGTATTCGGAAAACATGCTCCGACAAGATTGGCTCATCCCTAAAAAGAAATCACGTGACTAAAAGATAAGGACTTTCTCCCAGGGTTTTTATTTCCTTTTCTCAACCACCCCCCAGAAGCCGAAGCAATGCTCACTCATAAACAAGTACTCTGACAACACATTCTTCGTATTTTCTCCCCTTTATTCTTGTGACATTATAGAATTTCCTTCTTTTTAGTTATGAGTGTACGATACATTAAATTGATGCATTTATGCCAACATCCCTAATTATGTATAAATTTAAGATATTTTGTTTTATATGAGAATTTAGTGTTTGAATGTGAAATTAGTGTTATGTTTATTCTGTCACACACAAATCTTAATTAACTTAAAGAGAGAGATATTTTAACTACTTAACCTAATTCTGCATACATTTTATACTAATGCATCGTTATTCCTGTGCACCCAACTGGTTATCTTATAAACTTGGAAACAATATGTTTTGCTTTTTTTGTTGCCCGAAAGATGAACAGTTGATTCAAACTTCAAAAGAGACAATCCCTAAGAAATTTAAAATTAAATCACAGTTGATACTTCAATAGCAGAGTATCAAGTTTTAAAGTACATAGCGTGTTGATTAATTGATTGAATAATAAAGTCGCAATGTTCAGCTACACGAGGGCTTTCGGCGACGGACCACGTAATTTTGAACCATGATCAAGTGACGTGGACGACACCTGAGCTGGCACCCCCTCTTCTAACTACCACACCAGACCAACGGGAGGACGTTTCAGCTCTCGACAGATTTAACGTGAATCGCTGCCCTACATGGCGGGACTTTAGTGGTACTGGGCTCGAACTCTTGACATGGCAAGTCACGATCCGATACCTATACCTCTCGGCTACCACGGCCACAAGTTCATAGCGAGTTATTGCGTTTATAATATAAAATTCGAAAGCTACGATTACAAATATAGAATTGTTGTAGATAAAAAAAACCAATTTCAATTAAAAAAAATGTCGAAAGGACAAACTTTTTGAGACTTCTGGATAGAGGCAGGCCCTTTTTTCCGCTTAGGAACGCTAAGCGCATGCCTAGGGCGCAAGAAATTGGAGAGAGAAAAAACTAAAATTACAGAGAACACGTACAACCACTTAGTGTTTATTTTAAAAAAAAAACAATTATTTTCTTACATTTTTTTATATCTAAATTATCAATTCTTCGTTTCGCTATCAGCCGAATTATTATGTAAATCACTTGGCTTTTCTTCCCAAATAATATTTTGTTTCATGCATACGGTTATTAAAATGTTCTCAAAACTCGAATAAAATGTTTATAGCAACGTTTCTCAAACCGTGGGGTGCGCCCACTTAGAAGGGCAGGATAACCCTACTTGGAGAGAGGCGCGATCATATCGCGAAAAATCGAAAATGAGATATTTAAAATAATTAGAAATTTAATGCAATAAATTGCAATTTCAAATAATTACAAAATAAAATACATTCTTATGTAATAAAAAATTAAATACACATTCACACTGATATAATACACACTAATATAAATAAATCAGTACTGCACAAAGTATTTGATAGTTAATTTATCAATTTTCAATTAAAAACAAGTTTAGTAATTACTAGTGATTCCCTTCGGCTTGTCATATACAAAATTATATATAAGTATGTATCTTGATAATTAGTACGGTTTAAAATTAAAGTCGTATTGTATCGTAGTTTTACCATCAAAGTACATTATAGTTACATTCAACATATTGTTACTATAAGAAGGGGACAGGATGAATGTTCTGACTGAAAATTGGGTCGCAAATAATGAATGTTTGAGAAGCATTGCTTTATCGCAATCTACAACACTCTTTTTGGTATCATGAATCCCTTTAGATTCTAAGTAGGATATTTGTTCTCAAGAATGCCAAAGGTTAAATTTTTCCCCTCCCCCTTCCTCATACACCAACAGATTTTTAATCTTTAGCATAAAGATAACGGCTCAGCCATTTTTATCTGTTTAAAAAAAAAAAAAAACTTTTTTTCCCCTTAAAAAATTATGTGCACGTCCTGCTTCAGTTTACTAGTTTTATTATTAAATTATCGTGTC
This sequence comes from Trichonephila clavipes, assembly GCA_019973935.1. Classification (NCBI taxonomy): domain Eukaryota; kingdom Metazoa; phylum Arthropoda; class Arachnida; order Araneae; family Nephilidae; genus Trichonephila; species Trichonephila clavipes. The sequence goes on from BMAU01021000.1 coordinate 659,791, forward strand.
AATAAGATTCATAAATTCAAGCTGCTAAATATTTTCTGCGGGTTTGCTTTTTTACTTTGTGCTTTAAGAGACGTTTGCACTCTACAGTATTCTCCCTCTTTGCATCATTAAAAATTAAATTTTATACTAAAAAAATATGTTTTCCCATTTTTTATACATATGAATTGAAAAATTATCTGTATTTACTTATATATTTAACATTAGACTGGCGTAAGACAATTACTCGTATAGTAAATTGTTCCTCATCAGCAAAGTTTTTAGAAAATCAGTGAGAACGTGTTCGGATTATTCCTGAAGCAGGAAGAGTCAATTTTATTGGTAAAAATACCTTCGTGGGAAATTGTTCTCTGGAAGGGTTCCCTTCCAACACCCCCAACAGAAACACATTCTTTATTTTCTGAAATGCCCAAGGGCTAATAAAAACAGGGTTGAAATGACACTTCAGAAAATAATCTTTATGAAGAGATAGTTTACGCAATTTCTCTCAAATCAGCAAACACACACATACAATTTCTTCAATTGCTCTTCATTTTTTTTAAAACTGCAAACGGTAATTATGATTTTACTTTTAAATTAATTTTGTATTTTCCCTTAAGACTTAAAAAATGTACAAATATTTTTTATCATATTAAGGTAAAATCAAAACATATGTTTATTATTTGCTTTCCTATACAAATGTGGCAGTGAGAATAATGTTCAGCATAATAAAATCTATTTCAAAATTTTTCTTTTTTAAATTTTCCATTTTACATCAGATAATTTTAAGAATTTTGTCTTTATATATATATATATATATATATATATATATATATATATATATATATATATATATATATATATATATATATATATATATATATATATATATTATATATACATATATATATATTAATGCACTTTTGTAGTACTTTTGTGTTAATTAATATGCATCAATACTGGATTTCTTTGCTTGAATACATCTTCTAAAAAAAACACGCTTTTCTATAAGCAAGAACAGTTTCATAAAGATTAATTATTAGTGTAAACATGATTTTTTTAAGTTTATCTTATTGAAATTATTTTACATTGAGAGAGAGACAGTTTTTTTCTTATTCTTTCTTATATTCTTATGAGACTTTCATGAGTGATATTTGCCCCTTTTTCCGGTAAAATTTTAGACATCCTTCTAAAGTATTAATACACAACTTTTATCTGAAAATATTTTAAATGATAATTATAAAATATTAATATAAATGTAGAAATATTAGTCTATGACCTAAAAAGAAATAAATGTCACAAGCTTTATATTATTGACAGCGACTGCGAGTAGTGCAGTATTCCTGCCTTTCGTCACGTCATCAAAAATCTGTCTCATGTCCTGTTCCTCTCAGGGCATAAGTTTTCCTAGCCCAACTCAAACAAGGAAAACAAGGATCCAAACGAAAGCTCGACAAAGTACGGAGCAACGTTTGACGGAGTTTTTTTTAGATAAAGGATGTTTTTTTAGAGGTATAGAACTTTAAATTGCAATAAAACAACGATGTATTATTCGATTGACATGAATTTTTTTTATTCAAAAAATAAATCTTGTTTCATTACATTTTAAATATGATTTCTGGTATATGACTCTCACGGCTGGCTCGGATGTAGTCCAATCTGGACGTCCAATTTTCGACGACTTTTTCCAACATTTGTGGCAGTATATCGGCAACAACACGGCGAATGTTGTCTTCCAAATGGTCAAGTGTTTGTGGCTTATCCGCATAGACCAATGACTTTACATAGCCCCACAGAAAATAGTCTAGTGGTGTTAAATAACAAGATCTTGGAGGCCAATTCACAGGTCCAAAACGTGAAATTAGGTGGTCACCAAACGTGTCTTTCAATAAATTGATTGTGGCACGAGCTGTGTGACATGTTGCGCCGTCTTGTTGGAACCACAGCTCCTGGACATCATGATTGTTCAATTCAGGAATGAAAAAGTTAGTAATCATGGCTCTATACCGATCACCATTGACTGTAACGTTGTGGCCTTCATCGTTTTTGAAGAAGTACGGACCAATGATTCCACCAGCCCATAAAGCGCACCAAACAGTCAGTTTTTCTGGATGTAACGGTGTTTCGACATACACTTGTGGATTAGCTTCACTCCAAATGCGGCAGTTTTGTTTGTTGACGTAGCCATTCAACCAGAAGTGCGCTTCATCGCTAAACAAAATTCGCTTATGAAAATCGGGAACAACGGCAATCTCGTTTTGGGTCCATTCGACGAATCTACACCTTGCTTGATGATCGTTTTGATGAATTGCCAAACCAAACTATGAATAAATCACTTGATAGCTGTTAAATCGGTCGCCATCTTGGAAAGTAATGCCAACTTAAACTTCTATACCTGGAAAAAAACACTCTTTGTTTAAATAATTTTGAATCTAAAGTACTTATAGCCTATTTCAGCTACCATAAACATATTGTTTCTTTCTTAGAATACAATTAATTAACAAATTATATATATATAGCAAAAAATATTACTTTATGTGTACAGACATATGTATAAATAATTTTTTATGATAATACTAATATAATATCCCAATGTTTTTTATTTACCTAACTAATTCCTGAAATAACATTACACAATTTGAAGTTACTTCTATCGTGTGGTCATAAGCACACACACACTTTTTTTAAACGTTTGATTCGAAGAAATGTGTACGACCACCGAAATCACTGTTTGTCCATTTTCAAATACGCATTTTGCCGCACCTGTGTCCCTTAATATCGTGACTAACGGATTTAGAGTCAAGCACTCGAGTGCTTGATGGCTACTAGAGTTGGACAAAGGCCATATAGCTTTGGTTGGACCACCGTGCGAGGGTAGCAAAAAAACACAGCCACGCACTCTCATTGGTCAAATCACGTAGCACGCGCTTATGTCACATCCTGTTACACACATCCGTCCCTTTTCTCACGAAATCACTCCCAACAATAATCCAGCAACCGAAAGGAAAGATGTTACACATCAAAAACAGTGAAGAACCATCAGAAAGCGGAAATTGTTTAACAAGAACATTGTATAGTAAAAAAGCTTAAAAATGAAAAACCACAAAAATGTCAACTATATATGAAATTCGTTTTCTATCTTGAGCCACAGTGTGTCTAGACATATTCCTGAATATGTCTAGACACTTTGGTATTAATACATTTTTTTTGTAAATATGTATGGATATATTTTGTATCCTTAAAAAAATAAGTCTTGGATTTTTTAAAACATATTTTTTGCAAAGGTAATGCTCTTGAACTCACAGTCAATTTTTGGCTCAAATATTGATACGAATTCAAAAGGGAATGGCCAAAGTGATTTTTTCGTGGTAATAGAAAGCAAAATTTTTGAAATTCGCTAGAATTGAATTCAGTCGTGCTTAGCTGTTTCCTACACCGACAGGATTTTGGTATATTTGTGTTTATGGCTCACGTTGTTGTAACAAACTAGGAATTTGTACTTTTTTCCAAAAATTCTCTTTTTCTATTATAACACTTTTTTGTTTAAGTTTTTCGACTACGTGAGATTTTTTAAGAAAAATGAGAAACATAATTATTTATTTATTTGCAGTTTTCCAATTTTTATATGAAAAAAAAATGTTTAAATGCAAAGAAAAAAATATAAAAGTTCCGCACTTTAAACAAAAGTTTATGAAATAATCTAATTCATTCAGCCTTTATATGTTACTATTCGTTTGAAACAACCAAAAAAAGTTTTAAAAAATATTTATATTTTTACTTCTCTCTTAGTCACAAGATGAAATCGCTTTATTTTTTTTTATTTACATATATGGCATCCATTTTTACTAAAATAGTTATAAAATTTATACTAAGAAGTAGGATATAAAAGTTTTGGCCTATAAAAATAAGTTGTGAAACAATTTTTGATATCTTTTTTTACTGTATTAATGATCTTAAGGTACTTGAATACCCTAAGATAAATATGAATTGCTACATCTAAAACTGGGATTATAATCTCTGTTCAGTTATTACATAAGAGGGAATTTAAGTGATTAAAAAATTCAAATTTTATAGCTTATATATATAATTATGTATTAATTTAATTTTATGAAAGATTTTTCAAACTTTGGTATAATACTTTTTGTTTACCCTTTTCCTTGGCATTTTAGATTTTAACAAATTTTGTACCAGTATGTAAAATATATTTCTAATTCAAACACCGATGTACAGAATATTCTATTTACTATATTTTGCCATTTAAAAATGATGTATTAGAGCATTATTATGCTCAAAGAAGAATATAAGCCTAATCTCATTTTCAAATGTTAATTATACTCGAATATTTGCTGTATTCCAAACTAATGGATAAAAATTACTGCTTAGAAATATATAAGTTCTGATACTTTTATTGGACATTATTTAATTGTTAGAACAAATCAGCATACTTTATATATAATTGCCAATCAATACATTTCTATCCAAAATATCTTAATAAAATTTACGATAACATTTTATCACAGTATTAAAATTATTTATGTTAATATGATGGAAAAATTGCACTCAAATATGGATTGTCTAACATTTAATTTTTTCGGAAACAAATTAATAATCAAGTTTATTCAATAAAATTAAGACTAAAATACTTTGCGTTACGCAATTAATACAGGAATGTACCATAAATATATCACTGCTCTTACTTCTCAATTTCTTTTTGAATTAACTTAGAATATTCTGAGCTGTAATAGATGTTGAATGCTTTAACAAGTGATGCATACAAATTGTTCCTACAATATTTATTAATATTATTAATTAAAACTTAAAGAAAGTTTTAACTGCATAACTACTTATCCAGGAACGTATTAAAAATATAATGTGGATAACAGCAAAAACCTAACTGCCATTGCAGACGTAAAGAGCGATAGAAAAATAGTTCCTACAAAAATAAACTTTCTTATAAATAATTTTTTTTAAATTTAAATATTGTTTTATTTTCACACAGATTGTACAGCAGTGGCTCTTAAACTTTGAATTGCCTCAGACCCCTGTATGTATCATGGTGACATCGTGGATCCCCAAGATTTTCAACATCTCTCCCCGACTGAATCATCTTGATCCAAATACAAGTTCTAGTACAGTGTTTTCATTGGGGAATTTTCAGTAAAATAATCTAGTATGACAAATATATGCACCTAGAATGTTATGCATAACAAAGGGTTATGCATCTCGAGAACAAGTGTCTAAAATAGAAGGAAAAAAATTATAGTGTTCTTTATTCTCCCAAACTCATGAAGCATTGCAAAGTCATTAACTGAGCAAATCTATCTACAAATCACTCTAAAATCACCACTTATGTGAAGATTCATTTATTACAAAGTAAAATATTCAAAAAGCTAGACTTATACCATTATCGATGTACCTTGTCTCTTTCACGTAAGCACTTAACCGAAAAAACAACATTTATTCTTGTTAAAATTAAAAAAAAAGAAAAGAGAAAAAAATGAACGAGAAAAGTAAAATTTGATAAAGAAAAAAAATCAGCCGCAGAAAGCTTATGATTTAAAACAAACCCAAAGCAATATCAGTGATTTCGAAGAGAGATATACATTAAAGTAATAAATCTAGGGAATGATTCTCTCTCTTTCTCTCCGTCAGTCCAAAGCAGAATCGGAAAACATTCTTTTTACTTAGAGGGAAGTAATAAATGAGAAGTGACATTAAGACTCAAATCCACTTTTTAAAATGAATGATGTCGGTGGCTGTTCAGCTCGTTAAGGCTCGGAAGGACTCGGGTTTCCTCGGATTACTTCCAGCGCTTCGGAGATAACGCGAATTGTATTTTAGAATTCCGCATGATGAAACAATGATTTCAATGCCCCCCGCCTGCTATTCTGCTCATTCATTCTTTCTATTCCTTTCAGGTTATTAATTAGAGGAGAGGATATGACTTTTCCTGGTTTTCAAGACATTAGAGAATTTTAAAATTCTGTCTTCTTAATGGGAATGATTCCCGGGAAGTTTTCCACTCACTAGACTAAGAGACATTTTTAATTTTATGAACTTCTAATTCTCTTTTTTTTTCTCAATTTTATTTGAAAGAAAGTGGGGAAGAGAAGTTGAATTATGCTTCATTGAATATTTTTTTCTGCATCGGAAGTGCAATTAAAGAATTGTTGGAGTGTGAAAATTCTTGTATGTTTTTCGAAGAGAGTGAGAAGAATCATCAAAAAATAAAGTTACAAAGCTTGGGGGAAAGACCAGTTAGGTGTACAAAATTCCGGAAAAATTCCTTCCACCATCGAAATAAACATCGCTTGTAAAATTGTATAATTAGTTTCGAAAGTTACTATTCAGAAATGCTTCGTCTAAATAACGAAAGATGAAACAATTACACATGACATTAATTTCAATTAAACTAAGCGAATTTTCATTACACATGTTAAAAATATAGTTTGAAACCATTAAATACATATAATACACTCAATTCAAATGTAATAAAATTAATATGCTCGTCTTCCATCATATTCAAATGTTTTTATATTGATATTATACAAGTTACTTTGAGGACTACTACAGCTTACAAATTATATTTCTTATTTTCTTGATTATAGAACTATTTTTACTGTGAACATCAGAATCATTACAATTCTCTCATCTAAGAATATTTTATTAATCAGTTGTTAAAGAAATAAAACAAATCTCATTCTTCCCTCAGTATTGTTTATGATTAAATGTCTTTCAAATGCAGGAAATGACTAATAATTTAACCATTAACTGTATTTAAAATACAAGTTCTTTTCGAGTGAGAGAGAATCGCCTATTATTCTAGAATCCTCATCTATTTATTATATATATTTTTTTATTAGGAAAGAAATAACATACGAGTATAATTCCAGATTAAAAACCACACTAATATTAAAAACAGCAATTCAAACCCATAATCACAATTATTAAAAAAAGCAAATAAAACATATTCCTGTCAAATGTTTGACTCTTCAGTCATAACCCTGTGTCGTCCTTATAAAGGTTGAACAGTACCTTCTAGTAGTTGTTAAGGATTCATCATTAATTACCCATCCTAGAATCTTCTAGATTCTTCTAAGTATTAATATTTTTTCGCCAAGTCTGGCAATTTGGCAACATTAGATAATTAAATTTGCCACAATGATCATTCCTAATCACCTGACATACTTATTCTTATGGCCTAAGATGTTTCCAACCACAAAGACCTTTTTGGAAGAGAAACGAACATAACTCACACAAACTTTATCCATATATAAAAATTCCGTAACAGTTTGTGATCTAATCATACACTAAGCACATTTAATAACGCATTTAATGTTAAAGCACAATTTACGATATAATAATTTAGTAAAACGCGATATATCAGATTTTTTCTCTCAAGTACTTATTTCCTAGAAATGTGCTTTCAAAAAAACACTGTCAGGATATTTTCAGTTTGTACGCATTCTTTCGAAACTTTAAGTTTTTATATATTTTTTTTATCTGAATATTATAAAAAATTGTAAGTTTTATAAATATTATACTTTTTCAATGTTACGATGATATTAGACTTACGAATGTTTAATTTCTTGTCATGATGTATTACTTTAATATGAAAGTTGTAGAAATGTCAATATCATAACCGTTTTAGTTTTAATGCATTCATTTTATGATCTAAAATGTTCTCTGAAGGATATAGTACTTAAATAAATTTAAGAAGCAAATAAAGGCATATTAAAACGTAGTATTATTATTATAAATGTTACCGGCAAAGTATGAAATGCCGGCATTCTATAGAACGCCCGACTTTTTTAGGCAAAGTATGAAATATGAGAATCATTTCATACCTTGCCTAGGCATTGTATAGAATGCCTAGCCATTCTATAGAATGACCAATGATGTTTAGACAAAGTATGAAATAAGGGCATGATACGGCTATTATATTAATGACGTACATTTCTAAAAAAAACAAATGTTGTTCCGAAAAAATAATGAGAGTGCCATTAAGGAATTATTCAAAATACATAAGGGAAAAAGAAGGTTGAAAACAAAATTTGTCTTTCTTTTATTAGGGAAAACAAAATTTTCAATTAAAAAACTAACCGACTTGTTGCAACATTGTAGGCTTGAATGTCATTTTGAATTACATTTTTCTCGCAAAGATCATTCTTATTTTGGTACTTTGTTTTACATATACATTTCATGAATTCTTCATTGCTTCTATTAGAATGAACAATTGCAACTTACAGAAGAGGAAACAAATTTCATGGTCAAGAATATATTCAATTCTAAGCAAGTTCTTAGGGCACAAAGTATATAAATTCAGATTTCACATATACTTACTTTAAAACTCCTTCAGAAGTTTCAAGTCGATAAAAACCATCCTATTTCCCACTTGTTACAAGTGCCAATACTTTGGAATTCAGAAAAAAAAAATCGAAAATTTCACAATATAATGCTTTTCTTTTCAAATATTTTTGTTTCTTCTGGACAGGTTCACAAAGGTGAGTGTTCAGTTCCATATCATAACGTGTAACGTTTTTGTATTTGTTTGAAAGCTCTTTCAGAATTCTATCACGTTCTTCATATCCTATAGCCAAATGAGTTTCATGAAGTACATAAAATAACTCAAAATCCACGGCGTAATACTGTATAGAAGTGCTTCCCAACCTTTTTATCCCCACTGACCGGTCAACGTTTGATTAATTAATTTAATTGTATTTAAGGGGAGTTGGAAACCTCTCTCTTTCTCTATACTGACAATGTTAAACATTGCGAAATTTGACCCATTTTTTACTTAAAAAATTTGTAAAAATTAAATTTTTGAGTTTTTTACAAAAAGCTCATTTTAGTATATATTAGACACCATTATAAATAATTCATAAAAAATTTACATACCTGTGAACAGTAGTTTCTCAGAAAAGGTACATCGCACATTAAAATTTACATTTTGAGATAAATTGATTTTAATGTATACAGTGAGACTTCTAATTGGCTAGGAAATTAAAAAAATAAAAGGCTCAATTTAAAATAAAAGATACATGTTTTGGTTTGTATCAGTCATTACACTTTTAAGCAAAAACAAAGTAATTAGTTTACAATTTTCGCCATTAAAATGAGCGTGGCCCAAATTCAACGATTATATAAAAATACGTTTTAAGGGCTTCTAAATACCCTAGAGGATAAAGTAAGGTATTTTTAGAAAGTCTAAAATCTATACAATTTGAAAATGTAAAAATCTCAAATTGTCAAAAAAATAAGATTTTAGCTTTCCAACACTCCTTAAACATGCCTTAAGAATAAAATTCAGTTACTCTAAAAATGAATATAAAGTGATTTCCATGGAAAGTCAAATTGACACCCCAGTAAATAAAATGATAATAATGTGATACACCTTCAGTGGTTCGACAGTATTTGATCCACAAACCGGTTGTTGGGAACCATTCTATATAGTACTGACACCTTCTTTAACAGGTTACATTAGTTTACTTTTATTTTTCCTCCAAACATCATATCATAGCTATTCAGCTGCCAATAGACCTTGGGTTCCTTTTTAGTAGACATTTTAGCTTTTTGTACATCAGTTATTAACTTTTAGTAAGTAATTTCAAAATTTAAAAAAATACTTTTTTTTTGCAGCTTTAACTAGAATTTTCGGCAGCTCAGCGTCGAATAGTTGTTTCATGCCTATGGACCAGGGGTCGGCAACCTTATTTCTGTGGCACGTTAGAAACAAATCTTCCAGTTATGATTCAGCGTGCCACACAATTAGGTATTTCTGAAACAATTCTATTCCACCGATATTGTATGTAGAGTTAGAGAATCGAGTTCATTTATATAGATTTATAGGTTCCTCACACATTAATTTTTCATCAATTAAAAATATTTCTTAACACAGAAATAAACAGCACAAAATATAACTTTCTTCATTAAAATAACGAGTTTCAGCCCAGTACCACTAAAGACCCGCCATGTAGAGCAGAGATGCACGTTAAATCTATTGAGACCTCAAACGGGCACCCACTGGTGTGGTGTGGTAGTTAGAAGAGGGGGTGCCAGCTCAAGTGTCGTCCTCGGCAATTGACCATGGTTCAAAATTACGAGGTTCGTTGCCAAAAGCTCTCGTGTAGCTGAAGAGTGCGACGGTAATATTAACTCGATTACTCACTCATTCAACAAAAACTTTAAAAAAGTTTGAAATTGTGCATATTTATCAAAATAAGAAAAATACAACGTAAAATATAAGTATTTCCCTTCATTACAGATAAAAATTTTAATGTTAACTCACTGCTGATTCACTTTCATATCGCAAAAAATGCGATATAATTTGTGACTTCCACTTCGACATGATTCTAAACATTCAGTTGTTAAACAATTTCTTTCAGATTCGAAATATTTTTCATATGCGGAAAGCTATTTTACTTAGATATGCAGAACTAAAAGTGGAAAAGAACAGATTATACTTGCAATTTTCTCTCTTCAAACAATTAAATCTCTCCAGAAATGACATTCAGAAACTTATAAAATAGCTGTAATTATACCTTTAGAGTTATCTTTCACATTTTTTCTTAATTCCGTAGTTGTCCATAATTCCGGAGATGTTTGTCAGATAAAGTCGATTACCAATTTTTGAAGTTCCATTTGTTCGAATTTGACAAATTTGTTGAGTGTTGCTGAGTACCACTGATAATTGTACCGTATGCTATACTTTACCGACCCCTGCTATGAACCCCGATTACTTCTCCAACACTACAGCTTGCTTCTCCATTTTCATGCAGGGCAGGAAAAAACAATTTTTTGTTAAATAAGTTTAAGTAAAGTTCCGAACAAACCACAATGTGCAACTGACAAATTCTGAGCGTGAGACAAGCGTTAAAAGTCTCGTGCCTTGTCTCATAATATTCGAAATGAATGGGGCATGTATTTCATACTTTGCCGGTTTCTCATTAGGCCTTCTATATAATGCCTAGGCAATGTGTGAAATAAGAATCATTTCATACATTGCCGGTTAGTTTTAGGCATTCTATACAATGCCTAGACATTCTATAGAATGCCGGATTTCATACTTTGCCGGTAACATAAGCATCAAATAGTTTCTGAGTTTGAAATAATGTTAAAGTATTATGACTCATTAGACTGAAATAGAAGAAATAATATAATCTTTTTGTATTTTTCATAGAATGCGATTCCAATTCATAAACTAAATAGATCTCATACCATTTAATTTCACATAAAGTTATACATATCCAAATGGACTTATTATTGCTGTGATTGAAACAGAGATCCAATCGAGAAACACTAGCTATTGTGCAAGTTGGCATTGCTTTTACACATCTCCAAAGATACGGTTCAAACAAAGATTTGGCCAATAAACGTTACTTGAAAATACAGCAATAGAACTGAATTTTGAAAGCAAAAAACAACATTCTTAATAACGAAATGTTCTACATGGAACTTTCAAAAGGATAATGGATTTTTGATTTATATCACTTGGAAAAAATTGAAAATTAATAAAGCAAACTATTCACTCTTTAAAAATATAATATGATTATTAAGGAATGAAACTAATTTATGGTTTGGAATGATAAAGATTACCAAGCTAATTTCAGATTAAAACAATTTAGTAGATTATATCACTCTTCAGTAATTCCTATAATGAATTTAAATTAAATTAAGCTTATTCCCAAAATTCTTCAAGGTCAATTCTTTTTTCTACTCTCTTCTAAAGATCCGAAAAGGAAATTGATTTTTAGCAAAGGAAAAAAAATAGAAGAAACTTACCTCGGCAGCTGAAAAAGAGCAGAATTTTTATATCCAAGACTGGATGTTTCTAACGTGTCATGAGGAACGAGGATCAGAAATGGGCTGTCTTTAGACCACTTGTCACTCTCGATGCTCAGATGGACTTAGGAGACTCAGATGTTTCTTAGTAGAAAAGAAACATTGTTCAGCACATTGCTTTAAGTTCTTGGTCTATTCACTGATATAAAGGTACTGAAAAAATTTGCATGAGAAAAAGTTTTGCATAAACACATTCTTTTTTAAAGCATAACGTTATAATGTAAATAAAATTTTAATTCGCGAAAAAAATTTTTAATTTTGAAATGTATGTTTAAAGTATTTTGCTTTTGACATGTATTTGTTATTCTGACCACAGTAAAATAATTTTAAAAACATCATCGTTTAGTAACCATTAATCTTGTATTCATATATCATGTACACAGTCCAGTCACATTAATGTGACCACCACGTACTTTCGACTTTGACGTTAAATAACCAATCACAGAAGGATGCTGCCATCGCAGTGCTATTGAGCGTATATAAAGAGTGTGTGAGGGCTTCGGAAAACACTACAATCCTTGGCGTAATGCAAACATGTAAAGAGTTATCCGAAGTCCAAAACGGCATAATTTTTGGCTTTCGGGAAAAGGTTGGAAGCATTTCCGAAACGGCTAAGTTTGTGGACTGTTCGTGTGTCACCGTGGTTAAAGTATACCGTGCATAGCAAAATGGGACCGTCCAAAATCAGTGACGTGGCAAATGTGGTGTACCACGGGTCATAGGTGATAGAGGTGACTGATGGCTGCAGAGGTGTGAGTTCGGGAGAATATACGTGCTACCGTTAAGCAACATACCACCCAGATGAACCAAGGGGGCTACCAACGTGGCTTCCAAAACTACTGTTCAGCGATCGTTGTTGCGTCTGGTTCTCGAAGCAGGCGCCTGGTTCATGCATCTATGCTGACTGCTTCTCATCAGCAACGAAGACTGGAATTTTCATACAGGTACCGCAACTGGGCATCCAATGAGAGGCGACAGGTAGAGTTTTCTGATTAATCACGCTTTATACTCCATCGGACGGATGGTTGGTGGCAAATACGGCATGAAACGTCTAAAAGCAAACACCCTGCAAAAATTGCTGGCAAGGTTCAGGCTGGAGGCGGAAGCATTATGGTCTGGGGAATGTTTTCCTTAAATTTTCTGTGTTTATTCATCATTGTGGAAAGCACGATGGATCAATAGAAATACGCATCTGTACTTTCAGACCATGTCTACCCCTTTATGCGCATTGTTTTTCCTCAGGATGGTGGCATCTACCAGCAGGACATTGCGGAGTGTCATACAACTGATAGGGTACGTGCGTGGTTCAAAGAGCACCATGATCAGTTTATCGTTCTTCCGTGTCCAGAAAACTCACCTGACTTAAGCCCAATCAATAATCTATGGAACCTTATTGATCGGGTTGTTCCCGTCATGGATCCTCACGCGCGTAATCTAGTGCAGCAATAGAGTCGGCATGGCTCAACATCCTAGTGAATACCTTGAGGATCCTAAATGACTATTTTCCCCTCTGCGAAAGATGCTTATTCTGGCTTTTTACAGTGGTCACATGGTCATGACTGGACTGTGTATATATATGCAGAGAGAGTTGAATTTCTGGGAAGATAACTTTTAAAAAAAGTAATAAAATATTTGTTTCATCAAAATTCTTTGTACATAAATGATACAATATGTTCACACCCCTTCAATAAAGGATTAGATTTAAGATTACTTGATTTTTAAATTAGGAATATATAATTTGGAGAAATATTTGTTAAAGGAATAGCGAGATTGTGTTTCTAAAATATTCTTAGTTAAAATTAACTTTGAATTATTGTTAAAAAGTACGTGTTAAGAATTATAAAATATTAATATAACATATTTATTTTAAATACAGTCTTTTGGACGATCTGCAAAGTAATTTATATTTTGTAATCACTGTTTGTCATTAATATCAGAGAGAGAATAATGATGCACAGATTTCACTACTATAAAGGTTAATATATAAAGGAAACTTACCTTATCATTTCTGTTCGTCAATGTATATATATATAAAGACGACTTTTTAAATATTAGAATTTATTTTTTTTAAAAAAACGTAACATGGTAGTATTTAAATATTATTCCTTTTATTTTTTCATATACGGTCAGGCAACGAAAAATATTACATGGCATATTTTCATTACTATTTCAATATTCTAATAAAAATTAACTATGTTTTAAATATTGATAAAAAAATGCCATTGTAATCATTTTTTTAAAAAAAAATCTACATATTATATGAAAAATTCATAAAGTATATATAAAAAAAGATTTAAAGTCTTTGCGCTTATAGCTAATAAAACAATGTTTTAGAAGCAATTTCTCAGCCAAATTCTGTAGTTATTATGTGTCGGCTAAGTCTGTCCAGATAACATATTTGTACAGGAAGTATAAGTATTCGAAAATTGGTAATAGCTTAGAGAAAAATAAACTATTATCTTTCTTAATTTTTGTCCTATTGTTCTTAACATATTTTTAGGTTATGTTAAAAAAAATTCCCGTTTTTGAAATATCAGGCCGATAGACTTCAAATCTGACAAGCATATTTCCTTTCGTTTAAAAAGAGGTCTCCAAAAAACGTGTCTTATCGAAATAAACTGATTAAAGTGGTTTAGGGGACATATTAATATAAACAATTTCTTATTTTAAACTATTAGACCTACAACTTGAAATTTGGTAGTCTTGCATTTTTTTTTGTTAATTAGAGATGCGCTAAGAATGAATGTTATGAAAACCAACCCCCAAGAGCTGTAACAGGGGAGTAGAAAAAAATATACTTCAGTTTTAGAAACCCAAGTCCTTTTTAAATTGGTAGATGAGGGCTATAAAATGGTTTTTCAATGCATATGAAAGCCCAATGATAAGATATATCGATAACATAAAAATAGTATGTATATATATTTACTATTTTTATGTTATATCAATCTATATATATATATATATATATATATATATATATATATATATATATATATATATATATTAAGGCCAAGAGTTTGTTATATATTGTACTACTGAGGCTAATTCTTCCTATATTGGCTAGTTATACATAGGTTTTATAGCTATTTGTATATAATTCATAAATATATACAAATAGCTACAAAACACTATAACTAGGGAAGATATATATAGTTGGAAATATTAGCCACATCAGTACAATTGCAAACTCCTTGCCCTAGAAACCAAGAATGAGATCAGCCAAACTACACCTTGCCTATACTCTGAGTTTAGTAATTTGCCTATACTCTGAGCCACAGGAAAAAGAAGGTTTAATATTAAGATAAATATAAAAATTACAAAGAAAATACACTATACTATTAAAATATAACGGTAAAATTTTAGATTACTGGTATTTACTAGTATAGAGTTAAAATCGATGCAATAAAGTATAGTTGATAAGAACTTACTTCGTTAGTACAGTAACTAATATGTTTCCCGCCAGATACAAGGAATATTGTAGTACCGCTTAAAATTAAAATTAGTAAATTATGATCAAATAATATTAAGTCTACATACATACACATTTTAAAAACCTTAAATATTGATATAATTTTTTTTTTTTAGAATATAAAAAAACTTCTTAAACATACACATTAAAATAAAATAAAGTATAATATTATTAATTTATTAAATATGTGACGCTATCTTTTGTGTGAATAAACTATATAACTAAATTTTAAAAGAATGCTATCATTATTACAAATATTCATTTCACTGAGAACTATTAGAAATATAATTGTAAGAGAGTGATTGATTGAGTGAGTGAGTGAATATTAACGTCTCACTGTTCTGATACACGAGGGCTTTTGGCGACTGTCTACGTAATTTTGAACCATGGTCAAGTGACGTGGATGACACTTGAGCTGGCTCCCCCTTCTCCTAACTACCACACCACACCAAAAAACATAATTGTTAAGAAAATTAGTAGGATGCCCATGTTCAATACAATGTTTAATAAAGTTATTAAAATTTAAATATATACCAGATTTATCACTAATACATTATTACAATAAATATAGTTAAAATAATCTAATATATATTATAAATGTGAAATTATTTGTGGGTCTTTCACGCAAAAAAAACTTAATAGATTTTAATGAAACTTTACAGTAATATAGCTTATACATCAGAATAACACATAGGATATAATTTATACCATAGGCTATAATTTATAAAAATTTGTAAAAAGTGTCCAAAATATAACGCTATTTGTCAAGTAAGAAGGAAAAAATTCTGCCATCTGCAAACAAAAAAGCCCACGTCAGCATATATATATCTTTTGTTTGTGAAAATGCTCTTTTTGTTTTGACTACGCAAGGAAATCGCTTCTAATTCCTGTGATCAGAATAATGCCTATTTTTTATTTATGAATAAAACTAAGTTTTGAATGGAGAACAATGGTCAAGTGACGGGAACGACACTTGAGCTGGCACCCCCTTCTCCTAACTACCACACCACACCATCTTAGCAGGAATATTCTACCAATACTTAGCTTTAATATTCTTTGAAATCCACTCTTCCAAGATATATGGCAGCACGGGTTCTATGATTAGTATTTTAGTGGGGAAGGTGAAAAGTTTTGTAGCAGATATTGCGTTTTTAGCGGATTGCAAAGATTATTATTTGTGTCGCAAAAAAAATAGTTAATGTCAAAATTTAAGTGTCTTATGGTTTTGTCTGTTAATGAAGACCTTGGAAACTGATTTGACTACTTATTTTAAGTGAACGGTGTACATAAATTATTTTACAGTGGAATATCTTTAATTAATTTATTAGCTCTAACGGATTAAACTTTCCAAAGTTGAGTGTTTTGTTTATGTATATCCCTTAATTTGTACATGTAGTGATCTAAAAAAATGTATAAAAAAAACTGCAGTAAATCATAATGCGGTTGGATAAAGTATTAACGTGCATCGCGCCCCTACACGGCGGGTCTTACAAAGCTCTAATAAAGCTCGAGCTACGAAAGTAGCTAGGCATTTGTCAACCTGACTCTATCGTTAACATTTCTCTATGTTTTTCATTGAATCGCCATTATAATTTAAGAAACGGCGTTGCTTGCGAATATTACAATTTTAAAATAAAATAAATACAACAGAAAGTAATATTAATGTATTACACTTTCAGATATAAATTATTTACACTACTTTAAGCGTTCATTACGCAAAACTTTTAAGAATGTGTTACTTTTGCTGAGCAGAGATCAGCTTAGGGAGGTATTTTGAAAATCGACCCTCAAGAGTGTTACGAGGAATTATAAATTTAAAAAATCCTTTTTATCGGCTATTAGATCTACATAGTTAAAATTTAACAAAAGTGTCTTTTTTTCTTTCTTTTTTTGTTTAGCTGAGATATGCAAAAAGCTTTTTTTGTTTAATTTTCAATTCACATAAAATTAACTCATTAAAAACTTCTTTTTCCTTCAATCTGTGTTGTTTAATTTTTCAGTTCACCCGTGCGAAGAACGGGTATACCAGCTAGTATTTCTATATTTAGAATGATAAAATAGAATTCCAGTATGGCACTTTAAGAATGTTGAAATTAAAAGCATCTCTTTTATCATAAATGTTATTGTGTAATTCATAATATTTAATATACAATGGTATATCCAAGTACTTAGTTTTAACTGCATTATTTTTAATTTCAACTAGATTTAAGTAATCAGGATAAAAGTTTATATTGGGGTTAAAATTATTAACTTTATCAAAAACAATAAATCATCTGTATATATAAAAATTTAATATTAATTATTAATAATAAATTTATATTCATAAAAGTGAAAATATGAATTATGGAAACTCTTCCTAGCTGGGCCACCTTGAACCAAGCCTTTAGTTTGTTTATATAATAAACTATTAAAAAATTTTTAAGACAAAATCTATGAGAGTTTCAAATTTGGGGAAATTAACAGTAAAATAATTACTATGATTTTCGAAAATTATCTTAATAATATCATTAATATCAATGGAATTGAAAAGATCTTCGAAATCAAAACTATAAACTGAATAAATGTTGTTATTTTTTTAAAATAATCTATAATATCTTTAATATTTTTAATTGTAGCTTTATTATATTTCTTATTAATGAAGTTTTGTGTACTATTATGAAGTATTTTACCGGCAATAATTACATATGTTTTAAAATCATTTGTACGTTTCGAAATTGAACAGGATTTTTATGGAATTTAGGTGTTAAAAGTATATATTGAAATTTAATCTTAGAAATGCAAAACCCCAATTTTCTATATGTAGAAATAATCCGATTACTAATTTATTTATGTGACAAGTACAATATTTTGTTCTTTTGTTCATTAGGCATATTATTATAAAAATATTTACATATTGCAGCATAGTATCCAGGCATTTGGTCTATGTAAACTATAATAAAATTCTTTAGTAATTTATAAGTCTTATCTTTATCTTTATCTTACATCTTTATTAGTAAATTCAGAGTTAAAATTGTAGTTAAAGAGTCATGAAGTCTTTTAACATATTGTACTTAAGTTCATCAAATGCTTCTGTAAGCAGTCCATATTTAACTGCAAATTTTGTAATAAAATTACTTATATCTTTATTAATGTATTTTAACAATATTGTTGTCATTAGAAACAGTCAATATAAAATTAGTGCCTTTACTTATGATATCTTTTAAAATTTTGCCCCCCTTTTTATTATATTTCAGTTGTCTGTTACTACATGTTTATGATAACCGTCAATGTTGATGTCTTTCAAATGGTTTTATTTTAACAATATTTATAAAACAATATCGCTAACATTAAGCGAATGGCCCGCACGGCCTCTTTCAATTTCTTGGTTTTACATTATCATAAAACACTATACATAAAAAAGTATCGCTAACATAGAGCGAATGGACAGTGTACAGCCTCCTTCCAATCGTTCTTTTTTTACTTCTCCCGCGTAAACAATAATACACACCTTATAATTTAAATTGCGCCATCTAGTGGCGTACATGAACCCTAACATACTCCCCCCATCAAGAAGTTATTCTTGATGTAGAGGAAGTTTACAAAGCTTATGAATTGGTCTTTTCAATCGACCTTTGACAGCTCTAAGAGTTACTACTCTTACCACACCATCCTTACGTGGATCCTTTTCAATTAATTTACCTAAAGGCCAGGTGGCTGGAGGAATGTTATCCTACTTAATAATTACAATATCTCCAACCTTAAAATTATTGTTAGGAGATTTCCATTTAGTTCTGTTTTGCAAATTACTCAGATAATCAATTTTCCACTTTCTCCAAAAACCTAACTTCATTTTATGGACGACTAGCTGGTATAACCGTTCTTCGCACGGGTGAACTGAAAAATTAAACAACACAGATTGAAGGAAAAAGAAGTTTTTAATGAGTTAATATTATGTGAATTGAAAATTAAACAAAAAAAATTTTTTTGCATATCTCAGCTAAACAAAAAAAAAGAAAAAAAAAAAAACACTTTTGCTAAATTTTAACTATGTAGATCTAATAGCCGATAAAAAGGATTTTTTAAATTTATAATTCCTCGTAACACTCTTGAGGGTCGATTTTCAAAATACCTCCCTAAGCTGATCTCTGCTCAGCAAAAGTAACACATTCTTAAAAGTTTTGCGTAATGAACGCTTAAAGTAGTGTAAATAATTTATATCTGAAAGTGTAATACATTAATATTACTTTCTGTTGTATTTATTTTATTTTAAAATTGTAATATTCGCAAGCAACGCCGTTTCTTAAATTATAATGGCGATTCAATGAAAAACATAGCTAAATGTCAACGATAGAGTCAAGTTGGCAAATGCCTAGCTACTTTCGTAGCTCGAGCTTTATAAGAGCTTTGTAAGACCCGCCGTGTAGGGGCACGATGCACGTTAATACTTTATCCAACTGCATTATGATTTACTGTAGTTTTTTTCATACAATTTTTTTTAGATTACTACATGTACAAATTAAGGGATATACATAAACAAAACACTCAACTTTGGAAAGTTTAATCCGTTAGAGCTAATAAATTAATTAAAGATATTCCACTGTAAAATAATTTATGTACACCGTTCACTTAAAATAAGTAGTCAAATCAGTTTCCAAGGTCTTCATTAACAGACAAAACCATAAGACACTTAAATTTTGACATTAACTATTTTTTTTGCGACACAAATAATAATCTTTGCAATCCGCTAAAAATGCAATATCTGCTACAAAACTTTTCACCTTCCCCACTAAAATACTAATCATAGAACCCGTGCTGCCATATATCTTGGAAGAGTGGATTTCAAAGAATATTAAAGCTAAGTATTGGTAGAATATTCCTGCTAAGATGGTGTGGTGTGGTAGTTAGGAGAAGGGGGTGCCAGCTCAAGTGTCTTTCCCGTCACTTGATCATTGTTCAAAATTACGTGGTCCATCTACAAAAGCCCTCGTGTAGCTGAACAGTGCGACGTTAATATTCACTCACTCACTCACTGCAAAAAATACAGTGCAGTAGTTATAATTTTTTTTATACTTAAAAATGCAATATCTGCATATTCAATTAAAATTGCAGCGTTATAATTAACTACTAACCACAAAAAAATTATGAAAATTTGTCCAAATGATTTAGTGTGAAAGAGAAAGTTTATTTACTTTAAGTACCAGAAGCGATAAAAGTAGTTATTTTGAAAATAGATCAACTTCTTACTACCGAATGTGCATAATAAAATCATAAAAAAACATTAAAATAAAGAGAGATTTATAACAACCTCTCCCTTCAAAACTTAGTTTTATTCTGAAATAAAAAATAGGTATTATTCTGATCACAGGAATTAATTAGAAGCGATTCCCTTGCGTAGCCAAAACAAAAAGAGTTTTTCACAAACAAAAGATAGATATATGCTGACGTGAGCTTTTTTGCTTGCAGATGGCAGAATTTTTTCCTTCTTACTTGACAAATAGCGTTATATTTTGGACACTTTTTACAAATTTTTATAAATTATAGCCTATGGTATAAATTATAGCATATGTGTTTATCTGATGTATAAGCTATATTACTGTAAAGTTTCATTAAAATCCATTAAGTTGTTTTTGCGTGAAAGACCACAAAGATTTTCACAAACTTTCACATTTATAATATATATTAGATATCCCAACGGGAGAGAAGAGAAAGTTTATCATCATTGGTATGCTCAGGGGAAGAGGTAATAACTTCACCTATGAGAAAATGAGAAGGAGTTAAAATATTTAAACTGTCTGGATCATTGTCACAATCCAAAGAGACTAGAGGTCTTGAGTTCAGGATTGCCTCTACTTGTGATAACAAAGTGCTGAACTCCTCAAAAGTGAAATTTGTGTTTCCAATGACCCTTTTTAAATGGTACTTAATTCTCTTAACTCCTGCTTCCCATAATCCTCCAAATTGAGGACTCACTGGAGGGCTAAAATGCCACTCTTTATTCACTTGAGATAGAAAATGGCAAAAGTGTTCATTTTCATTAAGTCTTGATACAAATTTAAATATTTCTAGCAATTTTCTTCTGGCACCAACAAAAGTGGTACCATTATCACAATAAATGTGCTTAGGTGCTCCTCTTCTAGCACAAAAGCGTTTCAAGGAGGCAATAAAAGCCTCGGAAGTGAGATCACTCACTAGTTCTAAATGTAGAGCTTTGGTAACAAAACATACAAAAAGAGCTATATATCCCTTTGTAGTCTTTGCTCCTCTACCTCTATACCTTAAAATATTGATGGGGCCAGCATAATCTACGCCACAAACAGAAAATGGCCTACTGGGAGTAACCCTATGAGTTAGTAGATCACCCATTAATTGCTTGGATGTAGTTGCTCGATACCTACAACATACTATACATTTATGAATGCATTTTTTTACAATATTTTTTAAACCAATAATCCAATAAGTTTGCTTAATAATACCTAATAATACAGTACATCCAGCATGCAAATATAAAATATGATACATATTTACAATAAATTTGCAAATTTCACGCTGATTTGGCAAGATGATTGGGTGCTTAGCACCATATTGGAGTGTCGAATTTCGATATCGACCTCCTACTTGAATTAAACCGTCTTTGTCAATAAAAGGACAAAGAGCAGATAGTATACTTTTTTTTACTACAGGCTTATTAGCTTTAATACAACTGATTTCCTCTTCAAAGAACAAATTTTGAATATACAAGAAAATTTTATTACTTGCCTGCCTCCTTTCATATGTGGTTAAAGGAGGGACATGGTATTTACCCTTGGAATCTAAATTTTTCATCTTGCCAACTCTAGCTTTACAGTTTGTGATGTATCTAAAACAGAATGCAAAAATATCAATTATCTTAGTAAATGATGAAAATTTTAAAAATAAAGAGTCAATAGAGTCACATTTGACAGCCACAGGGAAGCTAAAAGTTGTTCGTTTTCTTTCCTTTGACACTGAACTAGTCTGATAATTTCTCTTGGGTTGCTTAGGCCAAAAGTCCATCTCACAGGAAAGCCATTAAGGGCCTTCCCACCATAGAACACACGTGGGAAGTTCTTTAGGCGATAAATCTCTGCATGCAATGTCAGCTGGATTCATCTTGGTGGGCACGTAACGCCAACTGTCTGCTGGAACCAAGTCCAAAATTTCGGATGTTCTATTGGCAATGTAAGGCTTCCAGTTCCTTGGATGGGAAGACAGACAAGATAAAACCACTTGGGAATCAGTCCATGTATAGAAGTGAACATCATACTCCTTCAAGATGTTCTTGCAGTTTGCATAAAGGCGTGCAAGTAACAGTGCACCGTTGAGCTCCAATCTTGGAATTGATACTGACTTGAGAGGTGCCACCCTTGATTTAGCCACCAAAAGAGTCACCTTGGTATTACCATCGGCTTGCGGCTGCACAGCATAGATGACCGATGCATAGGCCAACTCAGACGCATCACAAAAACCATGCAGAATTATTTGTTGGCTAGTAGTGTGGATCCACCTGGGAATGTGGATTGAACAAACTTGTTCAAACTCCTTCTGGAATGTTTTCCATTTCGTTGCAAGCACTTCTGGAAGAGGACTGTCCCAATCTAATTTCAACAGCTATAACTGTTGATAAAAAATCTTCATAGACACGGTACAGGGAGTCAGGAAACCGAGAGGATCGAACAATCTTGCCGATTGTGACAGGAAAGAACGCTTAGTGATATTGTCGGGAAAATTTACTTTTAAATTGAAAATGAAGATATCCTTCATAGAATTCCAGGTAAGTCCTAGGACCTTGGAGCATTCATCAAGATGGATTTCCAAATTGGAACTATCTCCTACCCTGTTTGAGGAAATACGGGAAAGTACTTCTGATGAATTGGACCGCCACTTCCTTAAATGAAATCATCTTGCTTCTAGTATGCTAGAAAGTGTTTTTATCAAGGATATTGCTTCCTCACTCGAAGGGTCTCCTGCCATTAAGTCATCGATGTAGAAAGATTCCTTTATAAGGGATGAAACAGCAGGATCATCTCTTTCTAGATCTAACCCCGTTTGAAACAAGCTGCGAGTAGCTAAATACGGTGCTGATGTTGTACCGTATGTTACCGTACACAGTTTATATTCCCGTATGCGAGAGTCCTTTGATTCTCTCCACATAATGCGCTGAAAATTTTGATCTTCTTGATCAATTATTATTTGCCTATACATCTGTTGGATGTCAGCGGAAAAAGCAATTTCATTCAATCTAAATTTCACTAAAATCGTGAAGAGGTCAGGCTGTAACATTTTACCTATTCCCAAAATTGAATTAAGAGAATTCCTATTTGAAGGTTTACAAGTGCCATCAAATACAACACGTAATTTTGTTGAAACACTGTCACCTTTCATAACAGCATGATGTGGAAGAAAGTAAATTTTTTAGTCCATAGATTTTACATGGTTTTCCACGGGTATCATATGCCCCAATGATTCGTATTCTATCATAAAATTTTTATACTGCATTTTTCAAAGTCTTTATCTACTTGAAATCTTCTCTTCATTACAAGCAACCGAGAAATTGCTATTCCTTTAGTGTTACCCAACCGTAAGGTGTCTCTGTATATCGGTAATTTTACTACAAATCTACCCTCATCATTCTATTTAAAATGGTTTTCACAAAATTGTTCCTCATCGGATAGAAATTGTTTTTTAACGGATAATTCTTCCGTTTCGCAAAATCTCTGAAGAAGCGAATCGGTATTTAATTCGTTTTCAGTACTTAAAAAATGAGAATATAATTCATGTGGTTCCTTATTTTTAACATTAAATTTTCCTGCAACAACCCATCCAATCATAGTTCTTTGTGCAATGGGTTCATTTTTAGAACCAACAATTTTTCAACTGCGAAGAATATCAAAAAAACAATCAGATCCTAAAATTATATCACATTCTTTAGGACTCATAAATTCCTCATCTGAAAGAGGAATCGATTTCAAGTAATCTAAATCCTTCACATCCAAAAACTCCGAAGGAATTTGTGGTGACTTTACTTAAAATGAAAGCGTTTACTTCCAAACGCTCATTCGAACACAGTGATCCGATAACCAAATCAACGCAGTCTTTAGTTTGACCTGCAGTAACCCCCGCGATCCCGCGAAGAGAAATTTTTCTACTTTTTCTTTTTAATCCTAAAATATTTACAACTCTTTCTGAGATAAAACAACATTCAGACCCAGAATCTAATAATGCTCGGCAGATAAATGATTCATTAGAATTATTATTATAAAATATCTTTACATTTGCTGTGGGCAGAAAACAAAGAATTAATTCACTGTTCACCGAAGTCCCAGAATAAATCTGAGATTCTCCCGCTTGACCTTTGAACTCACTCGCTTCGTTGCGAGTCCCTGCGTTAGCTCCCTCCCCCTGTGAAGTTCCATTACCCTGTAATGAATTTGTAAACAACGCGTTTCCGTTAGGCCTTTTTTATGTAAAAGAGCATTGTGGAACTTAGAAGAGCATAGAGAACATTTTAAATGGTTATTTGGGCAAGATTTATATTTATGATTATTTAAACATAAAAAGCACAATGTAAAACGTTTTACAAAATTTTTTCTACAATTAACATCCATGCTCTTAAATTGAATACACTTAAATAAAGGGTGTGTTCCTTTACATTTCAAACATTTTAAGATCTTATCATTTTCTATATTAGAATTTTCATAATTACTTCTTACCGGAATTTTACATTCAGAGATTCATTATGTAACATTAATTCTAAAGAAGAACACCTCACGTTTAGGAAATCAAGGAAAGCTTTCATGTTTGGAAATTCTTCTTCAGATGATTTAATAGCCCATAAACGTCTACTTTCTGGATCAATTTTTTGTAATAATAAATAAATTAACCAGCAGTCTTTACTAAAAGCTTGCTCACCTAAAGCATTAAGCTCTCTTAGGCATTCATCACTTGTGTCCAATAATTTACGCAAATTCAAACAATTAGCTTCGGAAATAGGTTTTTGATCCAAAAACGTTTTAATTAATGACTGAACAATTTATTTTTTGTTGTCATACCTATCTAACAATTTTTGCCAAGCTTCTTCATAGGAACCATTAGATATAGGCATGTGTTTAGTTAACGAAGCTGGCTCATTAGTAAGTAGACCTTTCAAATACTGGAATTTTTCAACTTTCGATATTGACACTTGTGAATGCACAGTAGAAACAAATAAATCTTTAAAATTTATCCAGTCCTTAAAATGACCATTAAACTGTGGTATACTCAATTTTGGTAACCTAAAATTACCAACAATTGAGTTCGAAGTAATTGAACTCGCTACTGAATTTTGTGTCTTACCTTGATTCTGAACATTTAATTCATCTAATTTATCTTTAAATTTTGCATTCAAATAAAAGTATCTCTCTTCGAACTCTTGGAGTTCTGATTCCTCTAAACTCAAATTCGAATCTAATCGTTCGAATTCCTTAAATAAGTCATCCAATCTGGATAACCGAATAGAAATTTCATTTCGAGTATTTATCTCATCAAAAGTATTTTCTAACCTGGTCAAAGATGCCTTTACGCGACCTCTGGCAGCTCGAATTTCAGCCATTTGAGCTTTCTCTGTTTCACTCATATAAAAAATTTATTCACCAAAATATCCAAATCAATAATAAAAAATATGCAGTAAAATCATGAAATCAAAAATAATTCAGTTCTTTCATTCAAATTAGTTCTATGCACTATAAGTCCTAATAACAGTTTCAAATATCAAAAATATTATTCAAAATGACTTATCTCTTTGTATTACGTCCTGGTGCCTCCACTTTTTATGTTGATGTCTTTCAAATGGTTTTATTTTAACAATATTTATAAAACAATATCGCTAACATTGAGCGAATGGCCCGCACAGCCTCTTTCACATGCCTGGTTTTACATTATCATAAAACACTATACATAAAAATGTATTGCTAACATAGAGCGAATGGCCAGTGTACAGCCTCCTTCTAATCGTTCTTTTTTACTTCTCCCGCGTAAACAATAATACACACCTTATAATTTAAATAGCACCATCTAGTGGCGTACATGAACCCTAACAGTCAAAGAATCATGATAGTTTTTACATTTACAGTCGTCTATGCTAACAGAAGGTGAACTATTATTGCAATTAAAGATAAATCTGCCCATCATTTTAGTATACTTAAATGCTTTTTTAACAATTACATTACTTATAGGAAAAAGTATCAAATGTATATTAATAACATTAGAAAAATTAACTTTATGAAAAGTTTATTCATGAATAATAAAGTGCAGTAATCTGTAATAGATTTATTAATTCTATCAAAATTTATACTGAATTATTAATATCTTTAATGATGTGTACTACATGACTTTAAAGTAATCGTTATTAAAGATTTCATTCAACAATACAATTTTATTTTCATTAAGACCAAACATAAAATACTGATCGTCTTGATATTAAAGTTGTTTTTTTTTTCCAAAATCATCAATACTAAATTTAAAATTGGCTCATTTAAAGATTTTTTTATCTCAGATATTTCTTATAGTTATTTTGCTTTTAGATTTTCTCTTAGAATTATGATCTAAATTGGGAACATTATAAAAAAAATATTTATTATTACTCTGTAACAAAATTTGCAATGTGTTTTTAGCAAAGTACATAACATTAAGACCACATGGATATATTGTATTAAAACTCATAATAAAGTGATTTTCCCACCATAATTTGTGCTTAATATCTGGTATAATTTATTAATTGGCAATTCAACATTTTTAAACTCATACAAGTAAAAGTGTCTGAGTTCAATTTTATGTGAATTAATGGAGTTACTGAAGTATTTAACACAGTGTTTCTCAAAAGTGTGGGGAGCACCCCCCTGTAGGGCGCGATAACCCTACAAGGAAGGCGCGAGCATATCGAAAATTTAAAGATTTTTTTAAAAAAAATAACCGAAAACAGAAGTAAAACAAAATAGTTTCTTCCATAATAAAAAAATACACAACACTGATATAATTTATGTTTATCAACTGGCGTTTTTCCGTCATCAAATAGCTATCTTTGATCCCAAACCCAATTAAAGAGATAAAAACATTTTGTCTAATTTGCTGTATTTCCTCAATCCTTATTACGTTTTAACATAAAATATTACTCGTTAAAAGAAAAAACAAAACCCACACACAGACCCTGAGAAAAATTTTTAAGAAGGTAAACAATTCATCACTGTAATTATTATTGAAATATTGTGCATTAGTTGTAGAAAAAGAAAAGGAAGACAAGATTCACTTTTCAGCCAGGCTGCATAATACATTTGCTGATCATTTGATTGGCCTTCATATTTACTGGTATGGTATGTTCTACATTAGTTCCGTCCCATCTTTTATGCATTTGCTTTTCGCTTCAGGAAATTGTAAATAATAAAGAGTTTTATGATATTTGGAAAATAATTCATTGATTTTTGAAGGATTTTTTGGCCAAGATTTATATTTTTATAAGTACTCTCACAGACATATAAATTATAGTGAAAAACATCAGAATTCTTTTTAGATCATCCGTATTTTTTTCTAAATACACTTTTAACCCGGGAGTGCTGGCGCTGGACATCTATTATGTCTATTGGAGGAAGTTAAAAGAATGCATATTATTCATGATTGAGAAACGCGATGAACATGAAACGAAAGGAAAATTTTCAAATGCTTCCTAAAGAACACCATCAACTTAAAATATGAAGCCATAAGTGTACCACAAGGTTCAGTTCGCCTTGTCAAAAAGACCCAAAAAAGAAAAACTCCAACTTGCTAATTGTTGATCACCAAAGATGTCAAGAGTTCTAGCCCAGTACCACTTAAGACCCGCCATGTAGAGGAGAGATGCACGTTAAATCGGTCGAGAGTTCAAACGTCCTCTTGTTGGAGTGGTGAGGTAGTTAAAACCGGCCAGGTCAAGTATCGTCCTCGTCACTTGGCCATGGTTCAAAATTACAAGGTCCGTCTCCAAAAGCCCTCGTGTAGCTGAACAGTTGGACGTTAATATCCACTGACTAGAACATGAAAGGTCATTAAAAATACAATAACTTGAATAAAATATGACAGCTTTGCCAGAAAGTAACATTTCTGTAATATTAGTGAAAAGTGTCTCTGATCTGCATCCTTTATTAAGGTCTTGCACTTTTGAATCATTTTAGTTCAGGTTTATTGGATTTTTTCTCAAATCCTCAAAGAAAAATTGAATAGTCCGTGAAAGCCGGTAAGTATATTTTCTCTTAATTAAATTATTCAATGGAATTCCGATTTGTATTGTGCACAGTAAAAATAATTATAAAACAAATGATTGGGGTGACTGAGTTCCCCGCAATACCATTAGCGTTAGTATCGAGTGCACGCCTGCTCCCGGGTTAAAACATTTTGAAGTCTTCTCGCTTTAAAGATCAAAAAGTAACACAATTATTGTTCATCCGAATTTTATATTCTTTTTCATTATTTAACATTAATTCTAAATGCTAATTCTGTGAGGTTTAAAATTACGGTTCTTTTAAACTGTTATCTACAATTATAGAATTTATCTAAAAAAAATCATTTTACATTTCTGTATACAATATCGTGCACGCAGTTTTACTCTTCTTACAGTTCAGCTATTATATCAAGAATAATGTTTTATTTTTTTTAAAAAAATGAACTCGTGCGAAGAGAGCAGGTGTTTTAGCCAGTATACGTTTAATGTATCAGTACTGAAGAAGGTATTTTATAAATAATTTCTTACTACTAAATTAAGAGCAAGTTTAATAATTATTAGTAACTTCCATGGGCTTGTCTTGTCTTGTAGAGCAAAGCTTTTTAAGGGAAGGTTTAATATCAGAAATTGACACTCTGAGTTATTTTTCTATATTTATCTGAGATCTATATTTTGTCTTCAAAGCAGCCACCGCAGAAAATCCGGTTTAACAAAGGTAGGATATTGAAAATGGTAATGGTATACGAAGTGCTTTTGTTTTCAGTACAGATAATTCATCATCCACCTCTACCCAAAATTCAAAGAGCGATTTATTACAAAATTGTTTTTAATTTTTCACTGGGTGTGAAATCTATGAAGATTTCTACGGAAGTTGAGAGCCCTTCTGGAGTTTCTTGAAATAGATCCACTCGTAACTTGCTACTAAGTTGTCCTCATCCACAAAATACTTTTTAAAATTATTTGCCAACGTTGCTAAATGGTTTTACATTTGTTCTTCAATATTGTAAGTTTTAACACATAACGAGCTGGAGCTTTTTTCCCCATCGTTTACTTCAGTAGTGGTGAATCCAAAATATAAGTATTTTTGAGAATATTGCCTTGATTTAATTATCGGAACCATGCTCGTCTGTGTACTTGTTGATCCTTTATTATCGCCGAATGGTTGCTTACGACTTAAAAAAAGTTTGTATGATTTTGTTTTAATCTACTGCCGTAAATACTAAATCACCGTGAATTACAATTAACGTGCAAATTAAAAAATGTACATTCAAGCTAGATTTGGTAGCTATAGAAGTATTGAGTCGACCAAAACTGACTGGAATTGTACGAGGAAAAGCATTTTTACATGTTTTGCGCAGAAGTCCGATAGGTTGCCCAGACTCATGCAAACGTACCCGATAATGCCAGATGTGATGGATATGATAGAGAGCAACATAAA
This sequence comes from Trichonephila clavipes, assembly GCA_019973935.1. NCBI lineage: Eukaryota > Metazoa > Arthropoda > Arachnida > Araneae > Nephilidae > Trichonephila > Trichonephila clavipes. The sequence goes on from BMAU01021000.1 coordinate 689,737, forward strand.
CTAGTCTATTTTCCTAATGACATTTGTATTTTGAGAAATGGATGCTGAAGGAATTAAATCATTAATTAAATATATCATTTTGCGATATGTTCCAATTTAAAAATTAGTGAAAGAAAAATAACATGCTAATAAGTAAGTAATATATATTTTAAGTAATTTTCTTAAAATATATATTACTTAAAAGTTACATATAGAAAATTTAATATACTTATCGTATTAATTTGTACGGTTTATAATTAAGGGGACTTGGCACCCTTTGAGCAAATTTCAAAAACGTATTAAAAATTATATTTTAACATTTTATACAATGTTTCTATTCAAGAAAATGTTACCAGATGAAAATTTTCATATATTATTCACACAATTTTAAAAATTTAAATTTTTTGAAGAAAATTGGGAAAATTTTAAAACCCTACTCCTTTTGTAAAAATTAATTTTTTGACCTGAAATTTTTTATAATATTCTTATGGATGTTCTTAACAACTTTAGGGATCGATTTTAGAATAACTTCATTCGTTTTCGAGAAAAAAAATAAAATGTTGATATACAGGCTAAAAATCAACGAAAAAGCCAACATGTCTTACATTTTTTTTTAAAGTATTCAGTTTATAGCAAAACGGATCCCTAATTTTTTTACTTGCTTTATTTTTAACTTGCAGGAAAAAAATTGAAGTGATTGGTAAATAATTGTTGAAGGAGTAGCATTTTGAATGCACTAAGGTTTCGAAAAACACAAACTGAGAAAAACAGGTTTAAAGTTTATAATTCTGAAAAAATAATTATTATAAGCTTAATTAAACTTAAAATACCACTTTAAGATATTATAGTTATACGTTTTTTTTTTAAAATAATTGTCTTATATATTTATACTGACAAATTTTAGAAGTTTAAAAGTAAATACAATTGAAAGGCTTACATAGGTTAAATTTAGATTATTAATCATATTTATCATGGTTTAACATAGTGTAAAATTTACATCTATTATTTCTACTTATATTGATCCTACTTAAGACTATTATTAGATTGAATTTTTTCACATTTGTTTGAAAATAATTTTTTTTCCCTTTTTTTTTCAAGTAAAGTAAGACTATTAATGTAGCTTTTATTTCAGATTTGTTTATTATAATGTTTATAATCTAACTTCTTTTGTTTAACATGATGATTATGACTATTAATGAGTTTTTGTTCCAAACAATTCTTGTCTTGAATCGTTTAATCTTAATATTACTATTAAACTCAATATTTAACTGAAATTGATTTCTTTCCCAAATTGTCATTAGAGAGTGAGTCATAAAAATCGATCATCCTTACCAATTTATAAATCTCTAAATTATGTCAAAATTTTTTGTATTGAAAACAGAAATTCTATATTGAAACCGTAAAAAGAGTTCTCTAAAAAACTATAACAAATTAATTTTTAAAAAAACAAACTTAAAAGTGAACTCTCAAAAGCGAGAATAAACTGTGCTAATACAGCCACGGACAAAAAAATTAGCTCAGCAAGAAATAAATGCTGGATCGTAACGAAACTTGGCATGAAAGTACATGTCTGGGAGATATGCAAATGATTAGAAATGCAGAGTGACTTTACGTATAGCCAGTATAGGGAGTATAACGTCGTTCTCCGTGGAGAATAAAAGAGGTAACCAAAGCTGTTTGAGTGTGCTGTATCGTTTGCACTGCAAGAGGTGAGGTACCATGTCATTACAAGACAATATGAGCAGTTGTCGCAGTTTGAGAGGGGGAGAATCATCGGGATGATGGAAACTGGATGGTCATCCAGAGGAATAGCTCCTCAATTAGGCCGCTTTCATTGTGTTGTGAGGAGGTGTTGGGGTCAGTGGAACCCAGAGATATCATTTAAAGGAAGACCAGGCACAGGACGCCTTCGACAGACAAGTCGTCGAGAAGCCTGCCGCATCATAAGAAATGCGCAAGTACAGCCAACTGCTTCATCGGCCACCATCCAGGCACAGGTAGCACCTTCACTAGGGCCCTTGTGTCTTCTTGAACCATACGAAGGCGCCTGGCTAAAGGACATTTGGGATCACGGTGCCCATTACATGAGCTGCCCTTGACGCTCTCCCATCAACGCCCTGCACGAGTAAACTGTACTGAAGATGAATGGAACCAGGTCGTGTTTATCGACGAATCCAGATTCAATGTCAGCAGTGATGACATTCGTGTTGGTGTGCGGAGACCCCATGGTGAACTCCTCAATCCTGCCTTTGCTTTACAGTGACCCACCGCTCCCACAGCTGGTGTGATGGTATGGGCTAACATTGCCTACAATACACGATCAACCCTAGTATTGATCCGTTGCACCATGACATCCTGCAACTACATGTGTTGCCACTCATTCAACGGCTTCCAGGAGCCATTTTTCAACAAGCCAATGATCGGCCTCAAACGGCAAAGGTGTAAAAAGACTGTCTCCACGCTGTTAATATCCTTCCTTGGCCTGCTCGATCCCCAGTTTTGTCTTCAATTGAGCATATCTGGGATCATTTGGGATGGCGGCTTGCGAATCCCACGAGTTTGAACGAACTAGATCAGTGCTTCTCAAACTTTCAATACTTGCAGCCTAATATTCAATCATACTTTCCATCGCCCCTCTTCATACAACAACAATGTATTGAATTCAATGATATTATACTGTGACGCTAAAACTACAATAACACTTTAACCTCTTAAGTGTCACTGGCGTATATAAACGTCTCGCTCAGCCAAAACGTTAACTGCCTTGGCAAATACATACGTCTTTCTGAAGTACAATCATTTCTGTGCAATGCTATCCATAAAATTATTCCGAAAGTTTTTGAATGCAATAAAATCGTTTTGACAGTGTATGCGAAGTATTTACTTAGATCAGAGGATTTACTTATTTTTGTTCTTTTTTTCACCCCTCCACTATACGTCACATACACGGTGTCATTGGGGAGTGAATTGCGTACAGCTTAATCAGCAGTTAAGGAATTAATTATAAACATTACAAACTATTAAGATAAGTTTTAACATCTGTATACAAATTTATATAAGAAATGTCCATGGGGGATCACTGTTACTTATTAAACTTGTTCTTAACATAGTATTGTTAAATTAATTATTAAATACGTCGTGCAGTAGTGATATATTTATAAGTGTATTATATCAGTGTAAAAGTGTATTTTATTTTTTATTATGTCAGAATGTTTTTTTTCAGTAAATTAATATTATTTACAAAAAAATAATAATCTTTTGTTTTCTGCTTTTCAATATGCTCGCTCTCCCTTCGTAGAGTTATCCCGCCCTCCTAGAGGAGCGCACCCCTCAGTTTCAGAAACGCTGAACTAGAGGCAAGGAAATGTCTCAAGACATCATAAAGAACTTGCATGCCTTCCGATTGTATTTCCGATCGTATCGCATCGTGCATTCGTGTTAGAGGGGGTTTAACAGTTTATTAAATCCTTCTTTCTTTTGCCTTTTTCTTTGAAATAAATTCTTTTTTCTTTGATTTTCTAATCATTTACTTATATCAAAGTAGTCATACGTATGTAAAATTTCGTTTCATTTTGACGACTCCTTCTTTGTGCGCTAATTTTGTTGCACATGACTGTACATAAACAAAGCTAAGTATAAAGGCTCAGATAAGAACACCAATAACCATACGTATAACATAAATGAAACAGGCAAATAAATAATTTTCTAACGATACTGTGCCTACCTAATCAGTACACCACCGAGCAAAGAGTAGCTATAAGTTAACCTAATTGCCAATCGATAACACAAAGTAATTCTAAAAGATGAAAATAAATATATGTAAAAAGAAAATTAATTATAAGTGTAAAACTTTCCCTACATAACCCCCCCCCACACACACAGCATCTTAAATAATACTAAATAATAGCATTACAAACAAAATTTTATCAACTATAGATAGTACAAAATACACATATACAAAAAATGAATATATTTGAATAATTTTAAGTTGGCCCCCGATGCCACCGTTTACAGTGGTGCAGACAGCACAAAAACTGGACAACTGATCAATGGAGTCATGTCCTCTTTACGGATGAGATTCGGTTCAGAACCAGAAGCGATTCTCAACGTGTTTTGATTTGCAGAGAGATCGGGACCCGGTTTCATCCCAGTAACATCAAGGAAAGATACCGTTACGGTGGTAGAGTTCTTGTCTGGGGTGGCATTATGCTGAACGGGCAAACTGAGCTCCACATTTTCTACAGAGGGTCTGTAATCAGGGATCACTATTGTGAGGAGATACTTCTTCCCCATGTGTATCTATTCCGTGGTGCCATGTGGGCCCAGACTTCATTTTTGTGGATGACAATGTATGGTTACATCGGATTCTTGCTGTTGAGGAGCTGCTGGAAAGTGAAGATATCACTCGAATGCATCGGCCAGCGTACTCCCCAGATTTAAATCCCGTCGAACATGTGTGGGATACATTTGGGAGACGTATTGCGGCACTCTTACATCATCCGGAGAACAATAAACAACTCAAACAGATGCTGATTGAGGAATGGGCACTCCTACCGCAAGAAAGGTTGCACAAGCTGGTTCTGAGTATGCGGAGACGGTGCGAAACAACCATTGAATTTGCAAAAAAATAAGCCATCATCCATTGATGTGAATTCAAAAGATCTGAAGTAATACTTTTTAAAAGTTAATTATATTTTTTTACCATTTCGTATACTTATTATCAATAAATGTAAACAACAAATAATGAATTATGCAGTGTTTAGGCTTTAAATTTATATTCTTTTTAGCTATAATTTAAATTGAATAAATATTTCGCATTTTAATTGTTATTTTAAGGTATTAAGTAAAAATCAATTTCATTACTATTATGTTAAATAGTACTAAAAAGTAATTGGCTATTGAATTTGCGAAATGTAGCATTAAAATGAATCGTTTTACTTCTAGAAAATATTAAACTTTTGAAATGTAAATATTTTCATACAGAAAATGGTTTTAGTTTTTTCTTTAACTACACAAATATGTAAAAAAAATAATAAAATAAGTAAAAAAAAAACTCAGTTGGCCTTAAGTTTAAATTTTGTACTTCATTAATGCAAATGATTTCTTTATTAAGTTTTATTATGAATCATTATATATGCGTAGAAGATTAATAATTCATTCATTTAGAAAATAATGTAGTACGTAAATAAGTGATCAAAAATATGTGAAAAAGGCTTCTTTGCGATATAAGATATAAGAAAATATCTTTAAGAGTATTACAATACTACACATTTTTCCACTCTAGAATAACTACTAATATATTCTACGGTCTCTAAATACGAAACCGTAAAAATCTATTTTAAGAATTTCAAAAAAATAAACGCAAACAACAGATATTTTTTGTCTGTGTTTGCCATGCAATTTAATTGTTTCTGCATGACTTTGTATTAAAGTTTGGTGAATTCTGAATGGTTATATTCGGATCAAGATTTTTCATGAATTGATTTTTCTTTATTAAAAAAGTTTATTTCTTAAAAATTAAAAAAAATGTAAACATACTATAAATATTTTTAGTTTATAATATCAGCAAAGAAATGCATACTCTCATCAAAAGTATTCACTTCTGAAGTTGAAGAGAGTAAAGAAAAACGCAGCACACAAAAGTCATCTAATATTTCTTAAAACTGGAAACAAAACTGAAAAGTAAATACCGGAGTAAATTACCATATTTATACGTCTGAAAATTTGAATTCTTTCATCATTACCCAAGAATATTTACTGCACTTCTAAAAATATATTTAATGGTTTTCAACTCATGAATAAATGAATATTAAAACTATGTATGTGAAGGATATGAGTATAAGTGACTATACATAAAGACAGGAAATATCTTTAAAAATATCTTTAAATTTCAATTTAAAATAGTAGATTATTAAAAGGAACTACTCTCGATAATAGAAGCAACTGTAGCGAATGAGCAAATATTTGTTTGATGATATAATATTATTAACATATAACTGCTTGCTCAATGCTATATTAAAATCTTTCAATAAATAGAAGCTTTATTTACTCGAAAGTATAGAGTTTGAATTAAATAGTTTTAATAAATATTAACTATAGTAATTCAGCACTGTTAATTATTATATTTCTAAAAAAACAACTACTTCTATATGTTTAAAATTCGCTTAAAGTTGTCAAATATTGTATACATTATAAATTTACAAGGTATTTTCATTCAAAAATTAAGGTCTCAAATACTTATCAGCACGTAAAAAATTGCAAGTTCGTAATTTTAGAAAAAAATAGTCTATATCCCTATATTTTGCACTTCAGGTTCAAAACTATTGTCCCTTTTCGTGTTCCCTCTATCCTTTTAAGTAGGATTTTATGAAAAAAGAAAATATTGCAATCCTCTGATTTCTACGTTTGTTTTTTTTACTTTTATTTTGGAAAGATGTAGGAAATGATTCATTTATGTTAAATGCTTGCCATAATTTAACTACCAAAAGCGCATAATGTAGATTTATAAGTAAAAACTCAGCCGACACTATATTTACGTGTATATAAGATGAGAATTTTTGAATCTTTTATAAAGTTACAGTGAGGGGTCGGCTCGTATAAATAGACCAGCTAATTCGGATAAAAAGTGTTTAAGAAAAAACATTTATTTTCCGTTAGTCATGCATAATCAGTTACAAGTTTTTACTGTTTGGGTATTTTGAATGAAACTTTTACTTTAAAAGGGAAAAAAAATCACAGAAATCCTTGAAAGTAAGTGACAGAATCTAAATTTCGGTTTTAGCTTTCAAAATTTACATTCATTCATTGGAATTTCTAAATGCATAGGATCCTCAAGCAATGACATTTTCCTTCAGGGCATGAAGGACAGATTGATGATCACGTGATGTAAACCAATCTCTCTTTCCGTTTATTTTACAAACAAAAATGGCGTAGAATGTAAGAATGAGACATAAAATATACAAGATAACAAATAAATGGGAAAATACGATAGCTTCAGAAAGAATTACCAGAAATAACAGTATCGTCTTATGCGGTTTACTTGTAGCAAATTTATTGGAAATTATCCCCCCCGTTCTGCCCTCATTTCTACATATTTGAAAAAAAAATTACAGGATTTATTTTCCAATTCGGGGATATACACGGGTTTTAAATTTTCAAAACTCTTTTTGAAGAATAAACGCACTTTCATCTTATATATGGATTGCTTATACTCGGAGAAATGAGGTATTTGAAAAACGATTTTAAATTTCCATCAGAGCCAATTTTTAAAAATGCTGAAGAACACTGTAAGACTTTTGAACTGTTTTCATTCAAAGAGCCAATCAAATTGTTAAATTCACATTAGAAAAGATATTCAGATCTGATCTATGTTACACAAAATCTGGTAGTTGAGCATAAGATACCCAAAGTTTTTATTTATAATTTTGAGAAAAAAATTTTTAGCAATTTTTTGTAGAATATAAAAATTAAAATATACCTTTTTTGGGGAATGATTGTTTATTTAGTTATTACAATCTCTCTTGCATTTCTTCTGCACATGGTTTTAACGAAGACGTGGCTAAGATGATAAATCGACTTCAAATGTTGACTCTACTATCGAATATCTTTCAATTTCTCTTTACGGAAATTTAAAAACGAAAAAAATATTTGTCCCCATTTTCTCCAACAGAAAACTCTCTTACGTTTAAAAGGGTATATTTTTAGATATCCAAGTCAAATATATTTTTAGAGATTGTTGAGAGAGATGCTGCATCTCGATAATTTAAATTCATTTAAAGCTAAAAAATATAACCATCATGAATCTTGAATCTTTTAACTAGAAGTTTTTTCCAGAGAAAATTTCGTAAAGATTTAACGAAGGAATATTGAAAATGATATTAAGCAATAAAACACAATGTGAATATCTTAAAAAAAAAAAAATATCCTATAAAGGAAATATAAAGGATGCTTCATAAAAAGCACTAATAAATAAAATATAGAATTGAAAATGTACACACAGATAAAACGCTTATTTCCAAGAATTGTTAAAAAATATCTATTAAATGTTATACATAAGGAATGATTATATTCAAAGAGAGATGTGTGTGGCTTAAGATTTGAGGTAATGTATAATTAGACCCCAGTGTACAGATACTTCTTAGTGACTATATTTTCCATCTTCATTTTGCATCTCAAGTAGAGCAATTATTTTTTAAAATCGTCTTGGATATACGGTATCTAAATATATGTTACATTATGCAAAACTACGTAATGTGAAAAATGACTTAAAAGTACCATTAAAGAAACGATCGCTGTTATAGTTCTAAATATTTTTGTGCGCAAATTTATTACATTTTACTTATTATTATTTTAATAGTAATACTGTTGATTTTAGTTATTTTTTTTTTAATTTCACGTATGAAGCAACGTGTGAAAAACTTCAAAACAATGTTTATTTGCTTATACATTTGAACCCATATTTTTTTGTATGCAAATTTTCTACAAACTCTCTCTGAAATATTATTTTTGAAAAAAGCTTCAGATATAATGAAAGCAATAATGTTTTTCAAAAACAGTCCGTTTGTAATGAAACTTACTCAATCTTTTAATTCCAGTTTTTAAAGTAAAAACTTATTATTAAAATAATGCACACACAAGCTATAACTCCATAACATTTGCTTACTAAAAGTAGAAGAAAACTTAAACTGCATTAGAAGCTAAGAGCATTGCAGTATTTGTTTTCGACAAAAATCAAAAAATCCATTTTTGACCGATTATGGTTTTTATAATTAATCTAATTTAATTTTCTAATTCTATAAATATGCAATAAAGATAAACATACTACTACGATGATCAGGATTCGAGGATTTTATGTTATAGTCTCAAAGAGCAAAACAGTTTTTTTAAGAGCGATGGAAATTTATTGTGGAATCACAATCATTTTAAATACAGGATACTACAGTAAAAAGAGTCTCAGAAGGCATTCACAACTTCTATTGCGCTCGGAAATAACTATAAATGTCTATACATACAAATACGTAATGATTAAGATTATTCGCAAGCACTCGCTCACACTCAATCTTAGCAACTATTCGCTATTCAATTCTTCAATGGTCAAAACAACACTGACTCAACTTCAGCAATCAGATCATATTTATAGTCTGCGACGATCTTTTTTTTTTGACAGATCTGCTTATGTCATAGATAGTGATATTGATAGATTACTCCAGTAATTTACAGAAGCATCCATATGGTCACCAACTTGCTAAAATTGCTTTCACTAAGTTTCTTTTCAATCGCCATTATAATATAAGGAATGGCGTTGCTAGAGAATATTACAACTCTAGCATACAATTAATACAACGGAAAGAAATATTAATGTATTACACATTCAGATATAAGTTATTTACACTATTTTAAGGATTTATAACACAAAATTCGTAACATTATTATAGAAAGATTCATAATTCGACAACACGTATTTACAGATGAAATCTACACAATCACTGTTAATTTGATAAACATTTTTTACATCGATTATTGACAAAGAAAATAAATGTTGTCCGCTTCATCAACCTCTCCAGCGTTCTCAGCGATACACGGATCATAATTCAGTTCCTTCTTTATCCAATGATTCATATCTATCTTTTCCTCTATCAGACTACACTTAAAGTAGATCTCGTTCCAGCATCATTACAAGGAGGAAAAACCTCATTCATCGCTTCCAAGGAGGAGGCAGTAGCATGGCATAATAACACACCATCACTTAGAGGAAGAATAATGAATGCCCTAATTCAAGAATTCCACGTTCTAAGATGACTCTTTTCGAAAGAAGAAAGCTTGTTTCTAAAGATCATTATTCTTTTTTCATTCGTTTTAAGGAGTTCGTTAAATACTATAAGAATTTATCATGGAAAGATTTTTAACTCCGGGTGACCTTTTATTGCTGCAATGATATTTTCCAACTTAAATAGAAAGGTATATATATCGCTATCTTTTTAAAGGGAGTTGGGAAGTTTTTTATTCTTTATTTTAAATGATTATGCTCCTTTTGCGAAGAATATAATAATTACTATACGATTCATGAAAAATATGAAATAATTCCATATAAATAAAGGAAAATATTTATGTTAGTGTTACTTATCGCAGCCAATCGACAATAACATCAGATCAATGCACATGAAATACATCATGGGCAAATTTTACGCCTATCGTTATCCGCAGCTTTGAACGTCATGCAAGTGACATAACGGTCTGGATCAGTTCCACCCCGATTTTAGGAGTGGTCAGGTGTCTCCATCCTCCCTTTCCCTTCCAACAACCTCGCGAGATGACTTGCGGCTCAACAAATATGTAAAGTGACCCCATGCCACGAAGTCACTATACATTGGCAAACACCGAACTATGCCTTTTCTGGGGGATTCCAACCCATACTCTACAGCACAGAAGTCAGCGTCATAACCCTCTATTACCAGATAGGTGGCTGAATATTATAAATATATATTGTAGCAAAAAAAGTTCATTTATTTTGCCATGGACACGATCTACTGCTTTGACTCACGCGCCCGACAGCGGGCGACTTGCCAAAATAACTTGTTTTATTTTCCTTGTATTAACTTTAATTTTTGTGTCTCGTGCTTGTTTTTTTAATGTAATTCTTTTTTTTCTCGTACTTTTATTAATATTAATTCTACTAGTATTTTTAAAAGTTAGCTGTAATTATAGTTATGGAAATTTCTGGAACTTTCGTTGGTAATATATAAGGAAATGAAATATTCAGTTTTTGGAGTAAAGTCTTGAGTTGTAACTAGATAGAGATTTGTAGTCATCTTATTTAAACATCCAATTCAACAGTAGTTTGATTCATGCGACAAAATCAATGAATGAAAACGAAAAAATATATTTTTTTTTTCTAAATATGATTTTCAACTTATATAAAGTATACTTTTATCTTATGCTTGAACAACAAAGGATGTTATTTAGAGATGTACTTGAAGAAAAGACATAGTGATTTAAAACTTCCTTAATGATATTTTGCTTATGCATTGCTTCCAAAATATAAATGCGAAAAAGTCTAATGTCAATTTGTCACCAATTTGTCATTTATATATAATGAATAATATAATCAATACCATTGCAAAACTATAATGAAGCTGAAACCAAACTTCAAAAATGTGAGTTTAAAGATTAATTAATTAATTAAAGAACTCGTAATTTACTTGCATATAAGTATTTCTAAAATTGTATATAAGCCATTGTAATTAATTAAAAGTGAAGGTAATTAAATTGTTAAATCAACTGAAAATATAGGTACTTTATATAGTCCTAATTAAATTTCTATTAAAGCAGATCAATGTTATAAATTATTACTTAATAAATAATCACGTGTGTATAAATAATAAAAGATAATTTTAAGAATATGGGTACTATATATACTTTGATTAATAAGAATAAGATAAATAATCATCTTACAAAATACTTCAAAAGAATCTTCATTTAAGCATATTTATGTGCACTTAACACGTTTTAATCAAAAGCGTAATGCATTGTTGGCAGAATTTGATTCTAATTAAATTACATTTGTTTTATTTCAGAATTACTTCCAGGTTCATGTACTTCATAATATTCTTATTAATATAACTAATGTTAAAAATTAATAAGACAGGACAACTTGAACGAAAATCTTAAATAGCTGTGTGTGTGAGATTTAAAACATTCACTATACTTATAATTCCTACTTAAAATATTAGACCAAACTATTAGACTAAATGAAAAAAAAATACTTTAAAGACATTTCAAATGTTACTTTCATTGTAATTATTAAAATTTCCGATTATTTGTGAGTATGTGAAGATTCTGTATTACAACGAAGGTCGTTCATACTTTATGAAAAACTTTGAAATTTATTTTCTCATTTGCATTTTGAGATAAAGCTTTTGAAACTTCATAATTATTATCTGCGCTAGCGTTTTCTTTGGATTGGAATGTAAAAGAGAAATTTTTTTTAAATGTCTCTTAAAATTGATAAATTGCACGAAGATTGAGTAACAGTGCTTTTCGAGAAGAAATATTCGTATCAACAAATTATAAAGCGTTGTAAAAACCTCGGTTACTATAATTTAAAAAAGGGGTTTTTTATAATATATTAAATCTGAAAGGAATAAAAACGTCTAGCTGAAAGTAAAAATGAATACCTGACCTCGAAACTTCGCCTTAAGACTGTTCGAATGTAGACAAATATCAGGAAAGCGAAGTATCCGATCCTAAAAGAAAATCATTGCATCGAGCCTAAGAACGTTTCCCGGCACTATAAGTAAAATCATTCATAAAAATTTAAAGTTAAAAAAAGATGTTTAATCCTAAAGTTCATCTTTTTTGCCAAAACATGTTGCTGAAAGAAAAACAAATTGAGAAAATTATGTGAAAAACACCGAGTTGCTGAAAAATGGAAATTTTTGGTAACACTAGATGAGGTATGGGCATATTTAAGTGACTGCGATACAAGAATCGATTGTCTGTTGCTTAACTGATGGGAAAGACGTAAGAAATGGCTTTGTCGGTGTACAGAAAATTTCCCAAAGGGTTTCAAGATAGTTGCAGAGTTTTGTTACGACGATAAATTAAAACTCAAAAAAGTCTGAAGAAAAACCTAAATTAATTCACTGTACTATCAGAAGAATATTTTAGAACCAATGTTTAAAGAAGAAGTTCCACTCTTATATGAGAAGGACATTTATAAGTTTGAGTTTCACATGCACAAAGACTATAGGCACACGTCTAAGTCATCTGTCGCTTATTTAACAAACAAAGAATCAGAGACAAGAAAATAGTGCATCATATTTGAATAACGGGTCTTGGCAAAAAGGCATCCAACAATACTGAACGGACTTTGGTTAACAGTTTGTGACGAATGGAGTAAAACTGAAATGGCAGTACTAAGAAAACGTTTCTTTCATGGAAAATTCCAGCTATAGTTATTATCAAGAATAATGTGGCTATCAGATAAAAAAATTATCTAACAAATTCGTTTCCGTAAAGTGCGAATGACCATCTATACTAATGGATGCCCTGAATATTTGCTTAGTTCAATACATTAAATCTAATTAAGTACTTCGTAAAACTAGAGCTGTGATTTATTTCAGATCCACAACCCTGGTATGATTGGTATGAATATATATTTTTTATTCCTCAAATACTGGATGTATTTTTGCGCAGAACAAAAATTAAAGCTTATAAAATATGCATTATTTTGAATTTTATTTAATGATAACTCATTTTAAGTTACTTTATTTTATACAGTTTTACAATTTTTAGTTGAAAGCATTTCATTTTTCAAAGAAAAATGAACACGAAATACACTTTAATACACGAAAAGTATTAAAGTTGTCTGCAGTTACTATTTCAGAACTTAGCAGCGTTGTGAAAAACATTGGCAAATGTATAGATGTTGAAAATTTCGTGTTCTCAAAAAGACATTTTGTCTAATACTATTTGCTATTTGGATACTAACTGCTATTTGGAGTTTTCTTTGATTGCCTTAATTTAAAATAAATATTATAAAATTAACTTTAAAATTTATTTAGCTGCAACTCGCATAATTTTATTTACAAGTCGCATTAGTTTTTAATGTCTCCTTTCATTTAAATATAAATTTGCCATTGTTCGTCTTCTAAATTTTAGAATTCAGTTTAAGCCACGGCAATCGGTCGTGAACTCATTCCTGATGTTGTCGAGTATGAGTTTGAGTCATGTTGCTAGAGAGGAAGTGCCATGTTGATTGTCTGAAATGATCACGTCCATAAAGGTCCAAAATATTCATATTGGTTCTACGTAGAAGTTTGAAGAGTGGGATACCAGGTATAATCCTAGACAACTGACCGAGGCTCAACAGTATAAGGTTCGTCACCAATTGGCCCTTGGGTAGCTTCAGAGTGCACATTAATAAAATTCTAGCAATATTATATCTTATTCAGAATATTTTAAATAAAACCAATTTATTCCAAGCTTTATAAATGTATAAATCCTTTAAAAGATTCAGAATTTTGAAAAGTATTTTGTATGCATGTTTGAAATACATTCTAACACGGAGAACCGAAATGTTTTTATTTTTAAATTTAGAAGATTTTTATAGAAAATGTATATTTCTTGTAATTTATTTCAGAAGATGAAATTTTTCTATCGGATGACTGGATTTAAAACATATTTCCGTTTTGAAATTTCGAAAAAGTACACACCGAAAAGTGTAACATATATTTTTTTTCAAATCGGAAACACATTTTTACGGTGAGCCATTCATATTTTGGTTTTCGAAGCTATTCATTTTGAGGCTACGGTTTTTACGTAGATTCAAATTTCCACGTATAATAAGGCAACTGGTTTCAAAGACAATTTGACATTTTCTGAACTATTAAGATTTTCTACAAGAAGCATAACTTAAGTAAAATTTAAGAAACAACGTCTACTTGTCTTTTCTTCTTAATTTTCATATTTTGCATACATCATATTTTTTGTCATAAATAAAAAAGATGCATACAATTTCTTGGTGTCACTAGAGAATTGTACACAGAACCAAAGATTTATATAGAAATAAACTCGTGCATGTTGATCCATACAATCCCATCCATTTCTGATTTAGACCAGCGGTCACCAAACATTTTGACATCACGAACCAGTTAATTCATAATTTAAATCCCGTAGACCAATAATTGGATTTTTTAAGTGTTAAATATACTAATAAAAATATATTGTGATCTCTAAGAACACATAAAATGTACCTAGTTAATGAAATGGAACTATTAATTGGAACCAAATTATGAAAGCTTTATTAACAAATCATAATTAAATAAACAAAAACTGTAAAGACAATTAAAAAATGGCTTAAGTTTATCAAAGTCTTAGCATTATATATTCTTAGAGTGATGGGTGTTCCTGCTTATTTGAAATAAGATTATAGATATTTGGATCAACTGTTGTTACTGCAAGACAAAGAATTACTTTTCTTTCAAGGTGAGATTGGTACTGTGTTTTGATGGCTGTGATAGATGAAAAAGCCTTTTCACATAAATATGTTGTGGAGAATTGAATCAGAACTTTCATTGCCTGTTCACTAAGAAAAGGGTATTCACTTTTTATAGAAAGCCAAAACTGAAATCTTGAGAAGGAATAATGAAATTTAAATTTGAGAGTTTCGTCAGACTATAAGTCAATGAGGCTGTCTTTTAGATGCATGCTTAAATTATTATCCTGAATTTTTGCAACAAATTTTCCTGATGAGTAAGTATGTTCTCCATTTTTCTGGGGACCAGCGAAATTTTCTCGCAAACCACTAGTGGTTCACGGACTACCACTTTGATGATATCTGATTTAGGCCATGTGTTTCATGGGATATGTTCATCTTGTAGATGGATACAGCTCTCAAAACACAATGGAACTTTTTTACTATATCATTCAGGGGCCTTTGGAACAAATTCCCCCAATCATCGCGTAATGTTCATGTTTAGAAGTGCTTGCTATTTTAGAATAAAGTTGAATAACAAGAAGTCACTCAAAATCATCCTAAATATCTCATGAGGATTTAAATTTAAACAATGCTTTGGCAAATTAAGACGTTTAATTCGCTTGTTTTTACAATTTAGAACCAGGCTTGTGCGATGATACATCGCGTTGTCGTCCATATAAATAAATGTATCACATAAAGCAGTAGGGAAAGATAGCAGAGAAATTTCATTATCATCGATCGGCTTTCGTAACTCTTACTATCTGGCATTGCATGTAGTAGCATGCCTTCATTCACTATAATTATGCTCACCATCCCTTGCAATATACAACACTCCAGGAGTGCATTGCATGGTTATTCTCCATTGATACGTCCTATTACTCTGATATTATTGTCATAGGGAAGACATTCGGTAATACTTTACTCTTGAAAAGTATACATTAACCCTAATCAGTGAAGTTTGATGTTGTGTATATCATGACAAAATGGACTCTATGTTGCTTTCTTGTCAGTAGTTGTGACTAACACACTACTCTTACCATTAGATAATTGTGCTTATCTCCAGCATTTATCTCAATAGTTTTCTTTAGTAGCTCATTAAAGAGCATACACAATATATTTACCATTTCACCAGTTTTCTACAATATATTCACTTCGCTATTGGGATGTCATACTTTTCGTCTTCTGCCATAGTTTTGCAAGGGTGATCTTCCAGCATATGTGTGCTACAAATTCCACCTATTTGAAATGACGTCCAAAGTTGGAGAATAGCACAGTGGGACGTTTTGAACCCATTAGCAACGTTCACTCATATTCATTTATCTTCTTTTGGTTTTACTGTCTTTCTTCTACATGAAAATTCAACTAAATGATATTTTTGGAAGTATCTAAAACTTAACAATCATCACATTATTTCTCAATATTTATAATTTTAAATTTAAAAAAATAGCGCACCAAGAAGGAGTCGTCAAAATGGTACGAAATTTTACATTTGTAATGACTAGTTTGATAAAAGTAAATTATTAGAAAATCAAAGAAAAAGGCAAAAGAACGTAGGATTTAATACCCTGCTGAATCCCCTCTAGCACGAATGCACGATGCGATACGATCGACCTTGAGGCATACAAGTTCTTTATGATGTCTTGAGAGATTTCGTTCCATATATGCTGTAACATTGCCTCCAGATCGTTCAATCTCGTGGGATGCCCAACTCGTCATCCAAAAGGATCCCAGATATTCTCGATTGGAGAGAGACAAATCTGGTGATCAGGCAGGTCAAAAAAGGATAGTAACAGTGCGGAGACAGTCTTGTGATACCCTTGCCGTGTGAGACCGAGCATTGTCTTGCTCAAAAATGGCTACTGGGAGCCATTGCATGAGTGGCAACACATGTGTTAGAAGGATATGATGGACATACTGCTGGGCTGTCAAGGTCCCACGGATCAATACTAGGATTAACCGTGTGTTGTAGGCAATGGAAACCCATACCATCACACCACCTGTGGGAGCTGTGTGTTGCTATAAAGCAAAGTCAGGATTAGGGTGTTCACCGCAGGGTCTCCACACACGAACACCGTTGTCATCGCTGGTGAGATTCAATCTGGATTCATCGCTAAAGACGACCTGGTACCATTCCGGTACAGTCCATTTTACTCTTGCGGGACACCACTCCAAACGGAGGCCTCGATGGGTGGCCTTAAGGGCAGCACACGTAATGGGTGCCGCGATCCAAATTGTCCTTCAGCCAGGCACCTTCGTAAGGATCGAGAAGACATTGGGGCTCCTAGTGAAGGTGCTACCTGTGCCTGGATGGCGGACGATGAAGAAATTGGCTGTACGTGTGCATCTCTTACGTAGTGGCAGTCTTCTTGATGACTTGTCTGTCGACGGCATCCTGAGCCTGGTCTTCATGTAAATTACATCTCTTGTATCCCCTGGTCCCAACACCTCCTCACCATACAATCAGGGTGGCCTAATTGATGAGGTTTTCACCTAGCTGACCACCCAACCTCCATAATTCCGCTGATTCTCCTCCTCTCAAACTGCGACAGCGGCTCAATTGTCTTCGAAAACGGCGTAATGGCATGTTTACCTGAATTATTCCTATGTAAACTATTCATCACACTCTAACAAGCTTTGGTTACCTGTTTTATACTCCACGGAGAACGACGTTAAACTTTCTCTACTGGCTATACGTAATGCTCAATCACGCTGCATTTCTAATCATTTTCATATCTTTCCGACATATACCTTCAGGCCCAGTTATGTTACGATACTTCAATTATTTCTGGGCGCGCTAATTTTTTTGTCCATGAGTGTATGTGTATGTCAAACCTTTATCAGCGTTGCACATGAACTATGTCTTGATATATGTATGCTTAACTACATAACATACATCTCACTACAAGGTAATTTTTAATTATTCCGTTAAAAATAAAAATAAAAAATAAGATATAGTCTTAGGTTTCGTCACCAGGGCACGTTGAACGAATTGGTAACTTTTCATCTTTTTCGTCAATACAAAAATCTTTTTATTTTGGCAGAATATTTAGAATATTCATATTTTTATGATAAGATTACAATATTGCCTTTTTTCATGAAACTAACTTTTTTTTTCCACATGAATGTATTTTAAAATTTTTAAAATAATTAAAAAGTATATAATGTGACATAAAACATTAATATATAATATAAATACGGTACACAAAATTTCCCTATTTCGACAGTTACTTAAAAGTAAATATGCCTTGTTTGGAAATATTACAGTATATATTACCAAACAATTCGTCTGTTAATACATGCTTTATACAAAGATATAAAATCAAATTTAAAGTTTTATATATTTTTAAACGAGTGTATTATAGTTTGGAAAATGCAAAACTATATCAAACGTTTAAACATTCTCAAAAACATGTTGTCTATTATGTGATTTCATTAAATAAATATTAACAAGCATTAACATTTTCGTCAGCTATATTTTAAAGTATAATTTAATCATTCTGAGATTTACTTTAAAAAATGCCAGCTGCAATTAAATGGAAGCAGATTCAGATTCTGTGATTGAATATTTACAATTTTTTTTTCTTAGCTTTTTTTGAAAATTAATTTGATATTTTTTACGGAATATCATTCATAATTTACATTAGTTAATATTTGTCTTAAATTTTTGTCTCTAGTAATATAATTTCTCAGTCCTCTCCTCCTCTGTTTGTATATTTCAAACTATTTTTAAATCATTTGCCATTTTTCAAGTGGAGGCGAATGAAAGTTTATAGCTAATATAATTTCAAAAACTACTGCATAACATTCTTACTCGAAAAAATGAATATGCATCACATTTTCAAAATAAATTATTGCATTCAAAGAAACATAGTATAATATGAAATATTTAATACAACTTTAGCTTATTAACTTTCATAAAAATGCAAATGACATCCCCATGTACTCAAATATTTGAAGTACTTACTGGAAAAGAATATAAAATGTTAATAACTATATAATATAATTCAAATATTTTCAACGTAGGACAAAGCAAATCAGAATTGAATTCAATTCTTACGTATTAGAATAGCATTGCTTCGCGTATTACCATGAAAAAATTCAACTTCCCGATTTTCTTTTGAATTGGCAAAAGTATTTCAGTTAAAAATTGACTGCAATACCATTCCCAAAGAAAGATATTGGGTGAATAAATTTTTATTTATTATTATTTATTTTATTTTGGAGAGTTATAGAATAGGCAATCACATTTGCAAGAAATAGGAATGTAATTTCTGTGAAAATACGTCTAGACTATTTATAAAGGAAGTTGTATCAATTTATACAACTTTGACTTTTTTGGAAAGCTTTTTTCGTGATATTTCCGTGGTGCGAGAGAATATTGCTGATTATTTTATATTAGTACTATTTGCATATTTGATTTCTTATAAACTTATATAGGCATGTTTTACACATAAAATATTTCACCTTACCGTTAATTGTAAATATATAGTTTGTATCATTATTATTATTATATATATAGATATATATATTTCAAGAGAGGGTTTTTAATTCAGAAAAAAAGTATGTAATATATATATATATATATATATATATATATATATATATATATATATATATCCAATATAAAAATAAAAATAAACATATATATATATATATAAATATATGTATAAATACATTATTTGAGAAACTAAAAATACCGCTTCTTTTTAATGAATATAATAGTAAGTAGGAATACATTGTTCTACTTTAATTATTGTTCTATTTTAATCATCCTTTAACTATGTTTTCTTAATGGCTTTTTTAAACAAAGCATTTGCATTGTAAGGTATGTAAGAGGTTTAAGAATATATATAGCTATATTAAACTATTTTATATATATATATATATATATATATATATATATATATATATATATATATATATATATATATATATATATATATATATATATATACAATTTTACTAAAAGAGTGAAAGAAAAAGGGATAACTTAGCCCTTTCTAGTAAACTACCAATATTTTAAATGTTATGTTTATAATTACTTTTTTATGATGTCTGATTTAAATATGTTCATGAATTATTCATAATTTAAAATTGATGAGAATGGTTTTAAGTAGGTTAAGATTTTGTTCAAGTAATATTATTAAAATACTTACATTTCTAAAACTTAATGGGACAAAATTCTTGATTGCTAGTGATAAGTTTTCATAGGGCAAAAATTAACATTTTAAGTAGTATTAGTACAAAATTTCTTTAAAAGAGCATTTTAGAAATACCCCAAAATGTTTGAAATCCTCATAACTTTATTTTAAATAAAAACATGCATAATTTCGAAGTAAAATACTTTATGCGAATGTGTACACTTGTTCTTTAACATTTAAATATTTTTTGTTGCAGACAACAAGTATAAATTACTATCAACACATGTAATTACATGTGTGCATATATAATTTTTTAGCACTTAAAAGTATATATTTTCTACAGACGGATATGCTTAACATTAACTATATAGGTAAAAAGAAGATATGCAGCTAATTTTTAATTTTTATTTTAATTTGATACAGTCATATAAATTCATGAATGTCTCAAATAATGGTTTAAAAAGATTTAACAGCAAAAGTTAGTAATGAGTATGAAAGATTATATGACGTGATTTTATAAACTGCGCCTTACATTAAACTGTCAAAATCAGGAATTTTTTTCCCTTTTGGTTTAGGTTACATTTGCATCATGATACAAGGAGAGTTTTAAAAAACATTTTTGCCCAATGTATTAACTACGAGATGATATGAGGATTATCTAAGTATTCGTATGTCACACATGTGCTACTTGTTTCGTTATTATTGATTTTTTTATGTTGTTAATGCTTTAATTCAAAAACTGATAACTGCAAATTTAGCAACTTAACCGTGCTTCATTATAAAAACAATTTCATATATTTTCATAACTACTCTAATGTTAATTTATTTTTAATAAACAGCAATTTCTCGTCTTGAAATAAGATTTGTGAGTCCGCTTTTATTATAGTAACTTCATTTTACATGAAACATCTTTTTTCTGTTCGTTTAAATCCATATCGTCCAGGAAGTCAACGCTCTTTCTTTATTTTTTTTAAAATGTTGTTTATGTTAATATTGAAAGGGTAAACATGGGGGGAAATTGTATAGTTTATTTGAATAATATGACGGAAATATGAACTTCTAGTATATGAAGGAAATAATAGAATAAATATAAACTCTTATTTATTATCTTGCGTTATCTGCATGCATGTTTACTTTTTTAGATAATTGTTATATCGAATGGATCAGTATTTTGATATCTTCTTCGAGAAACGTTTTGCCTTCAACAATATGATATGTTTAATAAAATTTTTAATTTTGTTTGAAAACGTTGGTATTTTACTTCCTATATTCGCCATTGATATTTTGAAATGAGATTTAGTGTTACAAAATTCATATAATATAAATTTTTAATTGTTTTTATATATTTAAATATATATATATATATATATATATATATATATATATATATATATATATATATATATATATATATATATTTAGTCTTTTCTAAACCTTCTAATACAAGTAAATAAAAGATAACTCGAAACTATGTTTAACACCATAAACTTAGTATTAAGAGTTTGGTGTTCTATTACTATGGTCATTCTACTTTATTTGTCAGTCTTACAAGAATTTTACGAATTGTTTAATTATAAATTAGAATTATAGAAGTTTAGAATATTACTTATGATTACACCTACATACATGCACACATGCAAAAGTCCAGGCACCCACGCAAAAGCATGAGTCAGCCTGCATGTAACTGCTATGCTCTTTAAGCAGCTCAGTGATCTGATCTAAAAGGAAAAAAAATAAGCTTAATGACTTTTAGAGAATGCATTCATAGACTAAAATGAGAAAAAAATGTCAAACAGTGTTTATTCATCATTGTTAAAATATAATGGACATTATATATAGTTAAAGTAAGTTATATTTTCAGATTTTATCTCGCGTATTTTATTATTTTTATAAAAAGCAAAACTGATTTTATAGCATAAATTACACTAAGAACTAAAATGATACTCAAATGATATATTATTATCTATATATATTCAATGAAATGACTCTTTATATTTCAATTTCGCTGTAATATAACATATAATTTATAAAAGACAGATCAGAGATACATTTGCGTGAAAAAATATCATTTTCTATACATCCAGACATTCAATCATTATACAATTTTTGAATTTTGTTTTTGTAAGTTTATCATTCCAATTTATCATAGTTTTTACTTATAGTGTTTGCTTTAAAAGATCTGATTATATATATGTCGTAATAATAACCCCGAGTGGGAAAGCTGAATACCATTGTTTGGCTAGTGATGATTATATGACTTTAACGATGATTATTGGAGACGGTTGATGCTTCATATTTGATGATACTGACGAGGTAGTCATTTGTATCAGGAAATCTATTTATTAAAAATCTTGAGGTACACACACATGAATGTTAACAGCATTTGGACTGCGTAATTAATTTGGACGAACACACACGAATAACTCAGAAACACAAAAGCAAAAAGCAGACAGCTACACGAAAAAGAGACACAAAAATAAACACACATAAAAATAAGAAAAGACTCCCGCTTCTTATACTGGCTATGAAGTTTGCGTGACTACTAACAAAAGCCACGATTGGTCAAAAACTGGCGGAAGTCAGTTTATAACTGAATCTTACTATTAGATTACAATTAAAATCCCTGCAGACAAATTAAAATAATTGAACGCGTTAGTCCTGTAGGAGCGGATCAAAGAATAAAAAATAACTTAAGGAATGTATTACATTATATATATATATATATATATATATATATATATATATATATATATATATATATATATATATATATACTACTGGCCATTAAAATTGCTACACTAGAAAGAAATGTAGGTAAAAATATGACATTTTATAAACAAGTATATTATTCTAGTAAAAACAAGTTATTAAATTTTCAAGAAATTTGGGTGTAGAGATTCCGAGAATAGCAGAAATAACTGTATTTATACGCCTGACTATTGACTCGAACTGATATTGGATGGTTTGCACAGCTACAGATGACCATTCAGCTTCAACAAGATACCAAAGCTTATCAACTGTAGTGACCGGACAATGTTGACCAACCAGTAGCTCGGCAACCATAGATCAGATGTTTTCTGTGAGTGAACTTACAGGTCAGGGCAACAGTCGAACATTTTCCGTTTCAAGAAAGGTCCGCAGAATACTGACACTATGCGGTCGTGCATTATCCTGTAGAAAAATAGGGTTTTGCAGGGCTCGAAAAAAGGGTAGAGCCATGGATCGTAACACACGAGAATGTAACTTGCACTTTTCAAACTATCGTCAAAGCAAACAAGAGTCAACCGAGACGTATATTCAATAGCACCCCATACCATCATGATAGGTTATGGGTCAGTATGACGATAATGATTGCACATTGCAGATATGCGTTCACCATGATGCCGGATTGGTCTGAAAAAACAACGTCTCCCTATTCAGATTCGCACCAGGTTCCTCGTGGATCACACAATTGAAGACGCTTCTGTCTGTGATGCAGCGTCAAGGGTAGGCACAGCCATGTACTTTAACCCAAGAGACCATGCTGATGCCTGTTGTCTTGCAAACGATCTTAATTCTTGACTCAGGGTTCTTGAGTGGCTGCATGATCCATTCAGATCATGTGGGTAACATGTCTTTCTTATCGGCAGCTAGTGATAGAGTGACGTTGAGGCCCAGCTCGGTGCTCCGTATTACCGTTCTAAACCCTCGATTCCATATTTTACTAACAATGATTAGATTTCTACCGACGCGAGCAGCAATACTCCGATAGAATGAACTGCAATCCCGGTACGCAGCAGTTCAAACTTTATGAAAGACAGAAACGTGCTGGCACATAATTCTACTTCTTAGGAGAGGAATCACAATAACTTTTCAAAAGGCAACAACGTTTAAATGCAATTTGTGTATGAGAAACCGGCTGAAAAATTTCCTCATTTAAACACATTTTAGCTGTCGCCGACTGCACCTGATTTGTCTGAATGCGCTGAAAAGCTAATCATTTTCATATCACAGCACTTTCTTTCTGTCGTTTAAATTTTACGTCAGTAGTACATCACCTTCTTGGTGTAGTAATTTTAATGCCAGTAGTATATATATATATATATATATATATATATATATATATATATATATATATATATATATATATATATATATATATATGCTTATAACATTGCGAAAAATACAATAAATAATTGAAATAGAAAAACAAGGATGTTAATAAATTGCTTGTTATGAAAGACAGTATGACGTAGGTTTTTTTTCTCTCTAATTTCTTTGTAAAATTGATTTATGATCCTGTAATACCAATCAAATATTGTTTTTGTTCAAAAATAGGGATTTCTAAGCTTACAGATTATAAATATTTTGTCACATTTAACATTACTAAAAAAATAATTATAAAAAACATCAGACTATAACAGATACATTGTGATACTTTATCATTCTGTGTCACGAATATCTATAAACTGAGTGATTTTAACAGTATGTTAATTTTCTTTCACGAGTATATGAAAATACTATAAAAAAGTTCATTATGTTTCTAACATGATGAGTTAAAAGTTTATTTTGAATTTGAAACTTCAAATAAATATTCTTCATTCTGCAAAAATAACCATGTTTCTATAACCAACATTATATTTATTTTTTGCAGTAATATGATTAATTTTAAGTTCAAAATGTATTTCAATTTATTTAAAAAATATATTAACCCATTTGTTCGTTGGTCCTTTTTTTCTCGAAAATTGAAGTAATTTAATCAATATATTTTTTAATGATTATAACGAATAACATAATGCTTATGAATACCAAAATGTAAATATAACTTGACTGCATAGATGGAACCGTGCAATGTTTTAAAATACTTGGAAACTAATTCACAAAGACTGCAGCAAAAAGGAAACATGAATGGGACATTTTGATGAATTCTTACATATCATACTGTTTAGATCAGGGATGCTTCAAATTATTTTTAATAATATGTTTTATACTGATTAAGTCGCAAATATTTCCCGAATGTTACACTAGGTTTATACTAATTAATATTTGCTTCTAGTGATAAGGTCTCGAATATTTTCAATTTATCAGTCTGGAGTTTTGAAAGCTGATTTCGCATTCTAGAACTTTTATGTGTATTCTTTGTTTTATCATTGACTTACATTCCTTGCAATACATATTAACAATACGAATAATTGAAAAAAACTCTCATCTTCCATTTCTACTGCCAAATTTTCTGGATGAGAGCGAAGAGAAATACATAGCAGTAGCTAACATTTTAATCAAGCAATGAACATGAGACAGTCGATAAAATCAATGTCCTTTTAGCAACGTAATATTAAAAATTGTTTAAATATGATACATGAATTTGTTCATATATGATATGAAATTAATATATAACAAATAAAAAATTTCAAACGAAAGAAAGTTGATACTTATAACGGTAATAGAGCTGAGGATGCGGAAATAAAACAAAGTGAAGTATAAATATATTTTAAATAGTTTATCACTTACTTTTTATTAAAGAAGGGAGTGAATTCATATTAATGAAGCATACCTCCTGCTTGTTTAATTTTAAAATTGAACGTTCAATACAAAATTTTGTAGAATTCAAAATTTTAAATTAACTTCTTTCACCAAACTACATTTGAAATATAGCAAAACATTTTAATAATCCTTTTGAGAGACTTGTTTTAACAAATTTCTTTTGACACAGAATTTTTGGCTCTGCTACATGTTTTTCCCTCTTTTATTTCAGTGACTGATGCGATTATGTGTAAAAAACGCTCTGTAGACCTATGGGAGCAGTATAAGTTGGTAATGAAACATGCTTTACTAGAGGCTTCTTTATTCCATTCAATGTGTGAAGAGGAAAGGAAAAATTCATTTTACACACGGAAACAAAGTTGACTGAAAAAGTAGTACCATAGGATAAAAGGGAGTGCTGGGCTCTAACAACAAATTGATTAAGTCCAAAGAAGATGTAAAAAACTTTCTCCAGTTTCATTACACAAGTAGCCATGTGTAAACAGCGTAGCATCCCCAATATTGATCACGAATAATTGAATCAAATGCTTCCAAAACTATCAATACATATCTCAAAAACTGCATCAGTGAGGAACTTAGAAAGATATTCATCTAAAGAAACAGGACCAGTGAAGCCTGGCAGTTCACTCGCTGTCCGCAAGGCAAAATAACACTAAACATCTTGCAAAACAAAATCCACCGTAAAGTTAAATCTTTTACAAACAAAACTTAGGAAAACATTCTAAATTCTCTCGACGTTGAAGACGGTTCCTTGTTTGTGGAGCATGTTAAAAACGCTCAGGAAAAAGAAGTCTCCTGCTTCGGCTCTTAAAGGCACTGCCAGGATCACACTCTCAGACTCTGATAAGGCATACTCGCTGGAATCTCAATTCCAGGACAATAATATTACTAAAAGATTTACTGATAATCTAACTAACAGGATTGACGAAAATTGTTTTCTTAATGAAAATAACTTTGACGATTCCCCTTCTA
The DNA here is from genome assembly GCA_019973935.1 of Trichonephila clavipes. Taxonomy (NCBI): domain Eukaryota; kingdom Metazoa; phylum Arthropoda; class Arachnida; order Araneae; family Nephilidae; genus Trichonephila; species Trichonephila clavipes. Next base: position 716,329 of record BMAU01021000.1, read on the forward strand.
CCCCCTAAACCTTCTGAATTAATAGCCCATCAAAATCAAAAATATTAAAATAAAAAAGCTAATGGCAGGGAGGGAATTAACAACAAATGATAAAAAAATACCCATTGCCAGTCATTTTCTAACTGGCTGACATCATTAATAATATTTTAATTACAGGGTGTTTTCCAAATTCGTGTAAAAAGCCAAAATTATTTCCACTCTGAAACCAGGAAAACCAGAAATCCCAGCTCTCCTAATTCCTATCGCCCAATATCCTTCTTACCGATCTTAAATAAATTCGCAGAGAAAATTATTCTCTCAAGCTTTATTGATCACCTTAACACTAACAATATTCTTATCTCACAACAGCATGGATTCCATGCTCAATTATCCACATCGCACCAGTTGCTCAGCGTAGTGGAGTACATCAAAACCGGACTCAAAGATAAGCGTTCAACCGGGACCACATTTTCTTGAATACCCAAAAGGCTTTCGATTGAGTATAGCATGTGGCGATACTGTTTAAGCTCATCCGGATTAAAACATCTACTCACTTAATCAAAATATGTTAATTCTATCTATCCCACAGAAACTTTGCTGTAATAGTTAACAATACATATTTCAGAAACATAACAAACATTCATTAACCAAACATAAATTCATATGTACCTTAAGGAAGTATCTTGGGGCCCACTTTATTGAATATTTGCGTCAACAACATCCAAAAAAACTCGTACACAACGATTTACATATATGCAAATGATATTGCGATCCTGAGCCAGCATACAGAACTGAAATGTATTACCCACTTTCTCCACAGACACCTTGTGGAGCTAGAGGATTGGTTCTCCCATTGAAAGACAGCACTGAATGTAACTAAAATGGAGGCCGTCTTTTCCCGAAATACTTACAGAAGTCCAACACCATCACAAATCAATAACGACCCAGTAAATCTGGTCTCAAATCACAAAATATCTCAGAATTATTTTATATAATAATCTCACATTCAGACAACACCTAGCATAGATTCAAACAAAGATCCGAAGATCGGCGTGTAGTCTCTACTCCTTAATTTCTCGTAACTCAAATTTATCAATTAAAAATAAGATGCTTATATATACTCTAACCCTCAGACCAGTAATAACACATGCCTACCCAGTCTGGGGTCATACTGCTCAATCTAATATTAACATTTTTGAAAGAGTCCAAAAATCATATTATCAGACAAATAACAAACACCCGATGGTTTATAAGAAATAAGGACCTCGGGTTTTCGCTTAATTTACAAGCCATTGAAGACTTCACGAAGCAAATTTCTATCAAACTTATCACTAACATTCCACCGATTGATAACAGAGCTTTAAGAAAAATTGAAATTTATGTGATCCTGATCTCTCCTTCAATAGAGACCCCGTAATATCCTCCTCTAATATGTTTATTATATTTTGGATTAATCTGCAACATTCATATTCTTAACATTTTCTCTCTTATTTCCAAACCCCACTCCTCTGAGAAACTCACCCCTCCAATAGGAGGCGACCTGCTTGGCAAATAGAGAGAGGAGCTCTTGTCTTCACCCGAACCAAATTTTTATTTCAAACTCCGATCCTCTACTAATTCGTTGAAGAAAACTGGCTGGAGTACCTAGACCTGTCGGTCTGTAACCTCCTATCAGGTGATTTTAATATGCCTTTACAGAATTATACCATTTACCCAGTGTAATAAAAATATTGGAAATATACAATAAAACTTTCATAGATTAAGAAAATAAAAATTACTTGGATGTGAAGTTTGATATTAATAATGAAAAAGGAACATTAAAAACCACACTTAGAAAAATCAGTGAGAATGAGCTAAAAAGTGGGCGGAGTTAACCTAGCCAATCCGAATGCAGCAAAAACTGTACATCAGAAAACACGGGAGAATTAACATAGAACGTGAATCGAAGTTAGAAGTTAAATAGGGAATGATCTGATTGGCCGAGACAAGAGTTTGGCTTAGTGGGTATAAGTAGTTTTAAAAACTGGGGCATCCAATCAGAGAGTGCCAGAAGTCCAACAGTGATGAACTGCATGACTTGAATGGAAAAATTAAAAGAGAGATGAGAAATAAGAAAAAAATTAATTAAAATCTGGGTTGACCAAGATATCTCTTCGTCTTCTAACTTAGAAGTGGGGAAAATAAGGGGGGATTTCATTAATAGAAGACTTGTCAGACTCATCAATATTTTTAAAGTTAACAGCTAGTTTAAGAATGGTTTGTCTAATGGTTGGGATATTGCACGCTATTCTGAGATATTTATTTCTCATGCACCAGCGTGCATTACAAATTTGTGTTATAATAACATTTTGGGAGTTTTCAATTAAATTAATATCGGTTTTTGCTGCATGACCCCATACTGGGGAGGCTTAGGAGAGTAATGATTTCAAGATCAAAGTGTGCATAAGCAATTTGTTATGTCTACTTAATTTAGACTTTTTACAAATTAGGGAGTAAAGTTTATGTGTGGTATATTTAAATTTATCTCTAATATATGTGATATGTTGTCGGAAAGTGAGGTTTCTATCAATAATGACACCAAGATACTTGGTGTGCTGATACCAGGGGATTCTATGATTTTGAAGAATAATTTTAGAGAGGGGGTGTCTTTTGGAAAAGAAAATCGCTTCCGTTTTTAAAGTATGAGTCTCCAAATGAGTCTCCAAATGAGATAAGTGTTCATTGATGTTCTCAACGAGTGTGTTTAGGTTTCTGTGTCTACTAGGTATGGTTACATAGGTCTGCATATATACAGATAATAGTGTTAGAACATATAATTATGTCATTAACGTAGAGATTAAAGAGGGTTGGAGTGAGAATAGACCCTTGGGCCACTCCTGCATTTACATTTTTAAATTGAGAGTAAGTGCAGTTTATTTTTACAGTGAAAGATCTGTCAGAAACGTAGAATTTAATTAGAAAGATAAGGTGGAATTTTATAGGTGATTAATTTAGTAGACCCGTGTGCCATACTCTATCGAAAGCATTTTGAATATCAAGGAAGACCACGGCCGAGCATTCGTCATTGTTATTTCCTTCCTTAATAAACTCAACTATTCTAAGAAGTTGGTGGGAGTGGAGAGACGAGGACGGAACCCATGCTGCTCCCGAATCAAGGTGTTTTCTCTTTCGAGGTGGTCATTAAGCCTGGCTAAAATACCTTTTTCAGCCAGTTTACTAAGGACAGGAAGTAAACTTATGGGTCTGTAAGATTCAGCTAGGGCTGAATTTTTCCCAGGTTTTAGAATCGGTACAATGACCGCAGTTTTCCACGGTTTTGAAAAGTATCTTAGAGTTAGCCTGTTGTTAATAATGTTAGTAATCTTCTTAAAAATAGTTAGTCGTGGGAGCTTTTTAATTATTTATTGGTAATCCAGTCTCTCCCCAGACACTTTTTAATCTTAATCTTTTTAATATATTGAATAATTTCAGATGGAAGCGGGGGAGGGGAAGAATATCAGTATTGTTAATATAAGAATCCAAGTATGCATCAACAAAATTGGTGATAATCTAGTCTTTGTGTGGGTTGTGAATGTCTTTAAGTCTCTACTAACTCCCAGGACCCCCCGAATGAAACGCTGCAACCTGATTGGGGAAGCGTTCTGTTCCACTAAGCCAGTGTTTCTCAAACAGTGGGGCGCGACCCCTGGGGGCGGCGCGAGCATAGTTATATATGTTAAAATATAACTTATAAATATAGTTTATATATTAAACTTTATGTTTTACATTGTGATTAACAACAAAATTAAATGCAACAAGTTACGATTTTTGCTCTAACACAGTGTTTCTCAAACTGTGGGGCACGCCCCACTGGGGGGCGATAACCTTACGAGGGGGTGCGAGCATATCAAAAATAGAAGGTTTAAAAATAATTAATTTACTGGAATGAATTAAAACAAAATACTTTCAGACATATTAAAAAATGCACTTTTACTCAGATATAATTTATAGGCACGGGAAATCAAGTCATCAAAAATAAAAACTTCTTCAATACCTAATTAGCTATCTTTGATCCTATAACCAAATAAAAAAAACTTTCATTTGATTTGCTGTAATCCCATGATGAGAGATTTTTTTTTACTACACTTTCTTTTAAGCCTAAAATATAACTCTTTCAGAGAAAAAACAGATCTAAGATCCAGAATCGAAAAAATTTAGGAGCATAAAAAATTTATCACTGTCATTATTTTTGAAATACTGCACATTATAGCTGTAATCTGTATGACCTTCTAAGTTATTGGTACAGTTACTTATGACACCTCTCTTACGTGTTTGTTTCTCATTTAGGGAAGTTGTAAGTAATGTATTTCTGTGTTGCGCTTTTTTCCATGCAAAAAAAAAACGTTTTCCACAATTTTTTTTATCAGTAACATATATATTATCATAATGAATATAATTTTTACCCGGAAGTGGTCGCGCGAGACACACAGATTACAAAATCGTTAATTCTGATATAACCGTTTATTTGTTACCAAAGAAAAATTGAAAAGTTCTTGAAAGTAGGTAAGTAAACTTTCTTTTAGTTAATCACGAAGTTGGAATAACGATTTTTATCGTGTACAATAAAATAGTTATAAAAAAAAGGATTGGAGTGAATCAATAACCCCGCTTGACCGTATCGAGTGCGCGCCTGCTTCCGGGTTAAAACATGTTGAAGTCTCTTCGCTTGAAATATTAAAAATAATACAATTATACTTCTTATGAAATTTGTATTATTGTTCATCATTTAACATCAATTATAAATGCTAATTCTTTGAGGCTTAAAATTACAATTTGCTTAAAACTAATTATAATTTGAGCAACCATTTTAAAAAGATCATTTTACATTTTTGTAAACATTGTCGAGCACTTGGCTTTGCTCTCCTTACAATTCAGCTATTATATCAAGAATGTTTTATTTTCTTATAAATGAACTCCTGCAAAGAGCGAGTACTTCAGCCGATATACTTTTAATGTAACAGTGCTGCACAGAGTATTTTATAACTAATTAAGTTACTAAATTAAGAACAAGTTTAATAAGTATAAACGACTTCCATGTGCTTGTCTTGCAAAGAGCAAAGTTTTTATAAGGAATGCTTATGATTAGAAATTGACCCTCTAAATTGTTTTTCTATATTTTGTCTTCGACGCAGCCACCGGATTTTGCAATATGTTCAATTTAAAAATTAGAGAAAGGAAAATTAACATAATAATTATCCTATTATTTATTTATTTATTTTTGCTTAAAAGTAGTATACAAAATTTAAAAATTATGGTACTAATTAGTATGGTTTATAATTAAGATCGCCAATTGTAGCTTTAGCTTCAAAGTGCATTATTATTGAATTCAGTACATTATTAATGTATAGGGGGGGCGGGATAAAAATTGTGATCGAAAAGGGGGCGCCGGTATTGAAAGTTTGAGAAGCACTGCCTTAAGCAATATAAGACCTGACCGTTTTAGCGGTATTTTCCAAACCAAGAACACATCGCAAAGCACTATTAGATCAAGATGTGGGATGGAGGAATCTGTCCAGATTCCAGTTCCCAAAATGAAGTCGTAAGTCGGCATTTTTCACAGTTGGAAAGTCGACGATCAATGTACTGGGTTCTCCCGGCTCCTGAGCGAGTCGACCCGACAACAAATGACTAACTTGGGCCGTTGTATAGCTTTTGGCAACGGAATTAGCCTCGGTCAAGACAGATACACTCTTTATCACATTCCAATGCAAACAATAGACAATTCCGCAACTTCCATTACATCACATCACGTTTTATGTATTAAACGAATATGATTCTGCTCCATAAATATAAAATTGTTGTCTGTAGAAGTTCAAAACGAACAATTTAAAATTCTGAAAGAAAAAAAAAGTAGCGAAATAGAATGATTGATGATTTTTTACTCTCAAAATAAATGTTTTTTGATGAAAATGTTTATATGTAAAAGAAAAAACACGTTTTAAAATGTTTCTGAGAACTTAGTACATCATACTCATTATATTAAGCAGGGGTAGTAACACATTAAACTAATCCAATGGATTTCGCGCAACACATTGAAAAAAATTTACGTACACTGGAAAATTTTGCCTTAATTATGTTTTCAAATGAATCTAAAAAAATACCGTAAAAGTTTTATCTATTCCTTATAAAGGAAACCATCTAATTGTTTTCCTTTTGGAGAGAAAATTGGGAAAAAGAAATCTAGTCTTATAAGACTAAGAAAAGAAGTGTAAAAAAAGGAGAGTGCAATGAGAAAAACAGAGCTAAGTCTTTATACTGGAATAGGTGTTTCCTATGCGTCTTGATGAATGAGGATCGGAAATAGGATGTCCTTAGTCCACTTGTCACTCAGGATGCTCAGGTGGACGTCTAAGACTCAGGTGTCGCGAAAAAAAATTTTACATTATTTTTTCTCTGTAATCAATATATTGATTTTTAGCGCAAAAGATATTCGAAGAGTAGATCTAAATACAGTTGAAAGTATTTATGTATGCTTTTTCCGCCTGTTTTTTAAATGTATAACGATTTTTATTGCATGCAAATATAGATGAAAAGAACATGATTATGTAATTCACCCTTTTATAGCTAACATGAATGCAAACATACGGGACATTCGTATTCAGTTCACTAGAAATGTGTCTTCAAACTGATTTCATTATATTCGCTTAAAAATTTCTTCAAATTCCGCATAGCATCCAATACATTTAACCAAAGATAACAATTTTTAATTTTTCTTAAAAGTTTAATCCAAAACTGTTCATTTAACATTTTTTTCTAAGGTTTGAAAAAGGGACAAAACTTTCAAGTTCTTATAAAATTTCAGTTACACTTCATATAGTTAAGATTAATGATAGTAAAAAATTTTCATAATAAACTAAATAATACGCTTAATATGAATAAACTTAATCAATGTATGTACCTATGAAGTTAATAAAAAAATACGGATGTTTTGAAAAGCTTTCTATGCTGTGTTTTTTTTTAGAAATATTAATCTTTAAATTCAAAGTCAAATGCTTGAATATAACTCTTTAAAATATTTAAATATAAATAAGTATAAAATTCATTATGCAAAGTTTATACTTATTTATATTTAAATATGTTAAAGAGTTATATATTTCAGTATTTGACTTATAATTTAATTATTAATGTTTTGATAATATTTAAAAAACTTCAGTAAATGTTTGTATGTGTACTAACATAATTAAACTACAACATTGATATATCTTCTTTATTCCACACACAATGAACTAAAGAAAACAAATAAGTATCTTTTTATTTAGATGCTAATAAATTAAGTACAAAAAATTTCAATTTTTAAATATTTTCTTGGTAAACTATTACTGCTCATTTTCTTGCCTCAATTAGCAGTGTATTTTTAAGCTCTTTTCGAGTCCTAGGTGCAGAAATCTACAGGCCCCTTTGACACGCACTGGTGGATCGAAAGTCCAGCTTAAACTCCAGCTGTTTAAGTCCACCTTATCTGGGCCTTTCCAAGCCTCGGGCTCCTGGGTGCTCAACCCAGTGCCCAATGTGGATAAACAGGCACTCTCTATTAGAAGATATACTTCGTCACTAAGCAGACTCTTTTCATACAGATACCTCAAACACTAACTATTAATCATGCCTTATATATTTCGTACGAAAGAGAAAGAACTTTATTTGAACTGAGGGGGAGGGATTTATTTTCGAGAAGGGGAATTACTCTTCAGGATGGAATCCACGCTACACGCTATGCTGATATCCCCCCTTTTTATTTATTGACACTATCACGTGTCTATAAGCTAATGGTAACTATATATAGTAGATAACGTGCAGATCACATGTTGAGTGGAGTTAATATTAATATTTAAAAAGAGTAAAAAAATAGGAAATTATGTATCATTTTGTGTGAAAACAAGACTACCAGGTTAAGTAAATAAAATCTATAGATATTGACCGACTACATGTAAATAAAGTAAATAATAAGGAAGAGAAGTCCTAGAGAGATTTTTATTTTGAAACCAAATCAATCTTAGTGTTCCAAAAAACTAATCCTTTAGTTTGGAATATAGGCCTAACGTCATTTAAAGGCTTTGTTCTGCTCAAAATTTATTGTTTGGCACAGGAAACATTGTCATGGTTAAGTTAGCAAAGGATACCGGTAACCATATGATAAGACTTACCTTTGGTGTGTTTCATTATCACGATCTAGCGGCAGTCCAGTAATTGCTACAATTATAGAAAAATACAAGAGAAAAATATTTTTTGCATTGGCAACATGTGAAATGAGACATCACTCTATCCATTACGTCCATTATTTTTGTCTAATATTTTCGGAATCAATCGCATGCATCCATCACAGGGATGAAAATAAAAAAAACGTATTAACTAATGAGCATAATAATAATGCATTTTTCTCAACCAATTTTACGCAATTGTAAACCTTGTTTGTCATTTTTCTCATTACTATTAGATTATATTTGTTTCATGATAAAATAGAACAAAAATCACATCTTTGGTTATTGTAATAATCAGTTCAGGCAAAGTAGAGTTTGAGAAGATATATTACCACCCAAAATATGTCAAAAGTATTTTTACATTTCCATTTAAAAAAAAAGAAATAATATTTATGTATTAGTTTTCATAAATTTAGAAAAATAAGATACATAATTATATTTAATATTATCTGAGGTTTAATAAATAACGTGTGTGTGTGCAATCTTAGGATTGACTCAATTATTTTTCTGAATATCTAGTTTTGATTGTAGTCCATATCAAAACACAATGACCAGGAAAAACAAAATGAAGATCATTAACAATACCGTTACTCATTTTCTTGATATATTCATATTATCTAAAATAATGTCATTGTTAAATTAGCCCCAAAAGAGAGAGAAAATGAAATAAAACTATTAACAAGTTGGCAGCTATCAAAATATGCATTACTATTTAATTCTTTTTGGATACTATTGTAACTGCCTTGTATCGATATATTTGTACATTTTTCTTATGCAACTTTTTAGTCATATTTTACCGAAATAGATTTAGTTTATAAATAAAGTACTTATTTTGAGTGCAATATTTTTTCCTATTAATGTTCTGCTTTTAAGTGTCATTTTTTAATAGAACAATGCAATTTTTTTCAATTGCAAAAACATACTTTAAGCTAAATAGTATTGTAATTTTCTTCAAAAATAAGATGTTTTATGTTTCAAACTTTTTAATCAATACATACAAAATAAAATGCCGATTTTGAGAAAATTTGCTATAGCCTTAACAAAGCATTTATTTCGTTTTTTCGTTAAATGATATCAGGATTTATTTGTTACTTTTTCAAAGAGAAAATTGTCTACTAATGTTCATAGATTTTTATTCTAAGTATCATATCACTAAAATATGCAAGGGAAGAAAAAAATCGAGCCCAGACATTAATTTTCTCTTTAGCCTGGTTTTAATATGTACTTAATATTTAAAATGCTTAATGGAAAAGATAAAATGAGAGATTTTTCATAGAGCGAATTTTTAAAATTATTTTAATATATTTCTACGAAGCAGTGATTTACTTAAAAAAAAGTAATAGGAGGGAAATAAATGCAAATGCAAAAAGTCCAATCTACAAAAATAATAAATTTAATCAAACACACCAATCACGAAAGATTTCAAAGGGAATCGTCAATATCTGTGGTATAATGCATGTATTACAATTTTCTAATCTTATAGCTAACAGCATTTAATGAAAAATACGGCCTCATCGTAACTTAATGCTTTAGAGGAATTTTTTTTTATTGTATATAAAAAAAAATTCATCTAAAGCATTAATGAAGCTCAATATTCTATTAATATTTATTGAATATCAGAACCATGAAGTTACATTTTAATTGTCTTGCATTTTATACCCTTAAAACAAATTGTCTGTATGAATTACTAAGGTTGGAATTAGATTGAAATAAAATTCATTCCCCAATGGATTTCATGATTAAAAAACCGTTATAAAATCGTTCAGGAATGGAATTAGAATTCATCTCATTGCTAGAAAGAGAAATGAAGATGCAGTAAATATTGTGCTACTATTTTTTTCTTTTTAAGGAAAAAAAACAAAGGCAAGGAAAGAAAACCTTGAATTGAGTGTACAATTTCTAAATAAAACTTTTTTAAGAGTAAATAAAAACCAAAAGTTACATTAGAAAAAAAATTAAGTATTATTTTTTTTAATGAAGGCTTAAACTTCATAAAAAAAATTTACAAAGAAGTTTTTTTTGAAAAAAACACACTTTCTTTAATTTTAGCTTGCACATTTTCTAAAATTGCAATGTTCTTCATTAGAACATTCTGTAATTCTTAAAATAAATTCTTATAATGCAAATTATTTTGCAATCTTTTGAGCTTTCATTTAAAAACCAGAACTTATTTTATTTGCTTTTTATAATTTAAGTCAATTATTAATTATATTGCTATTATGATGAATATATTTATTTTATTATAACCTCACCTTGATTATTACATTTCTCTTACGCTTAAATTTCTAAGGACAGTGATTATGTTGTTTTTTATGCCATCTAATCTCGACTGCTTTCGATCCTGGCCCACGAAATTCATCGCGTCAAGGGGCTACATGTACGTCTGTCGTTAGTCTTAGTTTTCAGCAACATGCAGGTGATAGCACTATTTAACTCGGCTCCACACAATTTTCAGGTTGGACACCCTGGGAGGGGGTCAAGGGTCTTCCCCCTGTTTTCCCTATCCACCAACCTCACGAAAATACTTGTTGTTAAACGGCTATTTATAGTATCCCCCATGCCTCAAAGGCACTACTCATTTACAAACCTCTCTGCCTTCTCCAGGATTTGAACACAGGCTCTACGGCAGAACAGTCAGCGTCGCTAAGCACTATACTAAATGATCAACACAGTGATTGTATAATGTACTGCATAATCTGTGTGATAAGTAAAAGAGAGAAGAAATATATTCCAAAGAACTTATTTTTACTTTGTTTCACAGATGCATTTAGTTCCTTTATTGCAAAAAACCAACGTTCCACATTAATTTAAACAATATATTAACTAAAAACCGATTAATTTACAATAGGTTGTAATTAATCGTATTATTACCATTGACACTGACAGTGTAATAAATTTTTTTGTATTCATTGTGTTAAAAAATTTACTATGGGTAAACTTTTTTAAAATAGTTTTATGAAAATTGTTAAGGGAATAGTTCCAAAATTTAAATAAATACTTTATTTACTAAATAATAAATAAACACATAAAGTAGAAAGTGTAATTGTTTGGATTAGTTGCATATTATACTAATTCTTGAATTTTCTAAAAGATTATAATTACCAGACTAATTAATCTTTTGGAAAAACTTTATGTTTCAAATTCCATTTCCATTTTTAAAGATTAATAAAATATTTTAAATAAATTTATTGAACAGATTTGACCCCTGCGGATTTATTAAAGTGGTTAATCAGAAAGGTTAAATTATTTGTATCATCTGATTAAAGGGTATTGTAAATTACTAAAGTATTTTAAAATATCTATCCATCTTCCCAATTGTATTTATTTGTTGTGTCCCAATTTATTGTTCTTTTAATATAAAAAAAAACTCGTTGGTAGTGCAAACTTTTAACATTTTGAAGAATACTTTGATAAATAATTTTTAAAAAAATTAAAAAATAAATATTAATTCAATAGCAATATAATGAAAAATCTAAATTAAGAAAAATACCACATTGGCTTGAGCAGGAACTAGAATTACAATTTTCATTACAAGCATCTGGCCAAAATAACATTAAAGAAACATTAAAATGTATATTAAAAAGTTTAAAAACTGTTTTATATCATGCTTAATAATCATTTACACTAAAAGTATAACAGAAATTCGTCCTATTCTACACATAACATTATTTTCTTAATTTCTTTTCATACCTGCAGAGAATTTGTGATATATTCATAGTCGGAAAACTCCCTTCAAGAAGCAATATTTTTATTCAGTTATTAAAAAACTGATCTAAATAGGATTAGAGAACAAACATATTTTTTTCCAAGCAACATTTTCAGAGCTACACAATTCTGAATATTCAAAATGCAGCGCCTAACTTACAAATGTCTTGAATTTCTAAAGAAATATTAAAATATTACTTATGTATTGCTGTAACTAAAACATAAGTTTCATATTTTCATCCATCGAAAAACTTATCGCTATCATTTTCAAATAATAATGACATCTTCATATCTATATTCTTTACTATCAGCGAATCTCTTATTCAATAAATTTATCAATTTTTTCAAATTGCATTATATTCAGTAATCATTTTGAAAGAACGTGTGGTTGCAATGCACTATGAAATATTCCAGTAATTTTCTCTTTCAAGATGAAAAATTCATTATTTAAAAAAAATGCTTCAAATTAGATGTGCATTCGGAAGAAATATTTCAAAGTATGCTAGAATTGTTTACTGAGCTTTATCAGACATGATTTTTGATTTTCTTTTACCTAATTTAGTCGCTCTATTTGCACCACTCTTCCGACGTTTCGAAGTCGATTCAACCTTTCATCCCTTCGGTGCGTCAATAAATGAGTACCAAGCTTGCTTGAGAACTGAGAGAACACCGGAGATTTCACTTCAGACTGACCACCTAATCAGAACATCTCATGTACCTCAGCGCCCAAGGTCACGTGAACTGAGTCGGGCACAGTAGGCCTTAGGCTCCGATGGGCTATTGTGCCACTGAGTTTAGTTTAGTCCAGTGCAGGGGTAGCCAACCCAAATGACCTCCGGGCCACTTCGGAAGAACTTAAGAAACCCGTGGGTTGCATATATAAAAATGTATATATCTTTATATTAGATTTTGATCCATTACAAACATTTGTTGGAGTGAAAATTTAAAACGGACTGATATATTATTGTTTTCATTGTTTTTCGTGTATATATACAAACATAGATAATATAACAATAATGCAATGATCAAATACTGTTTATGTTGTTTAATAATGTTAATTGTCAAATAATGTTTATGTTGTTTAATAATGTTAATTGTCAAATAATGTTAATTTTAGTTAATCTGTTTCTCAACTCTTTCACTTAGTTTTTGCAAGTCGTTCTCAATGCATGTGTATTTGTGTGTCGTAATTGCTGTATTAGATATTCGGGCGTTAAGTTTGAGCTCGTTTTATGTTTGATAGATCTCAATTTAGAAAAAAAAGAGATTCTCGGTAACAGAAGCAACGTCATAATATAATAACAGATATCGGATTTATTCCTTACAAGAAAAAAACTCTTTAAACAAAAAATATTGTATAAAATAGTCGAATTTTATAAAGTTATAAATAACTCGTGGGCCGCAAAATTATTCAAAGTGGGCCGTGGGTTGGACACCCCTGGTTTAGTCACTCTATGCTTGTTAATTAGTTGTTTAAAATGTATCTTAGCATTGGAAATAGGGGCTTAATTAAACAATCCGTGCTCCCACAGGAAGTTCGATATCACTGACAAAAATGGGACAAGAGTGGTTCGAAAGGTGAAAAAAATATCACGCAACGTAACCACATGTTTTCGTAACCGTGGGAGAAATAAAATATAATTTATACAGTTCTTAGAAAAGTTGTTCAGCTTTAAAGTCTTGTATGAATTTAATGTAGAATAAATGCTTCAAATCCCAAAGATTGTAGTTTATCCGCATATTGTAATTACCATCATTTATTTCTTTAGTTATGTCGCCTTGTTTCATGTTCGTTAACCTGTTAAAAAATTTAGAATATGTTGATTAAAATATTGCTATTTTTGAAGTTGGAAAAAATTATAATGATTAAAAGTTTTATTCTTATTTAATCCTGGTTATAATTTTTAATCTATTAAATTAAGTTCGAGGATTTTTTTGAGCTATATGTTTCAATTTATAAATTCTAATTATATTTTCCACTGAATGTCCTTTCACTTTCTTTTATCATATTGCTCTTTTTAAATCTGTATAAAATATTTTGTTATTTGGCTCTGTTTTAGAGATTTTAAGCTAAAATAAAAATGTATGAATGTAAATTTTTCCGCCTGCGTAAATGTATCTTAATTTTTCAAATTCTCAAAATAAATTATGTGCTAATCACTTATTTTAGTATAAAACCTAATTGTACAAAATAAAATGAATACTTCTCAAATGAGGATTGTGTTCTCAATCTTTGATTATAAATAAAAATATATGTCGTTATTTCTATAGATATTTATCGATTTAGATTGAATGAAAAGTTACTAGGACTCAAAATTTTGTTATAAATCACTTTTTTTTTTTCACAAAATGTTTCGTTTCTTGAAATTATAAAAATGTCCAGTAATCATAGATATAATATTGAATTCAATTAAAACCTTTTGATGAAGCCGACAAAGAAATGGAACATTTACTAAATATAAAAAGAATTTTTGTAGAAACTTAAGAAGAGTTTATCGCTTGTATTATGAATATTGCCAAAGATAGCTTTCATGCTGCTTCATGGGACTAAACCCTATTTTATAATTTTACCTTTCAAATATATATTAGTTAATGAAATATTATTTTTATAATTTTTTCTATAAATATTGTTACGTAGATCCGGGTTCAAGGATTTTATGCAAAGCAGTCACAAAGAAAAATAACAGCTCTTTAAGAGAAATGATAATTTATTGACGAAAATCTAATCTTTGAATTACAGAATTAAGCATAAATTAGCACAGAATACATTTCAGAAGATCTTCACGCCTTCTAAAACACTCAAACATAGTTATCAGTGTATAAAAATACCCGTATGTAAAAGATTATTCACAAGCATAGCCGAACTAATCACTAGTCAAAACAATGCTCACTTATCGCTGGTAGAATCAAGATTGACCGATTGCAGCTGGCACTGCTCTATTTATAAACCAGATGAAAATTTCCAGAAAAATCCGCACGCGTCATAGAGCGTTAAATTAGTGGCGAGATCCTCTACTTTCTAGAAGCATCCGGAGGGTCCCAAACTCGTCAATAGGGTCGCCAATGACGCCAAATTGGCGGCCAACCTGGTCATTAAATAGGATGCTAAATTGGCTCTATCGCCAATATTTCGCAAATTTCTCATTGAATTGCCATTGTAGCATAAAGATCGGCATTACTCATGAATATATTACAATATTAACATAAAATAAATATAACATTGAGTAAAATAAATTCATTACACATCCAAATACAGATTATTTATACAAAATTCGTAACAATATATTCGTCGTAAGTAAAAAAAAAATCAATTAGTATATTATAAATATTGTAAGTGGGAAATATTACACTTTTAATTTAATGAATTGTATGCATTTTCTTCGATTTGAATTACGGTTGGAAAGGATTTTTTTGTGCTTTTATTCAAAATAAATTTATGTTTATTTTCCAAAAATAAGCTGCAAAATTGTCAAGAAGAAAGCCCGTGAGTTGATTTCACATCAACTATGTTATTTGATACAATTTTCTCTTGATCTGACAGCCAATCCGAAGATCTTCTCTCATCCCTATGTTAAGAAAAGTCAGTAGGGTTGACCCCTTTTAAAAATCGATTTTAAGATTTTGATATTTCTATAAACCCCTAATCGGGAGCTTTCCATTGATATAACATACAATCCATTATATGAATTAGAAGTACTTTAAAATGATTTTTAAAAAAATAATCAGCTTATGAACCACGCCCATTTGACAGATATAAATGTAAACAATGTCTTTTTAAATCTGGAGCAAAGTTGCAGAACCTCAATTTATTTTTATTAATACGCAATAGATACCTGTATAGTAACTGCAAATTTAAATGTGTTAGATATGCAAAAAAAAATTCTGAGAAATTTGGAAGCGTGGTTTTAATTTGAATGTTATATTTAATATTTAGTGATTTTACCTAAATTTAAACCTCTGTTCTTCACTTTAAATTTAGTTTAAATAATTAGTAATAATAACTAAATAAAACTTTAAAAGGCTTAGAAAAACGCTAAAAATATTTCAAAAATACTTGAAGTTTTTGGATACTCGAAAAATTTGGATTAAATTCAATACAAAGGTAAGATTTCTTTTCTAAGAATTTCGGTTTTCAAAAACTTATTTTTTTAATATTGTGTAAATTTACTATGTGTATATGCAATTGTGTATACTGAAGTGACATTTTTGAAATATTCTTAAAGCATTTAAATATAAAACCAGTTATCATAACAAAAAATTACAATTTTTAATAAACTCATAATAATAATTGTTCGGTGAACTAAAAGCTTGTCTTTGAAAAAACTAATTATTATATTTAAAAAAAATTCACTTCAGTATAAATATAATGTCTAATTAATATAAATAAAAATTTGAGTCTTTATGTTTAATAGTTTCTGAGAAAAAGGTATGAGATGATACATTAAATGTCATGTTTGTTGTCTTTGCGAGAAGCTTGTTACATACATAAAAATACATACATTTCATGTTTAAGAACATAGAAACAGTTTTATTTTGTCTGTTTTAGAAATCATTTGTCCAGTTTAAAGTAACTTTTGAAGTTTTAAACTTAGAAACGGTCTTGAACAACAAGACATAATGATAATGTGACGAAAACTTAAGAAAAGTCGTATATATATATATATATTTATATATTTATATATATATATATATATATATATATATATATATATATATATATATATATATATATATATATATATATATATATATATAACCAGGTATTTTTAATTCACACCAAAACTATATTGATACATTTCACATTATATTTATGATGCTTTCTGTTCAAATTTGAAATCTGTAATGCATGAAAGCTACAAATTGTTTAAAAATTGATTCAGTATTTGAGAAAATTTTGATGTTTTCTCGTTAAAAAACTGAAAAATGCTGTTCTGGGCAATTTAAGACTTTTTTGTTTATTATTTTATGCAAAATATATTGCAAAGATGCTAATGTTTAATAAAATAGTACAAATACATGCTGTAATTCACGATTTTTGTCATAAAATGGCACTTTATAGTAAAAATTCAATTTTTTGAAAAATGTTTTTAAAACTGTATTCATCTTTTTCTCAGAATATAAGGTATAAATGTACATAAAATTTTTCCCTTATATTACTGATATGTAACTATATATATTCCTGTGAGTTTTTTGAGGAGTTTCCTAAAATATTTGACTGGAGTCTATATATCGTGACAAAAAATGTCAATTTTTTAAAAAATTCATAGTGATATTTTTATGTTACATGTTTTTGAGAAAACTAAACAATACATTTTAAATACTTCACTTTATTGCAAATGTTATTGTTTATTTATTGTTTAGACAAGTTTTTAAGCTTTAATATTCAAAGGTTTTTCAATAATAGCTAACTAATTATAACTCAGATGTGTAATGCTTTTTGCCGTTGAGAGAAGCTTGTGGTATGCATACAAATACACAAATTTCATGTTTAAAAACATAAAAACTGTTTTATTTTTGACTTTTTTCTAAATCTTTCGCACAGTTAAGAGAAAATTTTAAATTTTGAAACTTTTAAAAATTGTGTTTGCATGGAAACGTACAAATCCATAATTCAATTTTTCTAATGTCGTAAAATCACCTATTCCCAAATCATGACTTTTACATATTAATACATGTTTACTATATATTTATGATGTTATAAGGTCAAATTTGACATTTGTAATGCATTGAAGCTAAAAATTCTTCACAGATTGTTACATAATTTGTGAAAATTGATGCAAAATGCTAAAAAGATTTCGCTGAACAAAAACTGAAAATTACTATATATGTATTTTCTGAACATTTTAAGGCTTTTTTGTTTCCTATTTTATGTTTAAAAAATTTAAAAAGATACTATTGTTTAATAAAATAGGGCAAATACTTGTTGTAATTCTTTATTTTTGTAATTAAGTGCATTTTTACACTTAAAATGCAATTATCTTAGAATGATTGTTTTCAAACTACTTGTACCTTTTTCAAAAAATCTAAAAAATCATTATACTTGCAATTTTTACTGCACATAAATAATATGTAACTATATATAATAGAGCTACTTTCTTGGAGATTTTCCCAAAATATTTTGCTCAGAAGCAGTTATCGTAAAAAAATGACAATTTTCACAAATTTCAAAGCGATACTTTTATGATGAATTTTTTTGAAAAAAGTAAACACTATATTTGAAACATTTTACTGTTATTTAAGTAAAATAGCCTAATTATTATACAGCCAAAAAAAATTTTGAAGTTTTTATATTCAACAATTTCTGAGAAACAGGTTCCTAAAATGGCTCAATTTATCACTGTCGGTATAGGCCCTACCAACTAATCTTAATGCCACAAACCCAGGTGGAACTTCTAGTTTCCATTTGATGTGAAATTGGTGATCGCTCCATCATTGTAGTTCCCGAATGATATCATTCAAAGTCAGTCATTTAGCCAAACATTGAATTTATAGTAGATCAAAATGATCTGCATATCGGAACCAGTTTTTTTAGGGAGAAAAATTATTAAATCTAAATAACTGTGTAATTTAAAATTAAATGTGGCACAGATCCACCAAGATAGATATAAGTGTATAAAAAGTGAGATCAGGGGTATATTTCTTAATAATATTAAACGATCATTAGTTTTAGTTAACAATTTTAGAAAAGGCATTTTACTGCATTTCTTATGATGTTCGGCCTTCTAGTTAAAATTTTGCTTACTACTTTGATACCATAATTTTCCATAATCCAGTGAGCATTTAAAATTTGTCTAACAATTAAATGTTGTGCTCTTTCTAAATAATTTGTGTGTGTTTGCTGCATTTCTCGGCACGGAGGAGGCGACGGGGATGATAGGTGTGCGCTTTATTTTATCTACTTAATTCCGAATTAAGCACAATGATGAACAATCATTCGTGGTAACAATTCAATCTCTTTTTATCGTCTGGCTTAATATATATCTTTTAGACAACAAAAAATAGTGTGTATGAAAATAAAAAAAAATGCAAAACTTGGTTTTAATATTTATTTTATTTGTATAGAATTCATGAGAGACACGTGGACTCATTCGGTGATGCAGAGCTAAAAGAAAATAATAAAATTATACAAAACTTGGCTGTAATAAAAATGCAAACTCGTGATTTTGGAATTTAATGAAAATTTAAATCGTAAGCTTGCAATAATGCAACAAATATCATATCAATTGCAACGTTTCTTTACAAAAGTTTATTCCTTTTTTTAAAGGAAAATATATTTTACATTTCATAAGAAATACAAAAAAAGGTAATAGTTACTCAAAAGGGATAAAATTGACGCAAAAATGTAAGCGCCAGTTCACTGGAACAACGCGAACAGTGTGTTTATTCAAATCCAAATGCTTTCAATTCAGGAAAAAAATAAGCAAAATTGAATTCAGCTTTAGTATAGATCCTGAACTTTGCCTCGTAATACAGAATTGAGCTGGAATATATATATATATACATATAGATAGATAGATAGATAGATATTTTAACCAAAAACTTATTGTGAGTTTGGAAGCATTTCTTATACGAAAAAATGAATTTCCTTAATATAAATACAAGATTTCTTCACTTTTCCCAGTGTTACAAAACATCTAGACATATTTTTTTTTCAAAAAAAATTTGTGGGTACACAATTTATTTTAGAAAATATCTGGCCTTCAGAGTTAAGAATAGATGCATGGACATGTTTTTAAGTTGATGGCATTTACGTATAACTCGCACATGCGCGTTTAGAAGTTATTCAAACGTCGAGGGAGGATCTTTAGAAAGTGGATACACGAAGAAGCCTAATGCACACAGTTTTCAAACAATTCATATTTATTTCAAGGTATTCTCTTTTTAGAAAAAAGAGGAAGAGAGAATGATGTATTTGTGTATTTTATTTCCCATAATATTTTATCAATTTTGTATTCTGAATAAACAAAATGAAGGATATAAAAGTGTAACACAAAAATTTACATTACTTTTAGATGTACTCAGAAGATTTTTGTACAGATATATTTTTTATCAGGAAAACTTAAGAAGCTCCTCAAAAGTTCAAACCAGCCTATATAAGGAAGATGCAGAAAAGTGTGACAAATCTTTACGGCACTGTTCCACTAATACTCTTAGGCGTATTTGAGGATTGTAAATTCGCGTATATTTCCAATTAGCTCTGGAAGAAAAAATGGGATATTAATTAAATATATGGAATATAAATTATTGTATTTAAGGAGAGCATTGTAAGTTAGCATTTAGAAGGCGATTGAGCCAAGAGCCGTAGTAACGAAGTGAAGAAGATTCAAATGGATTGCGAGATTAAAGTATTGCTGTTATTATTCAGCGTAGCCTTAGAAGAGTGATCTACCTGAAGAGGACGGCATTCCAGCCAGGTAATATATTTTAACTTAGTATATCTGACCACAAGTGTTAATATATAATAAAGTTAGTTAAATTTTAATGAATGTTAATAATCCAAGTTGCGTGTATTTCTCCTACTTCCTATTCCGGTAAACATGTTCAATATTGAGCTTAGTACTTGATTAATTTCATATTTTGTAATTTAATTTAATAGTAAAGGTAAATCCCTTTGATTTAGACATAGTATTTACTATTTGTAATTAGAAGGTTTTGAATTGAAACTATTGAATAAATATAATTTGTTATAATATAAATGACGTCTGGTTATTCTTTGCCTCAAGTTAATCTTAGTGTCCAGGGGGACACTAAGATTAACCTAGGGGGTTCTCACAAAAGTAAAATCGGAGTCAACATGTTAACAGTAACTTTGTGTTTCATTTGTATTATGCGAAATTATGATTACGGAATCGAACCACTGTATTAAATATTTGTGTAATTTTCGAATTGGTGCTGTCTTAAATTTGTACATATGTGTTTTGTGCGTACATGTGTAACAGAAAATCTACTGTAATCACTAGATAATACTAGAATAAATTACGCTTTGTACCTGCATGTTAATTATGAAGACATTTTCTACTAATTTAAGACAATCTGCTCAATATAAATTCATATAAATTTAATTATAATTGAATTCTGGATTTCTCTGTTGCAATGTAATGCAACTACAATGCAGATCTGTTGAGAAACGAACCTTGAGGTTCTTAGTTTGTTACATTACTTAGAATGATACGCAATTTTAAACATGAATTATTAAAATACACTACTAGTCATTGAAATTGCAACACCAAGAAGGCGACATGCTATTGACGTGATATTTAAACGACATGAAGAAGGTGCTGTTATATGCAAATAATAAGCTTCTCAGAGCGTTCAAACAAAACAGGCACCTATACAGACATCTACAATGTGTTTAAATGAGGAAATTGTTCAACCGGTTTCTCATACACAAATTTCATTTGAATGTTGTTGCCTGGTTAAAAGTTGTTATGATGACTCCTGTAAAAAGTAGAATTGCGTACCAAAACGTTTCTGACTCTGGTAAAGGTAGAATTGTAATGTGTCAGGATTGCAGTTTATCGCATCGGAGTATTGCTGCTCGCGTCGGTAGAAATCCAATCACTATTATCAGAATTTGGAATTGATGGGTTCAGGACGGTAATGAGGGGCACCGTGCTAGGTATCAACGGCTCTCTATCACTAGCAGCCGATAATACAGGCATGTTACCCACATGGACTTAAGTAATCATGCAGCCTCGTCACGAGCCCTGAGTCAAGAATTGGGATCGTCCGCAAGACAAATGTGTCTGCATAAACAGTTCGATGACATTTGCCGCAGCATGGACTCTCAGCTCGGAGACCATGACTGATGCTACCATTGACGTTATATCACCGGTAGGAGTGTCTTCAATGGTGTAATCAATGACGAACCTGCACGCAAGAATGGCTGGACGTCCTTTTTTTCGCTAAATCCAGGTTCCCTTTACAGTATCAAGATAATCGCATCCGTTTTTGATGGCATCGTGAAGAACGCACATTGACAGCGAGCACATTGACATCGTCCTCCTCATACTGGCCATCACCTGGCGTAATGATATGGGGTACTATTGGATCCAAATCTCGGTCACAACTTGTTCGCACTGACGGCACTTTAAACAGTGCATGTTAGATTTCTGGTGTGTGGTTATACCCTTTTTTCAAGCCCTGCGAACCCGACGTTTCAGCAGGATAATGCAGGACCGTATATTGCCGGTATTGTATGGACGTTTCTTGATAAGGAAAATGTTCGGCTTTTGCCCTGGTCTGCATGTTCCCCAGATCTCTCACCAACAGAAAACTTCTGGTCCATGGTTGCCGAGAGACTGGTTCGTCGCCATACGGCAATGAACTACAGTTGATGAGCTGTGGCATCGTGTTGAAGCTGCATGGGTCTCTGTACCTCTACATGACATCCAATCTCTGTTGGACTCAATACCTAGGCGTATAAGTGCTGTCATTACTGCCAGAGGTTGTTGCTCTGGGAACAGATTTCTCAGGATATATGCACCCAAACTTCTTGAAAATTTAATTACTTATTTTTTCCAGTATGGTATATTTGTCCAACAAATATAATTTTGTTATCTGCTTTTATTCCTGGTGTGTAGTAATTTTAATGGTCAAAAGTATATATATCCCCCGCAAAACTAAGTTATCATAAATGAGCTGATAAGTTAGTTAGTTGAAAGTGATAATGTTACTGTTAAATACCTTGCTTATCCCGACAGTGTCATAATTTATATAAAGTATGCGTTTCCTTTATTTTATATTTATACATAAATTCGAGAATTATACCCGTAGAAGTGTGACGTTAAATGAAAAAAAAATATATTGCATTGGTTAAAGTCAACTTTTGCCGAAAGTGAAATAAATTTAGCATCGTAAACGAATTAAAACTGATCGGCATTTCATATATTTTTCTCTGGTCGAATTCAGTGATATAGTATAAAACGCTAAAATAAAAAAACTGTATTTTTAATCATGTGCATGAAATTTAAATTCAGTTAAATTTTTATATATTATCGAATTATATATTTTTAGGAAATATCATAAATGACAAACAAGAAACACACACACAGACTCCTTTTCGCAAAAATAGCTCTGCAATATTATTGGAGTTTCGGAACTATTATATCTCTCTTTTTTCTCTGCTTTTATTCGTATTTTCTTCCCTAAAAGGTTTTGTTACAGCAATTTTTCTTTATTTCATACGAACTTATATCGTAAAATGCATCAATAAATGTCGACAAAGAGGAGTGAACACAATACAACAGAAAAATAAAAATCACATTAATAAAATGTTATCATAAATGGAGAATGATATATATATATATATATATATATATATATATATATATATATATATATATATATATATATATATAAGAAATATCCTCCTCCTCTTTGAAAGATGATTCGTAATTTCTCTTAAATAAGTTTCGTAAAATAATTTATGGAAATGGACATTGCTTATTTTTATCTGACAGTTATTGAAAGTATTTATTTTCAACGGTTTTCTTCAGACATCCAGCATGTTTCAATCAGAAAAGAGGAAAAGGTGATATTTTTAATATATTTCTTTTAAATATTAGATCTGGCCGGGGCGTGGGGTTGGTTTTTCGCTGGCCTTCTGTCCACGAGGTTGCGGGTTCCACCCCGGCCCAAGTAGGTGGATTTTCATGATGCAGAAATTCGACAGCGACCATGCCGTTTGACTATACAGCATGTGAAAGATCCCTAGATTGTCTGTTTGGATTGGATGCTCTCGGCAAAATCAAATCCTGGTACAGGTTCGCATGGTGAGAGCTCAGGGGCTGACTTCTGGGGAGGAAACTGGGTGTCAAAATGACCTGTGGCGATTGGTATCCGCCTTTAGGGCACCGCACTAAAAAGTGATACCAGCTTCCGGGGGATGCACTCAGTCTGCAAGGATCAATGTCCAATTCGCAGGCCATTAGAAATAAAGAAAAAAAGAAAGTTATTTAATTCGTTCGGGGATAGTCCTATTCGGCATTTCTGAAATGTACTTTACAAAATTGCGTTTAACAAAATCTTTAATTTTAAATTAAATATTGAAGATTTTATATTTTTGTCAGTAAATTATTTTATTCAAAAAGTCTAGAAGTGCCTAGTTTAGTGCACACACAGCATCGTTTGAAGTAGAAAAATATGTCACCATTTTTTCGAGATAAATAACATAGTTTTTAAACAAAAGAGATAACGATATATAAAAGTAAGTTGTGCGTGTTTAGTTAAATCAAGAAAAAAAATGTATTTAGATTAAATAAAAACAAGTATTTGTCTCTAGAAATAAATGAGCTATGTTTCTTGTTGAGCAATGATTTTATGTTCTATTTGTTATCTTATATTGGTTTGTATTTTGATTCTTGAATCTAATCGCCTATCACTATTCACACACACAAGTTTGATTTTCTTTTATTTTAACAAACGTGTACGTAAAGAAAGTTATTGAGAAGAATTTAAAATATCAAATAAAAAAAATTCAGATTCATAATTATGGTAAATGGTGCACTGAGAAATAATAATATTTCTATTACCAAGGTTAATGAAGTAGGTTTAAAACTATTTAAACTTGTTTTTAAATGTAGTACCCGATTATGTTCCCACCGGATTATACAATTCAACTTATAATTATTTATGAAATGTAATTTTTAGAATTTAAAATCTCTTAACACGAATCAAATTTAAAAAACCTCACGAAAAGAAACTTAGAAAAAATATTAGTAGTTATTTCCCGAAAATGTATGGTACGTACATACACACACACATATATATATATAAATGACATGTTTCACTAAGCTTTTTTAAAAAAAACTCGGTTTTATTCCGCTAGCTATCCAGAGATGTTACTCTGAGAGAAAAAGGACGCCAAGTGATAATCTAAGTGGCTTTAGTACTTGTGTCCATAGGTGAAGTACCGTTATGGGTTACTCTTGAAAGTTAATGCTGTAATATAGGGCTATAAAATATAATGATCTGGGATTGAAACTATTTTGTGTTTGAGCTATCTGTTCGGAGAAATAATGGAGTGTTTAATTTAATACTTGAAGATATAATGGAAAATAATAGTGAAATGTTGTATAGGGAATATAATTGTAAATCTAATTATCCTTACACACACACACACACACACACACACACACACACACACACACACACATATATATATATATATATATATATATATATATATATATATATATGTATATATAATAGAACATTTTAATATCTATCTTCAATTTAAATCAGGGGATAAATTTTGTCGTCTCCGATACAAATCTTTCTAAAATGAAAAACGTTCAGTAATTCTTTTTCGTTTCTGTTCTTTTTATTGTTTCCTTCAAAGTAAACTTCTAAAATATTGCAAAATTTACTTCTGGTAGAAGCTACATGATTCTGTTAAAATATTCGTAGCATTATTAGAATAAATCATGCTTTCACGTTTTTTGGAAGTTAGGTATTAAACTCGAACAAATATATTAAAAAATGGTAAATGCTTCTGATAAAACGGAGAATACTTCTTAATTAACACAAATCGTCAAATTTTATTGTAAGAAGAGCCACAATAATGCATATGGGAAGATTGAAAATGTAATTTTATTGAGTATCAAATGGGAAAATATGCCCCATCATTTATTTTCTTAAAAATGTGCTTCATTGACAAATTAGATACCAATACACTTCAGAATAATAGTATCATAAGTGCACCACTGTATTTGTACAGATTTTTTCTGAAAGTGTCTGTCGGAATTGTGAAAGTTAAAAACAAAAAAAAAACATTTCGTACGTAAAATAAAATTTAACAAAAGATTAAATTTTACACTTCGACACTTTTATATAAAGCAAATAACTCAGAAAATCATCCAAAAGTGAAAAATACTGGAAAAAAGGGGCATAAGTAAGCTGAAATACTATTACGATTCCTATTTACAAAACGCTAAAACCATACTAAGTTGCTTAATAAGATAGAAAGATTATATACAGAAATAAAGTGCTTTATTTTAAGTCTTAAAGGAAAACAAGTTACAAAAGGTTGTTTATTTCACTAATGAGAGGTCAATTAACCTTCCCAGTTGTATAAAAGATTAAAAAAATTAATTCTCAGAGAAAAAAGTAACAATACTTTTCTACAGTCGAACTGTTTTCCATATGTCGTGATATATAAGGGTTAAAAAGAGATAGTCCTTTTATTTCTCAAGATATCCAGGTGAAAAATTGGTTTCTACGAAATAAAAATAAGGTTCTATTCATTGTTTCCCCCTCTTAATCAATTTATTGATAAAACTGCTTTGTAGCATGCATAAAAAAGAAAAAAAAAGAGGAAAAAACTTATAAAGACATATTTATGTATAATTACATTATTAATCCTGAAAAAAATTACAATTATTTATTTCATTTAAATCATCCCTAGGGGGAGCCTGTAACCCCTACAGGACGCGTTTCTAGGTATCGGATTGGGGAATGCCTCTATTAGTTTTCCAAGTGGTAGAAAAGAAATAATAAAAATAAAAATAATAATTTTAATGCCATATATAGAAGCCCGTAAATGGTTTTATCCTTTATAATTTTAATGCACCATAAAGGACTAAAAAGTATAAAATAATTTCTCTAACTCTTATAAAGGATAAAACCACTTACGGATTTCTAACTTTTCTAAATCATTCTGAAGACTCATACTTGGCAGCTTTTGATAGCTATTGAAATATTTGTAAGGTTGTAAACGAAAAACATGGGGGCATTCAATACATAAGTACAAATAAAGAGTGTAGAGAGTATTTATCACTAAAAGAATTTAATTATTGGTTCCCATTATTTGCAGTGCAATAAAATC
Organism: Trichonephila clavipes; assembly: GCA_019973935.1. Lineage (NCBI taxonomy): Eukaryota > Metazoa > Arthropoda > Arachnida > Araneae > Nephilidae > Trichonephila > Trichonephila clavipes. Next base: position 743,074 of record BMAU01021000.1, read on the forward strand.
GTTAGTTGAGCTCTTAATGTATCAATTATCTGTTGCATGCGCCCCATGCTTTTCGTTTCCCGTCCTGTAAGTATTTTAATAGCTATCAAAAGTTGCCAAGTATAAATTTAATGGATAATTTAGAAAAGTTAAAAATCCGTATGTGGTTTTATCCTTTATAAGGATTAGATAAATAACTATAATATCTGGTCCTTTATAAAAACGTGGCACATTATTTTTTATATTTTATTACTATTTTCCACTTTTTGGGTTATGCGAATGGAATTTTTGAATTGATTTTTAATACTTTGATGACGCAATTACAGAGACATGCGATAAATTGCAACTTCTTCTGGTTATATCTGAAATAGTAAGATGTCATGGACTTGCCACTTCATAACACATTGGAGAGCGTTGAGTCATAATGATGTAAGGCTCATCTCTTTTAGGCATGAATTTAGCTGTCTTCTTCTGGGCAGAGGAGATGAAGGGTTACCCAGACATTATGAACTGGACGAAACAGAGCACCGTTTGCTTAAGTTTTTAATTTTATGTTGTCTCCTTTGTGATTTAGAGCTTGGAGATCGCTAAACTTCTGATCTTTTTCGCCAAATGCCTGATCTTGCCGGTTCAACATTTATTAAGTAAAAAAAGGAAAATTGGAGTATCTTCTGAGCTATGGTCCAAATTTTAAGTCTCTAACTCATTGGGAAAATAGTTTAAAATAAATTACAAAATTCTATCCGGACAGATCGACAATAAAGCGAGTTAATAAATAAACATGATAACCTGGGGCTCTCTTTGAACCCAGAGCCACGAAATTGAATACTTTGACACAACTCGACCCATACTACCGACAGGTGGTCTTTGTTTGTGTAAATTCGAGTAAGTTTCGTAGTTATGGGGCCTCTGTCGAAATCACGACCCACCTATTCGGGGGCCCCGGTAACTTCTTTTTTTCACATTTTCATGCATTGTCATCCACTTTTGAGCAATGATCTAAATTCCAAGTCTAACTCATAGGGAAGTTAGTTTAAAATCAATTACAAAATTCCAAAAGGAAAAACCAGAAAGCGAGTTAGTAAAAACATGGTATTAAAATACTTTCTGCTGACCAAGAGGCATGAGGTTTAGTCAGTCTTCTGCCCAAGTAGTTCCTCACCAAAAGGGAAACTGCATAATACCTTTTGCCATGGACCAACTGCTTTTTTTTTTATTTTTACATTGTATCGTCCGTCGCGCAGGTAAATCAGGGATGCGCACAGGACTTGGGTAGTGGGTTTTGCGTTCGTAAAAATCTTCCAATTATCTTACTGAAATGCTGAAATGCAATAGTAATGGATTAAGTACTGGAGTTACAAGAATTAAGTTAGACCAAATTTTGGAATTGGCTCTTAGACTACATGTGAACATTATACCTCTTCAGGAAACTAAATTGTGCGGGCAGAAACTTCTGAATGCTAAAGGATATAATATCATCCGAGCTTCAGGGGAAGACGGCTCATATTTCTTATTTATGACATCCATTTTCAGAGACTACAATACATTGGCAATGAAATCTCGGATCTCAAATATCTAGGTATAACTGTCCTATCTAAAGATCGCACTATTACCATCAAGAACCTCTATGATCCTCCAAATAGTCAACATCTTGATACAAGCATGATGGAAGATATGTTTGATGAGAACACTTGGAGACTTCAATGCCAAGAATACTACCTGCGGTAGCACTATTACAAATGCAAGAGGTTCGGAACTTAGTAATTTGGTCAACTACAAGGTTTTCTTGTCTCTAAATGACACTCACGCTCTCCGCTCTAACAATTACGGTTCTACTGATGCCATGTATTTGACATTTATAAGTCCTGCCTTATTTCCTTACAGTTCGTGGAGGGTACTGGACAATATTAGCAGCGATCACCTTCCTATTTTAGTCGAAATCGATCTTAAATTCAATCGTACTGGTGTGAAGAACCTCCACTGGAATTTTAAGAAAGCCAACTGGAGTCTGTTTTGAAAATATCTTTAACGATCTTATATCGCAAGAACCTATCTCAGACAACTTGAAAAAGGAAAGGTCCCATTCCAAACACTCCGTTTTTACAGCTACTAAGCCTTCAATCTCCAGGGGGATAAGTAAACAAAACCTTTCTTATTTTGCCCACAATTCAGATCTTATTGAGCCATTAATTGCCCAAACGGTGGAACTCTTTAAAACAATTGCCCAAAATAGTGGCTTGGACAAAAAAGAATTGAATTGAATAAGCTGAACGCTGAAATTAAGAATATGCATGTACAAGTCAAAAGATGTAACTGGAAGAATCTATGTGAAAAGTTGGACTGTATTACCTCCAATACTAAGTTATGGAGACTAGCCAAGCAGATGAGTAACTGAAAGCCTTGTAATCGAGAAACTAATGATATCATTAGTGATAAGGGCCATGTCTCGCGGGGGATGATCGGGAAGCGGCAGAGACCTTGGCTCAGAACTACTCAAATGAAAGTAGGCTTGATTTCCGTAGTTCTGACAAACACTTGACCAGGGTCACCAGAGATCAAATCAATTCTTGTAACTTCTCACGGAAAACTCTCAAACTTCCAAGACAGTGGAAATCGGACATCATTATTCCCATTCACGACCCATCCGGTATAGTGGTTAGCGACGCTGATTGACTGCAGTGCCGTAGGGCCTAGGTTCGGATCCCGGGTATGGCATGGATGTTTGTGTTGTAATCCATCTATTCTTTGTGACATCTACGTAAGCCCTCGTGTGGTACTTTGTGGTAAACGGGGTTATAAATGTTCTCAATAAAAAAAAATCCCGTTCATAAATCCAACAAGAATGTTGGTCTTAGGACAAGCTATTGTATATTTCTCTTACCTGAATCACTTGCAAACTAGTGAAAAACATGGTGTTGCGGAGATTGACTCACCATTTACACACTAATAACTTAATGCCTGTGAAGCAATTTGCTTTCCGTAAGGGTCTTTCGACTATTGACCAAATGTTATACTTCATCCAGTGTGTTACAAATTATCCAGACCATACCGTTAAGCGTTTGTCGTATTTGAAAAATTTTGCATTATTTAATTATGTACTTCATTACAAAATAGGCAACATCCCAATCGTCTTGAAACAGCCTTAAAACAATCAGCTTCAACCATAAAATAATCGCTATTCCAGTTCAATTCAGTACTGGGCAAAGCATTGTCGCTACTTCACACTGTTATATGTTACTACTAATTGTTACAGTTACAAATAGAAGAAAAATGCATATTTATCTTGAAAATTGTACAGGAAAATTGATAGATTTGTGCCTGCTTGATTTTATAAAATATTCCTCTAAATTTTTAATACATAGTTCTTAATTGAGTTTCTTGCTGCAAAGTAGCCTACCTGGGTCGCTCAGGAAAGCCCACCGAGCCGCTGATCTAAGTCAATGGTTCACGCGACACTATTGGTAGAGAAATATTGTGGCAGCAAGAGAAGAGAGAGAGAGAGAAGAGAGAGAGAGAGAGAGAGAGAGAGGAAGGCAAAGTAAAGATGTGGGGTATTCCGTACGTTTCACCTAGGTTGAATGAAAGTCAGCCACTGAAGGGAGGAGTTCAACGCTGCAAAAATTTTTGTTAAATATGCAAAAAAATACAAATAAACGAAATTTTAAAAAAAATGGGACATGATGGAAAAATTTCATTATTATTTCTGAAATCAGCACCAAAAAATGCAGTAAATTCAGTTATCATTACTCATGCATTTTTTTCATTGTAACTCTGTGTAACTGATAAAGTTTCAATGTTTCCCAAAATTAGGGATTGTCATTGGAAGATCTAGATATTTATATTTGTTCCTGCGATATAAATTATTAAAATAATTTCTTCGTCTCATAAATTTAAAGATAGCTCTTTTAATAAGTAAATCGTCCAGTAGGTTTTGATAAATTGTTTCAAAATTCAATTTCTATAAGTAAATCTAGAATTTATCATCAGATTGAAAAATATATAAATATATGAAATATTAATTTTATCTCAAAAAGTATCGGGTTTCGAAACAAATCTAATGAAATTAATTCAAAAAATTGCGATAAAATGTGTTTTGAATCTTGAATGTTTTCCTTGTTATTTAATAATTAATCTCATCGCAACGGAGATTGATACAAATAAATACAATTTACTTGTAAATTTATAGAATTTGATTAAGGAATTATAATAAATAAAAATAAATTCTTGGTGGCAGAAATGTTAAAATAAAAATATACTTATAAATCTTTTTTGAAAATTTGAATTTGGCTTTTATATTTTGTACAAACAATCAATAAAAACATCGAAATCCTAAATAGTAAAATACTTTACACTGTAACAGGTTTTCAAGAAAAATATTTACTAATTTTTAATTTATACACACACTTGCCTAAATTAATATTAGTCGTTGTGTACAATTACTGCTTTTTTTATAATATGGTTTTGAGATGTAATACAAAACAGGTAAAAAAGTTAGAAAAATAAAATAAGAAACTACGAGAAAATAATTTTTTTTTTAAATTTATGAGAAAATATGTACCAACCAGTTGCGGAATAAATTTCTGAATTATTCTGTGCGTACTAAAATATTTATAGCGTTTAAATAATTTGATACGATTCGCTAGTAACCTTTCCTTGCAATGATAAATTCATATCCAAGTTTTTGTTTTTGAATAAAATGGTCATCATACATTCAATTTACCATTTTTTTTATTTAAAAAATACATGCGGGGTCCTAGTTTAAAAAGCATTAACACAGAAAAAATAAAACATGCAACAAAAACATCGGCATGCTGCGGCGATATTAAATTTTTATTACTTTCACTCCAAGCACGTGAAATTTAATCGGGAATCGTCTGTATTAAAGTTTAGATATGCTCTTATCTTTTAACTGCCATAGCCCTAATGCAAAACGTAGACCCATTATATATTTTCCTTTTTATTTTTTCCCGTTATGCAAAAAAGAATTCTCCATCTAAAGCATTAGTGCCATTCTAGGAAAATGTATTAATATTTACGAAATAATAGAGCCTAGAGGCTACGTTTTAATATTCTTGCATGGAACTTTTAAAACACCCCCTCTCTCTTTGCGAATTACTAATGCTGGAATTAGTTAGAAAAGCAATCCATTCCACTGGGTTTCAAGATTACGATGCCGATATAAAACTACTGTTGAGATGGATGCGGGATTGATCAAGAAAATAAAATGTGGGTGTGCATGGAATTAGTTTCTTTAAAAAATAGACCCATCAATTATTTGCAAGGATTATATCAAGCTTCCCTGATAAGCTAGGCTTAATGTATGCAAATTTATAAATTCAATGAAATGTTGTTAGATATAATGTAACAGAGTGCACTATAAATGCATTTTAATGCTAAGATTAAAGTATTCCGTTAGCAGATTCATTTCAATTTACTATAAATATCAATAAATCCCCCATTCCATATCGCCCAAATTCAAATAATTTGTTCTACTTTCTTTCAACGAAGCTTATTTTGAATTACTTAAAATAACTTCTAAATGTTTTTTTTTCGTTTTGTAGTAATTTTTTTTTCTGTTCTGTAATCATTTCATTTAAAAGCATTAACTGGTTTAAAAATAGGTACTTCAAGTCTTTATCATAGTTCAATTAAAGCTAAATGCAAGCATGTGTATATATTTAGACAGGTATAAATATAATTTTAAATGTACACATATAACTATAATTTAAATGTACAGATATAAATATAGTTTTAAATATGTACAGTACAAATATAATTTTAAATATACTCTACTTGTAGGAAAGAAGTTATTTGAATACCAAGGAAACAATAAATAGATAGATGCCATAGTTTTTAATAGCATTGCAGACTGAAGAATCTTTTTAAAAGTTGAGCCATTTTTATAACTAGACAAGCTTCCAACTTTTCTGTTGATAATGCTGAGCGAAATTCTATTAATTATGAAAGAAGATAGTTTTTTAAGCCCATTACCAGAAAAACTTTTACTTACATAAAAACAAAAACATTAGAAAATGCTTAGATCACGATCGAATTAAAGAACAAAATACACAAGTTATTTCCAGATTCTTTTATCTAAATACAAATTCAAAGGTAGAAAAATAAAGGCTCAGTAGAAGCAAAATTAATAATTATTCTTAAAAAAATCTATTATAAACTAACATTAATTAAATCAAACTAAAACTGTGGAAATAGAAGTAATAATTTCGTTTTCAGTTTCATATACTATAATAGCAATATTCTAGAAATAAATATCTCATAAACAAAGCTAATTAGAGTTTTGCTTTTTATTAACCTTCTATGTACAGTGTGCTCGCTGTCGTCCGAATAATTTATGGACGACAAGAGCTATAGTTATACAAGTGGGGTCTAGATATAGAAAAAAATAATTGTTTGTAAAAATTAGTTGCATAATTTGTAAACCGAATAATTATAAAGATATGAAGCACGTAAATAGGGATACGAAATTTTTAACTTAATGTATGCATAAAATATTTCCTTTTTTTTTCATTGTTAAATTAAAATAATTGCTTCAATCATTACAAATTCATTTAAAAAAAGCTAAACATTTTATGTATTTACTTCAAAATCATTAACAATAAAGAATATTCAACGTATAAGAAACATTTAAACTCTTTAAACTCATAAACAAAACTAAAAAATAAACGCTCAGAAATGTTTATTATATATATCATACATATTCGTATTTTAAAATTCATATGTCATTACATTAGAATGTTGATATACACTTCTAAAATATACTTAGTATTTTTACTTATGAATAAATGAATATTTAAATTCTGCATAAGAATTCGCATATTTACTCCTAGAATAACGTTATTTCAAAACAGATATTTTTAAAAGCCTTTTTAATGTCTTAGCTTATAGTCTGATATTAAAGTGCTAAAATGATCTATGTAAATTTCATGAATATCTAATAATTGCTGCTAATTTGAATGTTTTCAATGCAAAAATAAATGTTCTGTTTGAAATATTTATAATGAACAAGGAGTTTATTTTCCGCATTGCAGTAGTTGATACATATAGGTGGTTTATATTGACTTTAATTGGAGTTATTCATTGTTATTCAAATATCGCGCATTGTTTTGGATTCAGATGAAAGTTTTTAGCTAAAAATATTAACATGGCATTTTTATTTCTTTTATTCAAATTTTTAGTGTCAGTACGAACAAAAATCTGTCTCTGGTCAAGAAATTGTTAATACACTTTTTTTACAAATAAGTAATTTTTTTAAAAAGTATACTTATAAAACTACAAAAAGGCATATTTAAATCCAGTAAAATATTTAAAAACTTGAACACATTATTAATTTAGTTATTTAATATATTTCTTTAATAATAAAAATATGAATATGTGTTTTTAGGTAAATTAAAGTACATTTAATCCGTCTTGATGTTTTGTGTTTTTTGATGACTTTTATTTTCTAATTTTATATATTTAACCAAATGGAATTAATGTACTATTATTAAAAGCTAAATAAAATATCTCTTAGATTAATTATAGAAACTCTATGAAACAATTTTCAAAATATTACTAAATAACTAAATTAGAAACACTATTAGTTCAAAGTTGGTGGAGTGTTTATACACGTCGCACTTAAATCAACACGAGGGCTATTAGCGAAATAATTCGTAATTTTAAACCATGAAAATGTATACATCTTATTAATTTAATATTCTTTGTGCATTTATCTTTTAATATTTGTTATTTAGTGAATATGCTCCACACATTTTTTTAGCTAAATAACCCTAAATAAATCTATTGTCCTGATTTTTGTCAACAATACACTGTTTTCACAAAATGCATTTGGGTTTTCATTTAAAACATGCAATTCCTTATCTAGAAACATGCTTATATACTTAAATTATAAAATTATGAGGTTATCTTATTATTGCTTATATTAGGTTGGAGAAAAATAAATCCATTATTTTTGCAAGACTTAATTAAAAATGTTCAGATTGTCCAATTTAGGTCAAATATGCACCATTTTGTTGTATAATCTGTTGCCATTTTAAAGGTAGTTTCATAATGCCTCTCTCATAGAAGTATTGGTCCTTATTGGCGAAAAACTCTAGAAATCGATTTCTCCAATCTGGTCTTGATATCAATTTCTTATCACTCAGGAAATTTTGCAATGCAAGAAAAAGGTGGTAATCGCTTGGTGCCAGGCCCGGACTACATGGTGGATGCAATAAAACTTCCCAACCAAGCTGTAAAGACCCCACTGGAACTTACCTTGAACACCAAGATTAATTTGAGGCAAAAGACCAATAAGAGCCATTTTGAATAATAATAATATTTATTTATTATTATAATTTTCTCAAAAAAATCTCTGATAACATATAATACTATTATTACGTCACTTAAAGGGATTTACCTTTATATTAAATTAAATTACTAATAATGCAATTAATTAATAACTAAGCTCAATATCAAGTAAGGTCTACCGAAATAGGAGATCCGAGAAATACACGTACTCAAATTCTTAACTTTCATTAACTTTGACTAATTCGCTTAAACTGACGCTTATTTTAAGCGTACGTAAACTATAGTTACCGCTGGCTATATCAGCTTTCTGGTACGTCTAGCAGCATGGCGTCTTCACGCTTTTTATATCCTGGAATCTCTAATATTGCATTTAAAGTTGCTGGCTCAATAGCCTTCCATCATCCACGTTGCTAGCTAACAATGCTCGACTTAAATACCTTATCTATTTTGCATATCCCGTTCATCTTTTTGGAGTTGATTGGAAATAAACGCGAATTTATATTCCCCAAAAAGACACCTAAGAAGATTAGTGGAAAGGTTCCGTACAGATTCGTCACAAAGCTCCCAGGGTTTCTGGCGAGTCACTATAGACGTGTGTGGCCTGGCGTTGTCTTGATAGAATACAACACATGTGCCGATTCTGGCAATCGCTGGCTTCAAACGGCCCAGTTGTTGACAGTAGAGATCTGAATTTAGTGTTTCGCTATACGGAAGCAACTCATAATAAATTATTCATTTCCAGTCCCACCAAATACAAAGTAGAACCTTCCTGGCCGTTAGTTCTGGTTTAGCCACCGTTTAAGCTACTTCACCACGATTTGACCACGATCGTTTTCGCACAATACTGTCGTATGGGACCCATTTAACATCTCCAGTCACCATCCATTTAAGAAATGGGTTTATTTCATTCCATTTGTCCCTGGCTTTGCAGATGGAAATTCGATCCATCATGGTTTTTAGTGTTAATTGGTGTGGCACCCAAACATCGAGCTTCTTTTTGAATTCAACTTTGCGCAAATGGTTTAAAACTGATTTATGGTTGATCTTTAGCTCCCGGGCCAGTGCTTCTCAAAGTTTGAATGTTTGTGGCCCAATATTCAATCATAATTTCCATTGCACCCCCTCCATACAATAACATTGCATTTAATTCAATAACACTATACTTTGACGATAAAACTACAAAACAACTTTAACCTCTTAGGTACCTACGGCGTATGTAAACGTCTCGCTCATCCAAAGTGTTGATTGTCCAGAAGTATATATTCGTCTTTCCGATGTACGATCTTTTCTGCGCACTGCTATCCACAAAATTATTTCGAAGACTTTGAAATCCAAAAAAAAAAGGACTTCGACAGTGTTTGTGAAGGATTTGCTTATTTATTACTTTTTCGGTTGCATTGGGAAGTGAATCGTGTAACTTTTAATCGGCAGTTAAAGAAGTAATTTTCGAGATAAGTGTTACAAATTATCAAGATAAGAGAGAGGGTTAATTTTTGTATATAATTTTATATATGACAAACCACTGGAGCATTGGTAATTATGAATGTTGTTTTTAACTTCGTAGTGTTAAATTACATTGTTCAGTACTGATACATTTATAAGGGGAGGATCTCAGTGTAAACGCGTGGTTTTTTAATATGTCAGAATGTATTTTGTTTGTTTACTTTCATTAAATTTATAACTTTTTAAAATAATCTTCTGTTTCGGACTTTTCAATAGGCTCGCCCCCCTCGTAGGGTTATTACGCCCCCTAGGGGGCTCCCCATAGTTTGAGAAACGCCGTCCTGGGCCATGATACGGCTACCAACATGTCAGTCAAATTCGATTATTTCTGTGACTTTATTAAAGACATTTGAAACAATGAGCCTGCACGTGCGAGGTGCATTTTTAACATCAAAAATGCCTGAATGGAATCGACAAAACCAAAATTGCACATAATTAGCTGTTACAGTATCGGCACTATAAACACTATGCTCAATTTCGGCCGCCTGGCTTGCCTTTTTGCCTTTATCAATGGAAAATGTAAAGTGTACGGAATTTTCTCTGTGTTGATTTCCATTTGTAACACCCTGTAACTTACAACTGAATGGACCAAACAAAAAAAAGCAAAATAATTTTTTTAGTGCAAACTGTCACTTTGACAATGAGCATAAATTTGAAATTGTTTGATCGATATTTCAGGAGATATAAACACTAGAGCCATGTAACGAAAAAAATAATGAATTTGTTTTTCCCCAACCTAATAGATAGTTATTAATTGCTTTAAGATTTTATTGTTAAATATTTCATTAAAAGTTGCTCAGAAGGAGGAATTTCAGATGAACAGAGTAAGCTCAAAATTAATGTAATTTAATCCTTTATAAAATATTTGTTTACTGTTATATTATTTTAAGATTAGTAATGGAAAATTTTGAGTATTATGCACTTGAATAAAGTCAGAATGATTAGTAAAGTATTTGATGCTCTAATTCAGTCTGATATTTCTAGAATTTTATATTCGTTCATACATATTACAGCTACAGTTGCGATTTAGCAGGAAAAAGTAATAAAGCCTCTCTTTTTAATATTTGGAAATTCAATGTTTATTATTATTATTGACTTAAAACCTTATGATAAGCAAATTATTAACTATGCTTGAATCCTAAAATGGGATCCAACCTATTAAATTAAATAGGATATAAGTTGGATCCTATTTCAGTGCACACTTTGCTTATCAACAACTTGGCGAGTTACTGTCGTCGAATAGGATAGCAATCCCATGTAAAAAAACGAGTTATTGGTGCAATTTGCCACCGTCCTTCTCGTGTGAATTTAACTTGGATTTTACCCCTGTCTAGTTTATTTATACATGTTGCTAAATTCTCTTTTGAATATAGGAAATCACTGAACGCTCTGAACACAATTGTTTTGAAAATAATATGTTTATTATATTATTTTCCATTTTTAACTATAAGTAGAATGTCACAAACTTATTATACTGTCAACCAATTTCGTTAATTCAAAGATTATTACCAGCGCGAATAAGATCACTGTGTCCGTATATTAAGAACAGTTATCCACTACTAGCTACATATCGCTGAATTTGGCAATGTATTTTCCTTTGACGAATTGATCGGTGATATAATAAGTAAATACCATAAAAATCTGTATATAATTATCGGAGTGGTATTTCGGAAAAATAATATGAAATGATTTTCAGATGAGTTATAAAAGCGTATCTTGATAAAAATAAATATTTTAATTAAACAGTATTTGAATTTAAAAATGTATTTTAAAACAAATTTAACTTATTATTTCTTCTCGAAATATCAATATTGTTGTGCTGATCCTTTTTAGGTGTTCTAAAAAATAAAAAGAAAAAGAATGATGACTAAATTGTCATAAAACCTTAGTTAAATGTTTGAATATATTATTGTATTGAATATGTATTTCGATAATCAAAATTTTACGTTTACTCAAGAAAAATACTAAATGCATAACTAGAAATGCAATTAATTGCTGTATAATATTTCTCAGAAATACTATAATGCAAGTAATCCTTACTAATATTATAATCGTGAAAGTATGGATGTATGGATGTTTGTTACTCTTTCACGCAAAAACAACTGAATGGATTTTAATGAAGCTTTAATATAGCTTATACATCAGAATAACACATAGGCTATAATTTATAAAGATATTGGGTGAAGTGACCAAAATATAACGATAAATGTTGAGTAAGTAGGAAAAGTTTTTGCCTTCTGCGAACTATTCTGGCGTGCAGTGCAAAAACAGTTAGTTACATGTATATAATCACGTATACAAAAACGTGCGTGATAGCATACATCTATCTTTTATGTGTAAGGTATAGAGTCAAAAGCGTGAACCATAAATACAATAAAAATTGATAATTTATTTCTAAGCACATTTTTTTTTTATTATTTTACTATGCAAGTTTGATAGTAACAAATTGATTATTCTATCAAAATCAATAATTTTATCGCTTCTGGTATTTAAAGTAGATAAACTTTGTCTTTCACACTATATCATTTAGATAAATTTGCATATTTTTGGGGGTTAGTTGTTAATTATAACGCTATAATTTTAATTAAATAGCCAGGTATTGCATTTTTTATGCATAAAAATAGTAATAGAAACCATACTGTATTTTTTTAAGTGTAGGAAAAGTACCTACTAAGAATTATGTCGCGAAAGCGTAAGTTTTATCTTTCCCAAAGCTCTAATAAAGCTAGAACTAAGAAAGTATCAAGACTTAACGAAACGTAACCAGAAGCCGAACTACGAAGGCTTGAACAGGCGGAGCGTGAGGCAGAATACAGAGCTGCTGAGACATCAGAGTAGTTCCAAGGTCGGCTTCGACGGCATGCTGAATATTTGGCATCTCAACGAGCTACTGAGACATCTGAACAGTCCCCAAGTTCGGCGTCAACAGAACGCTGAATAAGGATTAGTGAGATCATAATCAAAAATACTTAGTTTCAATTTACATTCATTACGCAATATAGAACAAGGGTCTCTCAAAATAACTCTGCCTGTCTGTTATGTCTTCGCAACTAAACCCCAGAACCGATTTTGATGAATTTTAGTATAAATACGGATAGGACCTTGGAGAAAGAAATAAGCTACTAATCGTGCGCAGACGAAGTCGCGGGCACCAGTTAGTTTTCTAATAAATGGATAACATTCAATAATTTTTTTAATATGTTACCTATATTATATGTTATTTGTTCAGTTTTACTGTATATGTATGTGCGGCCATTGATCATGATGCCGGCCCACACCATGATAATGCATGTCGGATATCAGTCCTTTTCCTGGATATTTTCTGGATGATAAGCAGTACCACTCTCGTGCCAGATCAGTTGGCGTCTACAATCCGATGCCAGACTGAACCTACTCCCATCTGAAAATAGTACGCATGTCCAGTCCTGTTCAGTCCAATTTTAATGCTCACGACACCATTGCAAACGGGCAGTACGGTGCTGTCTGGTCAATGGGACACACACAACAGGTCTGCGTGCAAATAGTCCTCCTCCCCTCAAACGTCTGGCAACAGTTTTTCGGGAGATCTGCTTTCCTGAGGCAGCAAGAAACTGATTTGCCACCTGCTGAGCTGTGGTGCGCCTGTTTCTTTTGCTGATAAGACGATATATCTGTCTTCTGCAGGCGTCGTACTTCTAACACGACCTCCCCGTGCCGTCTACTACACATTCCAGTGGTTTTAAATGACTTCCACAGCCGTGAAACAACGCTGTGAGCGATGTCGAACACCCTGGCGACATCTGTTATTTTTCGCCCTTCTTCGATCTTTCCAATAATTCGGCCACGCATAAAATCATGTATGTGATGTCTGGAAGACATGCCAAAAATTTTAAATTCGTCTATTAAATATTTCTGTAAAACTTTGACTTGAAAAAACAACAACTGTCCACACGCGTCAAAACCTTTAAAGCTCTTATGAACGCTATCACGTGATGAACAGACGTAGAAAAAAAAATTGCATATACTCATACTTCTTCTTACTAATATCCCGCACTTATTCTAATTTTCCACATTTTGCTTCCTTTCATTTTGTGGTTGCTATGAATGATAGTGTTATCCGTCCTTAGCAATTGTCCAGCAGTGTATTTATTATACGTACAGTCTTGAAATTTGGTAAGCGGATTCCTTTCATAGAGTACAGATTCCCTACAGAATGGGTTTTGTGAAAATCGACCCCAAGTGGCGTTCTAGAGAATTAAGTGGCGTTATAGGCAAATAATTCCTTTTTAAACTATTAGACGTAAAATCTCGAAATTTAGTATAAGCAGATTCCATTCAATGAGTACATCCGTTATAAGATGGGTTTTGTGAAAATCGTTTCCTAAGTGGCGTTGCGGGGGCTTAAGGGGCGTTATAGATAATTATTTCCATTTTTAAACTATTAGACGTAAAGTTTTGAAATTTGGTAAGCGGATTCCTTTCATAGGGTACAGATCCCCTAAAGAAATGGTTTTATGAAAATCGACCCCAAGTGGCGTTGTGAAGAATTAAGGGGCGTTATATAGGCAACTAACTCCTTTTTTAAACTATTAGACGTAAAATCTTGAAATTCAGTAAGCAGATTCCATTCACTGAGTAGAGATCTGCCATAAGACGGGTTTTGTGAATATCATTTCCTAAGTGGCGTTGCGGGGGCTTAAGGGGCATTATAGATATTTATTTGCATTTTTGAACTAATAGACGTACAGTCTTGAAATTTGATAAGCGGATTCCTTTCATAGAGTACAGATCCGCTACAAAATAGTGTTTTGGGGAAAATAATCCCCCAGGTTCACTGAGTAATTGATAAATATTTCCGCTTTTCAACTAATCGAACGACCTGCTTGAAAATTAGAAAGTATGTTCCATTCATGGAATAAAGTTCCTTTTACGAAGATATTTTGCGAAAACGGACCCCCAAAGGAGTGAGGTTGCGAGGGATTAAGGCGTGCTATAGAAAAATTCCTGTTTTTGAATTTAACTCATTTACTTGAAATTTGTTGAGCACTTTTCTGTAGTTGAATAGAGTTCCACAAAGAATGGATTTTACGGAAATCAACTCCAGGGGAAAGCGGGGGGAGTTATTGGGGCGTATTGATAGACAAAATTCCGTTTTTGAACTGCTAAGACTATAATAATAAAAATTTGGTTTGCAGGCTTCTTTCTCGTTGAATTGAAATCCGCTAAGAATGCTGTCAACGATGTATTGATGATAAAAATTTCGTTTTTGCTCTGTTAGGTTTAGACTTGAAATTTAACCCGCATGTTTATTTTATGGAGTAGAGATCCATTGAAAGTAGCTTTGGTGGAAATCCACTTGATTATTAGGTTAAGTAAGCGAAAAAAATCTTTCTACTTCTATTTTAGATATAAATAGAAATTAGATATTATAATTTATCTTCTTTTTATATCAAGGGGTGAGAGTGTAACAACTATAAATATATTTTTCAATACAATCGAATTCTTAATGCTAGATATCAATAATTAATATATATGTAAACAGTATACATTTATACAACATCGTGAAACACCCAGTGAAGCGGGTGGGAAACGGCTAGGTATTTATAAATGATAATGAAAAATGTTACAGATAGCTATTGATATGATTTTTTTTTCTGATCGTTTGATTAAACATATGTAAGTGTAAAAAATAATATATATATATATATATATATATATATATATATATATATATATTTACAGTGGCGCACACAAGGGGGTTCTGGAGGTCTCGATCCTCCAAAGCCCTCGACTTTTTTCGATTGATTATAATTCTAAATATATAGTATGTAAAATTTAATTAAGTATTTGATATTAATGATTAGTTTTATTAATTAATGCTTATTATATATTCAATAATAAGTTTTTTTACTGTGTTTTGTTCCCGAAAATTGACAAAATCAAAAGGGCATGATACAAAAACTGTGAACATTTGACCCCGACCCCCCCGCTTGAGAAATTCTTGTGTGCGCTAATGTATATATATTTATATATAAATATATATATATATATATGTAATAATTCCCTCTAGTATCATTTTTATTAATTAACTCTTTGTACTAAAATTTAAAATAACTTTAAATCTTTAGTTTAATAATAATAGCGTAATCTTAATCTTAATCGGCAAGTCCGAAATCCCTGTCCCGCCCATTCTAGTCAATCAAAACTACTATTACGTAATAACCACAGTTGATATAAAAGCAAAAATCTGGTATAATCGCTCTTTTTGTCTGCTTGCCTTCATCATGTAAAAATGTAAATAACCGCTGCTGCTGCTTGTCATTGTCTGCTTTACTTAGTAATCGTCGAAAGTTTCTCTATTCAATGTGAAAATGTACCGCAATTGTGTTTTTATCTGCTCATGTGTGCTTCCTTATAAAGGAGAAACAGTCAAGTCTAAAGATGTCTTCAATAAATCCGATATGACAACAAACCAACACCGGCCAACGCCTCTACAATACATGGCATATATATCGGAAAAGCCTATATCTATATATATATAAGACGCATTTGTTGTCTGTTCCCTCATAACTCGAGATCCAGACACCCAAATAACGTGAAATTTGGTACACGTACACAAAATTACATGGGGATTGATTGATTGATTGAATATTAACGTCGCACTGTTCAGCTACACGAGGGCTTTTGGCGAAGGACCACGTAATTTTGAACCATGGTCAAGTGACGTGGACGACACCTGAGCTGGCACCCCCCTCTCCTAACTACCATACCACACCAACGGGAGGACGTTTCAGCTCTCGACAGATTTAACGTGCATCGCTGCCCTACACGGCGGGTCTTTAGTGGTACTGGGCTCGAACCCGTGACAAAGCAAGCCACGGTCCGATACCTATACCACTCGGCAACCGCGGCCACAAATTACATGGGGAAGGTTCTTAAACAGTTTTCACTACCGTAATTCTTGATAAATTTTTTAAAATTTAATTTTTAAGTGATTTTTAGTGTTATGACGTCATATGATGTCACGTTTCTCACTAAGTGGACAATTTGTACTTTACACGCAGTTTTTCAAGATTATTACATATTTTTACTATAGCTATAATTATCAGTTGCAATATTTATTCAATTTTTCTATTTTATGATATTTAATTAGGATTATTTTTCGAATAAATCATTTTTTTAAGGATTATTCTTTCAACAACTAATTTTTTGTTTTGTGGTTTTGGCAACATTTAGGTATTATCGCGGGGTGTTTATGTGTGTGATTTTGCTTACAAATTACAACTTATTTATTTATTTCTTTAGAATGCGAAGATTATAATTTTGACAAACTAAAACTTCTCATTGATAAGGGTTATATTTCAGTTTGGTTCAAGTGTAGTATAGGGGGACCACTTTGGATTTGGAGATTTTTATTCAGATTTGCATTACAATTTTTATCTAAATGTCATGGTGAGAGATCGAGTTCATTCTAAAATAAATAATACCGAAAAAAGTACCTTGGCGACCACTTTTAGTCGTCAGAATAAAGGACTGCGCCAAGTAGCCCCCTATACTACACTTGATCCAATAATATGGTTCTTTGTAATTTCATGTGTCTTTATTTTAACCTTTAAGGGCTATTGGCTTCAGTGTGCAAAATTGCCATGCAGAAAATCAAACTTGGGTAATCATACTGCCCAAGCAAAAGCAGTGTTGGTAGTTATTACATATCAAACTGGAATAGGCATCAGATAATGATCAAAACAGACAAATGGCTTAAATACCTGTTGAGGAAGCAGATAGTCGTATTTTGGGGGTATACTATTGGCTTCAGTGCATAAAATTGCCTTGCAGAAAATCAAACTTGGGTAGTCATACTGCCCAAGCAAAAGCAGAGTTGGTAGTAATTACATATCAAACTGGAATAGGCATCAGAGAATGAGCAAAACAGACAAATGGCTTAAATACCTGTGAATGAAGCAGGTAGTCGTAAAATAATTTATTTTTGGAAGTTTATGTACTGTCCTAACAATCGCCAACGTTCAAAATAACTTGCCAAGTAGGTAACCCCGATTTTGCATGTCATATATATGCTAATTTGTGAGTCATGTGCTTCGTTTCTTATAATGTCACCAATAGGTTGCGGTTATATGCAAGTACTTTATTTTTTCAAATTATGCTTTTGCATTGATAAAGTTAGCTCAGTTCTTTTTATGTCAGTTAAAGTTAGTATTGTACTTCATTTTTCAATTTATTTTTATGCTCAGGATATAAAGGGTGTTTTTTTAGAGGTATAGAACTTTAAATTGCAATAAAACAACGATGTATTATTCGATTGACATGAAATTAGCGCTTCATTGCTAAACAAAATTCGATTATGAAAATCGAGAACAACGGCAATATTGTTTTGGGCGTAGATTCGACGAATCTACGTCTTGCTTGATCATATTTAAAATGTAATGCCACAAGATTTTCTTTCGAATAAAAAACATTCATGTCAATCGAATAATACATTGATGTTTTATTGCAATTTAAAGTTCTATAACTCTAAAAAAACACCCTATTTATAATTTGGATAATTTTTTTAGTACTTGGATATTATTGGACAATCGCCAACGTTCAAGACAACTCGCCACTATGGCCATCCCAACTTTGTATGCGTTGGATTGGCAATCATGTGCTTCATTTTGTATAATGTCACCAATAGGTTGCGATAATATGTAAGTACCTTTAATTCTGTACATTACTATAGCATTAGACTGGCCGCTACATACCAATTTGGCACGATTATAAAAGCATGCCAAAAATGAGTAGCCAACCAATATGAAACTAATATTATGAGTATTATCTTAGCCTGTTTTATCTTTCCCTCCAGTAATCCTTAATTAATTCAATACATAACTTTCGTTTTTTTTTATATTTTAGTACTTACATTTTTTTTTTTGGTTATTTTGTACTGAAAATATTTTTTACACATTGCGATGTCTTTGGAAAAATTCCTCAGTGGTATTTTTCTTAAATATGTTCTTTTTATCTGTTTTTGACAATTTTCAAAATTTTGTTCGATGTCTGTCTGGAATGCAAAATAAATATTTTACAATTATATATTGTGTTTGTACAAAACTCTTTATAGTGATTTATTCAAAATATTGAGCCTTTTTTATTTTTGATATCCTTTTAAGATTTAATTTTATGTTATAACTAACTATGTACCCAGCTAAATGTTGCTGTGGCTCAGTCAGCTTTAAAAGACTGGTACACCATAAAGTATGTCATGAAGCTTACAAAAGTAATATTACACAAGAATTCAAACAAATATATAAAGACGCATTTGTTGTCTGTCTGAAAAAACTTTTGCTTTTTCACACTACATCATTTGGACAAATTTTCAAAATTTGTTTGTGTGGTTAGTAATTAATTATAATGCTATAATTTTAATTGAAGAGGCAGATTTTGCATTTTTAAGTATAAAAATAGTTATAACTACTGTACTGTATTTTTTTCAGTAAGTGAATATTAACATCGCACTGTTCTGCTACATGAGGGCTTTTGGCGACAAACCACATAATTTTGAACCATGGTCAAGTGACGTGGACGACACCTGAGCTGGCACCCCCTTCTCCTAACTACCACGCCACACCAATTTAGCAGGAATATTCTACCAATACTTAGCTGGAATATTCTTTGAAATCCACTCTTCCAAGATATATGACAGCACGGGCTCTATGATGAGTATTTTAGCGGGGAAGGCAAATAGTTTTGTAGCAGATATTACATTTTCAGCTGCCAGCGTTTTCAGCAGATTGCAAAGATTATCATTTTTGTCCCCCAAAAAGAGTTAATATCAAAATTTAAGTGTCTTGTGTTTTTGTATGTTTATGGAGACCTTAGAAAACGATTTGACTATTTATTTTAAGTGAATGGTTTATAAAATTAATTTTACAGCGGAATATATTTAATTAATTTATTAGCTCTAACCGATTAAATTTCCCTAAGTGGAGTATTTTGTTTATGTATGTCCCTTAATTTTCAATGTAGTGACTTAAAAAAATATTGCATGAAAAAAGTTGTAGTAAATCATAATGCAGTAGATAAAGCATTAACATGCATCGCTCTCGTACACGGCGGGTCTTACAAAGCTCTAATAAAGTTTCAGCTATGAAAGTAGCTAGACATTTGCGAACTTGACTCTATTGTCAACATTTCGCTATTTTTTCCATTGAATCAACATTGTTATTAAGGAAACGGCGTTGCTTGCGAGTATTACAATTTTAACAAAAGAAATTCAACAGAATGTTATATTAATGAAAGATACTTTCAGTTATAAATTATTTACAATATTTTAAGCGTCACAAAACTTTTAACAATGTGTTACTTTAGCTGAGCAGAGATCAGCTTAGGGAGGTATTTTCAAAAATCGACCCTCAAGAGTGTTACGGGGAGTTATAAATAAAAAAAAATCCTTTTTATCAGTTATTAGATCTACAGACTTAAAATTTAACAAAGGTATTTTTTTCTTTCTTTTTTTTTCTTCAGCTGAGATATGTGAAAAGCTTTTTTTGTTTAATTTGCAATTCACTTAAAATTAACTCATTAAAAACTTCTTTATCCTTCAATCTGTGTTGTTTGACTTTTCAGTTCACCCGTGCGAAGAACGGGTATACCAGCTACTATATATATGTTTACATTTACTAAAAAAACAATCAAAAATAAAAGAATACTGTCCGATAAAAATATTTTACTATTTTATTATAATATTTTTTTTCATTGCACTGTGTTTCGTAAATCATTTAACCCTTTATTGGCCGACGGTATAATTATAAGTACTACTCATTTTAAAATTACATAGAATAACCGTTTTTAGAAATACTCTGACGATACTTGGCAGGAATATTCTTTGAAATCCACTTTTCCAAGATATATGGCAGCACGGGTTCTATGATGAGTATTTTAGCAGTGAAGGCGAATAATTTTAACAGCGGATAGCAAAGATTGTCATTTTTGTTCAGAAAAAATAGTCAGTGAAGACCTTAGAAAACAATTTAACTACTTATTTTGAGTGGACAGTGCGTGTAATTACTTTTACAGTTGAATATATTTAATTAATTAATTAGCTCTAACTAATTAAATTTCCTAAAGTTGAGTATTTTGTTTATATATATTCCTTAGTTTTCAATGTAGTGATTCAAAAAAAAAATATTACATTAAAAAAACTGCAGTAAATCATAATGCAGTCGATAAAGGGTTAAACATGTATCTGAAGAAAAAAGTATATCATACAAAACTAACATGTACATTGTTTTAACAAAAATTATTTTCATAGAGCTTAAACTAATAAAAGGGGTTTGGGGTATTTTCATTTACTCAATCAATCGTTACATAACAATAATTTCCTTCTTAGGTTTTAAAATAAAAAAAAATTGATTAAAAATGTTCATTGAGCAATTAGATGTGACGTACCATTAGCTTAAAAATGGCTGTAAAATAAAAAATTTCGTTTATTGATAAAGACTTATTGATTTTTTTTTAAATTTGTAAAATAATTAAATAAAAAGAAAGATATATGTTAATTTTATTATATTAGCTATAAAATTTTTTTCTATAAATAATAATAATAATATATTTTATATATTATATATCAGGTGATGTGCCCGTTCTTTGTATATGGGTTAAGTTTCAAAAACATAAAATTTCCCTATTACAGCAATTATAATATTTTTTAATTAATATTAAAATTATAAATATTTTAAACAAAGTACAATATGACCACAAATTAAATAATAATTTAACAAAAACAAATATTTTTGAATATAAGAGAGGAAATTAGCATGCTATAAAGTAAACAGAAATGAGTGAATGCAAATATAAATAAAATTATATCAGAAAAGTAATAGCAGTAGTGTCAGTTTCTGCTATTGAACTATGGACAAAATAACCTGAAATAGATAAACCGTAAAAAAATTTAATGATGATAAACTGATTAACAAAACAATATCGTAAATAAGAAATATTAGGAAGCCATCAACAGAAAAAAAATTAAATTAGTATTACATGAGGAACGGTGTAATATTGTAATAGTAATGCAATAGATGTAATTGTAGATGTAATTCAATACTAAAAACATTAAATTAGTATGAACTAAAATAAAAAACCAATCTAAAATAGGTCCACGTGGAAATAATCTAAAATAAACAACATTACTGAATGATATAAACAATGAAACATGTTGCTAAAAATTAATTATTCAAACAATACTTTTTCGCAATATTTCTATTAGCAATTGTAATTATATTACAAAGAACAAGCAAATGAGTACATACAATCATAAATAACTGTAGTAATAATTGAAATATATATATTTATATATATATATATATATATATATATATATATATATATATATATATATATATATATATATATATATATACCACTATGAATCAATTCGAAGAAAGAAACCCTCTTGCCTCTTATTCAGATACGTAGCTGATTTAATTGTTATAGGTCGTGACAGGGATTTAAGCCTAGCATTAATTTTTATCCGAAATACCTAAAATTAATACAGACAAATTTTAACTCGAATAAAGTTGAATTTTTAGATTTAGTTTTAAATATTATATTGACAACAAATTATATAGCAATATATATGATAAAAGGGAAGCATTGATACCGAACTGCAATAGTTGTCTAAGTATATCAATATTTAGAAATATAATTTTAAATTTTTTGATGAGAAATAATAATTTAACTACACTCAATATTGATAAATTCAAGAATATCCAGAAATTTATATTTTGTTGCATACAGAATGATTATTCCATCAACTTCTTGAGAAAAAATATAGATCAAAATTATTTCTTAAAAATATTTTTAAACTCATAATTGCACAAATCCACCACACAACATTAGGTCCACAAAGTCAGTTTGTTAGTGGTCCAGCTGTGATATATATGTGCATTCCAGACACAGGATACATTTTAATACTTACATAGACCAATATTTTTACACGACTACACTTTAAAATTATTTATGACCCATCAAACATTTATGACCAATCAAACGTTTATGACGAATTAAGCAAGTTTTTTGCGTGCAATCTGATTTGCATCTAATACCAAATAGTTAAGCTCTAATGTTAGATTGTGAATCATTTGGACTGACATGACATTAGTGGGAGTTATGAGCAAAATATAGGTGTGGTGGTTGTTGTATTAAATGTGAGAAGTCATTCAATAATTATGGGACTCAATTATTGATAGCATGCTGTTTGGTGAGTTTTTAATGATTTACGCTATTCATTTGTGAATGTACTGGGTTTTTGATTTGAACTTTTGGATTTTTTAATTTGAACTTTTGGATTTTTTAATTTGAACATCTGGATTTTTTAATTTGAACTTTTGGATTATTTAATTTGAACTTTCAGATTTTTTAATTTGAACTTACAATTTTTTAATTTGAACTTTCACAATTTTTTAATTTAAACTTACGAATTTTTTAATTTGAACATTCGGATTTTAAATATTTTTTAGTTTGAACTTTAGAATTTTAGATATTTTTTTGGTTTGAACTTTCGGATTTCATATATTTTTTATACCTATGCAACTATTTTTTCTACCTATACAACTATTTTAATGATGGGCGCATCATCTTTGGTGTTTGATGGTTCACTTATATTATGCATTAATTTGTTTTAGAATTTTAATATTTTAACGTTTTGATATCTTACAGAATGCGATGGCGAATAGTTTAATTTTTCAAGTTTAATGGTTTAATTTTAACTTTTTAATTTTTAATTTTTAAATTTTTGAGATTTGGATATTGTTCAATTAACTTACCAAGTTGCAATGTGGGGAAGGTTGGCGCCATCAAACTAGTTTAACCCCACTTATAGGTCCTAAGTCGGAGGTTGCACTTGGATATTTTCAAAATTTTTATAAAATTTTTATTTTATAGTTTTTAATTTTGTTTGAAAACGATGGAATTTTATCTTCTATATTCGCCATTGATATTTTGAAATAGGATTTAGTATTATAAAATTCGTATATTTCAATTTTTTAATTGATTATTGTGATTGATTGTTGATGATTGATTTTATATATTTAAATATATATATATATATATATATATATATATATATATATATATATATATATATATATATATATATATAATAAGGACAGTATGTTAATATATAAAATATGTATATGATCTTCAAAAAACTACATAAGAAACAGATTATCAGAAGACACAGTAAACCATCAGATGTAAAATCACATCAACACTCAATACTAAAGAAATCCAAAAAGAGATATGAGAAAATCTTTTCAAGGTGCATATTTTTTTATGCAAACACTATTTTTTTATCACAAATAATATATTTATAAAATGCAAGATTGTCATAAGCAAATTTAAATTGTGATAAAAAATCAGGTCAACATTGAATTTAAAGGAATCCAAAAGAAAATATGAGAATATTGTTTCAAAGGTCCACCTCGTCCTAGTTCAGCAAATAGCATTTTTGTTAAAAAATTATAATTTTTTAAATTTTAAAACAAAGATGAAATATCATTGTTCATAATCATAAGGCCATAAACAGTGACATACAAAAAATCATGGTTCACAATATTACCAATCTGTCAATAGCAATCAGATTGAATGTAGTGTCATTTTCTTTCTGTTATACTTCCAAGAAATATTTTTCTACAATGAAAAAAACATTGAATTTGCCGATGAAAAAAGAATAGCAAAAATCTTTATTTTCAACGGCAGGAAAAATTATAGCAATACATTTATATGTAAAAAAAAAGGTATACAATGCATATGTTTGTGTTCAATTAGCTAAAAACTACATGAATTTTTTGTCAGAAGGGAAATTAAATAATGATGCCACAAACAGTTTTGAACAACAACAAAAAATAGAAAATCTTACGTACCGTAAAATATAAGTTGATGGATTTATAGGAGAACCTGCTTCCCGCAGGGAAGCTCAATCTCCAATCATGATGAAATGAATGAGTTGCATGAGTTCAGATTTCACTTAGCCCTTTGCTGCTTAATTATAAAATATTGTGTTGATAATTAAAGTAATAACATGAGAAATTTAAATAATTTACTTGGGTGTAGGAATAAATGAGAATTTAAGTGTGTGGTGTTATTGAGAAAATGCATTTGTGTTGTTTTGTTACGTGTGTGTAATTAAATTAAAGCATTGTCCACTAGAGCGGACTTTAAGAAAAAGGAGGTCGGAGATTCTTTTGGCACAGGGTTACCCGCACCGTCGGAAAAACCGCCTCGTCTGAATTTCGCCCAAAAGGAGCGAGTATTTGCGTGCATTTGCTTGATGATGTGTGGTCCAATCAGGGGACAGCCTATGGTGACTCTTAGGGAGTGGGTGTGTCAATAGGAATTGAGTTTGGGCGATCCCAGAGCTCGCTTCGCTATTTTCCGGCTTACTCTGTTCCTATTGGTCGAGAGTAAGTTTGGTAGAAGTTTTGAGATTTTAACGGAAGAATTTTACGAATGAAAGAGATTAAATTAAGATATTGCGAGGTCTATTAAAAGAAGGATTAATATCATATTTTTCTATCCGAGCAATTGCTCGGTTAGTATGATTGTCTATATTATTAAAAAAATTTAGTAGCTATTTTTTTGAAAAACATTTTAAGGTTTTTAGTTTGAGTGCGAATCTTATGTCTTCGTTCTAACATACCACGGAGAGTCCGTGATAATTTTAATAATTTTATTTTGCGCTGATTCCAGCATCTTGATATTAGAATAGGCTGCGTGGCCCCAGATTGGACTTGCATATTGAGAATTGGTCTGAGAACGAGTTTATAAATAAGCATTTTATTTCTTAAAAGATAAACATGATTTCCGTGCAATTAAGGGGAAAACTTCAGCGACGGAAATATTGAATTTTCTACGTATTTGTATAATGTGTTGTTTAAAAGTGAATCTTTTATCTAGGATTACTCCTAGGTATTTGGTGCTTTTGGACCAGGGTACGTGCGTGTTGTGTAAATATAATTTCAGTGGTTCTTTTCTAATGTGGTGTGAAAAGAAGACGGCCTCTGTTTTTGCTACATTTAAAGCAATTTTCCAAGTAAAGAACCAGTCTTCTAGTTTGGCTATGTGTTTGTGTAAAAAGTGAGTAACGAGTTGTAGTTCGTTACTTTGTGCCAGGATCGCCGTGTCATCGGCAAACATGCAAATCGTGGATTGGCTGGTTCTAGGGATATCATTTACATATATATTGAACAATATTGGAGAGATGGAACTGCCCTGAGGCGTTCCAGTGTTAATTTTCCTGTTAGTTGAATGGATATTATTAACTTTGACCGCGAAGGATCTGTTAGTAAGGAAAGAAGAAATTAATTTAATTAAGTGGGGAGGGGTGTTAATTTTGATTAATTTGTAGAGTAGCCCCCACATGCCATACTCTATCAAACGCTTTCTAAATATCTAGGAAAAACAGCTCCGGTTGATTTCCGGTCGCGAAATCCTGTCTTTATATACTCCACCACCCGCAGAAGCTGGTGTGATGTGGAGAGTCCGGCTCGGAAGCCGTGTTGTTGGGGAATTAATATGTCATTATCGTTGAGATGTTGACAAAGTCTTTTTGAATAATTTTCTCAGTAAAATTACTGAGAACAGGTAGTAAGGAAATGGGGCGGAAACTATCTGGGAGAGTAGGGTCTTTCCCAGGTTTTAGGATCGGAATAACCGAAGCTGTTTTCCAAATTTTTGGAAAGTATCCCACTGTGAGAATATTATTGATTATATTTGTTAATTGAAAAATGACCGATCTAGTGAAATGCTTGCACATTTTGTTAGTAATGCCCTCTCGGCCTGGGGCTTTTTTAATTTTAAAATTGTTAATTATTTTAATTATTTCAGAGGGTTTAGTATTAGAAGGTGAATCGTCGAAGTTATTTTCGTTGTTGAAGAACCTAGAAACCAGCCTTATGTGGTTGTTGTCTTGGGTTGGGTTTGAAATATTGTTAAGCTGAAATTGGTTTTCTAGCGAGTCCGCTAGAGTTTCAGCTTTTTCCTCGTCTGTATAGGCGATCCCGGTGTTGCCTTTAAGGGCTGACCGGTGTATAACGCCCACTTTCAGCATAAAAAATTAAATCGAAATTTACGGTTTCAAGAGTTTTTTTTTTTTAAAGATGAGTATAGAAAAAATTAAGACTTCTAAAAATATCGAAATACTATTTATTTAAAAGAAATGACACTCCTTATGAAAAAGATTGTAATTCTATATAGAAGAATACTATTTTTTCTATACTTTGGAATAATGACTTCAAAACAAGAGAGCATTGCATATGTACATTTCAGGTTTCTTCGTAAAAATGAAGGTGTGCATTAGACGGCTAACATAACAAACATTAAAAAATGCTGCTCAAAAGTATAGGTTAGCATATATGCTGAATTTTACGGTTATCTGATATTTTTCTTTGCATTGTTTTTTTTTAGTATGAACAAATTGTTCGATATCGTCATTTTTTTAAAATTCATTACACCATTGAAATGCGAGTCTAAATAACTGCGCATATTTTTCATTCTGTTTGACATTGATCAGCATCTGTTGATGAAGGAAGAAAAGTAATCATCTTTTTTTTCCAACCAAAGAAAATGTACATGTATAAAATCTTTAAAAATCTATACGATGAACAAATTGTAAGAAGGAAAGTTAAACCATAATGTTACAAGACAAAAATTGCATTAACTCTGAATTTTAAAGTGCAAAAGAAAATTAGATGTAACTCATTACTAAAAAAATTAATTAGTAGGAACTAAAATTAAAATTCATTTTAAACGGATAAAACAGGTCCCCATTGAAATATTCCAGAACCAACAACAGTACTGAATGAAACAAATAATAAACCATGTTGTTCAAAAATTAATGAGAATTTTTTTTTCAATATTTCTATTAAATATTTTAATTTTATTGCAAAGAGCGAACGAATGAGTACATACAATGATAAATAGCTATGATAAGGGAAATATATATATCATATATGGGCAGTATAACATAAAATAT
Source organism: Trichonephila clavipes (assembly GCA_019973935.1). Classification (NCBI taxonomy): domain Eukaryota; kingdom Metazoa; phylum Arthropoda; class Arachnida; order Araneae; family Nephilidae; genus Trichonephila; species Trichonephila clavipes. The sequence goes on from BMAU01021000.1 coordinate 770,867, forward strand.
GCATATGATCTCCAAGGAAATATATGAGGAAAAGATTATCAAAAGCAACATTAAACCATGATGGCATGAGACGTAAAATCACTTCAACATTGAATTTTAAAGAAATACAGAGGAAAATATGAGACAATATTTTCATGGCGCATCTTTTTTTCTGTGCAAACATTCAAAAGTGACATGCAGAAAAACATGGTACGTTCTGGTTTCTCATAAACAGAAGCATTATCTTCCCAATACTACCAATGTATTAAGAGCAATTAGTATGAATTTAGTGTCATTTGCTTTTTGTTGTACTTTAAGCAATATTTTTTATATATCAAAGAAAACATTGAATATGCCGATGAATGAAGAGCAGCATATTTATTTTCAATGACAGAAAATGGCATAGATATGTAAAACATGTAACATTTATATGTAAAAATGTATACAATGCATGCGTATATATACAATCAGCACTAAGAACAGATTATCAGCACGAAGATCAGATTCATTGTGCATTTGATCGCATCAATAGTTTTTGGAACAGGTGTTTTTTTGGGGGGAGGGGGGTGAAGAATTGGATATGACATGAAAATAAAAGCAAGCTAGAAGTGATAGTGTAGTTTCATTGATTGTAAAAAAAAACCCTTTGATATTTGTGACATGAATAGGTAATCATGATCTAAGATTCTGTTTAAAAAAACCTCAAATTATTGTTCAGCTGAAAAACTGACTTTTGAGTCTAAGCAACACAAGTAATTACTGTACCTACAATAATAAGCAAGATTGTCTAAAGTTACAAAAGTAAATTTAATTTAGGACTATTTTTCCATTGTTTTACTGAACATAAAAAAAATTCGTATTACAATTTTCCCTTGACATACCACTTCTTATAAAAAATATTTCTTGAATATGAAAAACACTTTACACAGATACTTAAAATAATAAACAAAACAATAATTAATCATACATTATTTTTAAAAAAATATAATTAAACTGATGATCCTTATTTTTTAAAAAAAAGGTAGTTTAAGTTGTTAAAAAAATAAAATAGATATTTTTATCAATTTCATTTGTCATGTTTTACATTTATTTTATAAAAGCCCGTATGAGTGTTAACATTTTTTTGACTATGAAAAATATGCACTGCAATAGCCCATGCTACGCAAAGAAATTTCGAAAAAAGTATATTTTGCTCAAGATTTTACTTATAAAAGTAGAGAAAGCCTGTAAAATGCTGGGCCATACAGCTATTATTATAATATAAATATAATTTGAAAGATTATCTAAAACAGAAAAAGTAAGCCCTAATTTTGATAAAATTACCATAAACAATTTTGAACAACAACAAAAGAAACACAACAGAAAATCTTCAATATTTAGGATTGAAAAAGAAATAAAATAAACAAATAAATATAAAAGTAACCTTCCACATAGTAGAAATTATAATATTAATTCAAACCAAACATTTACTGTAAGTAGATGAATTATGGTCTGATTTTGATGAAACTACCATAAGCAGCTCAGAAGAAAAAATCAAGACATTTTATATATGCAAATAGTAATTCTAACTTAAATCACACCATTGACAATCTGTTAATTCCTATTAATTTGAATTGAGTGTCATTTTCTTTTAATTACATTTTTCTACTTTTCAGTTACAATTGAAAAACGTGGAATTTGCCAATAAAGGAAAAAGATACGTATTGGCATCACTGCAGCAAAATTTGCACCACAATATCAAAACAGATTATGTGTTTTATATGAGAAAAAACAGTCAAATTTTGTTGAAAAAATAGCCACTTTGGCTGCGGTTACTCTAATATGTAAGTATCAGGACAGTATCCTTTTTCTTTTTCAATGGGAGGACATATTGTTACTTACATTTTACCGCCCCAATGCCAATGTTCAAATTTTTGCTTGTGTTGTACGTGCTAAATTGTGGCAACCATGCGCTTCATTTCATGTAATGTAGACAATAGGTTGGAATAGTATGTAAGAACCGAAATGTCATAGGAATATTTGGTACTTATGTATAGTTGCCAACTCTATTAATAACTCGCCAAGTTGGCAACTGCCATTTCCTATGTGTCGTCCACGCTGAATTGACAACAATGTGCTTCGTTTCATATAATGCCGCCAATAGGCTACGATAATACACAAGTACTAGTTTTTTTTTGACCAAATGGTTATGCTATGCAATTGGAAGTAGGCAAGAAGTACTGCTGAAATATACCAATAGTTTAGTTTTACGCTATACTTATTAACTAGCTGGTATACTCGTTCTTTGCACGAGTGAATTTAAAAATTAAGAAATACAGACTGAAGGATAAAGAAGTTTTTAATGAGTTAATTTTACGTGAATTGTATAAATTAAACAAAAAACAGCCTTTTACATAACTCAGCTGAACAAAAAAACCATGTTTGATAAATTTTAAGTCATATATATAATTGCTGATTTTTTTATTTTGTTATTATTATTTATGACACCCCGTAACTTTCTTGTGGGTCGATTTTTGAAAACACCTACCTGCTCAGCAAAAGTAACATATTGTTACAAATTTTGTGAAATAAACGTTAAAAATAGTGTAAATAATTTTTATCTGGATGTGTAATACGCATTTATTTTATGTTAAATAGCTGTTACCCTCGACTTCCTCCACGTGGAATTTAACAAAAAAGTGTTTATTCACTTCACAGAGTTTACGAAAACTTTTCTTCTACTTTGTGAATATATGTTTCTTTTTTGTTTTATTTTTTTTTTCTTTGCTTTTTGTTGAGCAAGGGGGGGAGGATGCATGACCTTTGACACTGTCGATGGGGTGAGGACTAAAATCTTTAGAATCAAAATAGGTCTAAGTAGCAAGTAGGGTGAAATGCGAACACAAACGAAGCCGCAAGGAAGGGGGTGAAAGGGACGCATGTTCTTTGACAATGCAGTTAAGGACTGTAAAATCATTAGGATCAAGACATGAACAGGAATTGTCGCGAATGGCAGCAACCTAATCAAAGAAAAAAGTTTGATATAACTGTTAGCAATCGTTGAGACAGAAAGATCACGAAATAAAATAATCTCTATGAAATAAAAATAATCCCTATTGAATAAAAATATTCCCTATTGAAATAAATAAATCCTTATTTGAATCGGATATTGCTCACTATTTTATTGGTTTTAATTTTATTTTCTCGGAATCTTAATTTTTTTCTAAAATAACAACGTAGCCTAAGTTGTTTCTTATAACATTAACTATCTGCCAGTAAAAGTTTCGTCAAAATTGATCCAGCCGTTTCAGAGATTAGCCGGAACAAATAGACAGACAGAAAAAATTTTAAAAATTGATTTTTTCAAGTAAGTGCCGTATATACTTTTAAATGCATTCAGTAAAAAACTGTTAATTTCAAATTACAAACAGAGAATTATTTTTTATTTATATGTATAGATGTGCTGGGTACAGATGGATTTTAGCCTAAGTACGCTAATACATAAGTACCACATAATCTAAGCTTCTGTTTACAAAAAGCTTCACAAATCATTTTTTAGCTTATTGGCACCTCACGAATCGCGTCATTTTCCGACAAAATCTGACCGATTTTATATAAAAATGTTAGAATCTTTGTTGTTTTGGTATCAAGGTATAATTAGTGTGTGATCAATTTTGCTGTAGGGTAATGCTACAACATAAGTACACCTCATTATCCAAGCTTCTGTTTACAAAAAGCTTCTCAAATAATTTTTTGACGAAAAATGACTTTTGAGTCACGGTATCACATAATTATAAGCAAGAAAATTACAGTTCAGAAAATAAACATAAAACTGTGTGACACTAAAATAGAAATTATTGCATTAATTTAAATCAAAGGGTTATCTAAAAAAGAAAAATTAAGTCTTAATTTTCAAGGAAAATTTTAAATATAAAAAATTTAAACATGAATAAAATAAACAAATAAAAATATGAAGTAACCTAGAATATTTTAGAAATTATAACATTAATTAAATTACATCCTCTTTTTTTAAATTACGTAAAAGGATAAAATGAGTCGAATGTAAAAATGGTTCGGAATATTATCAAATGGATAAGCAAAACAAATCAGACTGTTGCCAAAATAACTAACTAAAAACCCAGTTGTTGAAAAAAAATGGAAAAATCGTTTAAAAATTTAATTTAAAAAATCTAAAACGAATTTCAAAAAAAAAAACTCTTCGTAGTGCAAATCATCAGGACCTAGAATAATTATGTTCCAAGTGTTATACTTCTGGGTTGCTTAGTTTGGGCGTTAGAGGTGAAAAACACGCGCAAATTTCTCCTTTTATTAATACAAATTAATTCAAGTCTTCCAAAAATGTGCACACCCTTTGAATTGAGAATCATTGGTTCAAGAAACGAAAAAAAGCAAACTATAAATACTTATTTATTATAAATTCGTTTCGATAATTTCAAGCAAGACAATCTTGTCGATTCGATTTTTTTTAAATGTCTTCTATTTTTATAAATCTGGAAATTACTTAAGTTCAAAAATCCTCTAAAAAACACGTCTTCCCATTTTTATGAGTTAAGCTATTTACTTATGTTCAATCAAAAATTTACCCACATATTATAATTTTCATATACAATATGTAAACTATACTTAAGACAAAAAATTGCTCAAAACTCCTAATTTCCATCTGTAATAGACATAGTGTCAATCTATTGTGAAAATCTTAAATATCATATGTGTTATATCATACACATTAAAAAAAAAAACTTATCGAAACTAATAGAAACTCAACAATTTGTGAAAGCATTAAAAACCCAGTGTCAACAATAATAGAACTGCTTAAAACTTCCGCCTGATTTATCTAATAAACAGTGTCAATCCGTTCGCGCACGTTCTGCACATTTTGTTTATTTTAATATTGCGTCTACAAAAATAATATTTCTTCTAAATAAAAAGATCCCACTGTCAACGAAATGTGGAACTTAATTTAATTTCCTCTTAACCAATGTGTTGATCCAGACCATACTTAAAGTAGATCTAGCTTGAACATAAAAAAATCTTTCATCTTCTTTCCATCAGAGGCAAATGTACGCATAACAGAGCATCACTTAGAAAGTAATGAATGCCTTAATTCGAGAATTTCTCATTTTAAAATGACTTTTTTTGGAGGGAGAAAGCTTGCTTCTAACGATCATTATTCTCTCTTGTTCATTTTTAAGGCTTTTCTTAGCTGGTACAAGAATTTATCTTGGGAGAATTTTTAACTTGATGAAATCTTTTTCTACTGTGCTGATATTTTGGTGCGAAAATGAAAGGTACGCCTTTTTTCTCTTCACGGAATGAATTGAACTGGCTCATATAGCTAATTTATTTTGAAAGATCTTGAGATTATGTGACTGAATATATCTCATCGTTAAACAGCAATTGATAATTCGAAATATACAAAGAGAATAGGAGGGTAAATTAAATAAATGGGAGCAGTATAAGGGATAAAAGAATGCAGCTTTTTACCCTCACAGCAATCAGTTTAAAACCTCATTTGAAATAAATGCATGAGCCAAAGTATTAATAGAAATCTCCATACAAACATCATGTACTTTGGACTATTGTTGGGTATAGTTATTATATACGGTTTTTTTATTTGAAGATTAAATGTAGTTTCCAGCATTTTTAAGTGCGTTAATTTTTCCTGAGTTGTAAATGATAGTTATCCAAATATTTTAAACTCTTTCAATTCGCATTTTTTCTCACAAATTCATTTAAATGCGCTCGTTTTAATAATTATTAATATTTTAATGCAATTAAAAAGATTGCGTCATCTAATGCAGATGGAATATAAATTTGAAATCTCTTTCTGAAAAATTATTGTCCCATTTTCAGTTCTCTCTCTCTCTCTCTATGCATGAATTTTTCTAATAATTTTAGGAATCTTTCTTTTCCAGCTTAATTCTCTAGAAATATGGATTTTCAGTGATATTTGAAGGTAAATTAGAGGAAATCTTTTCTTTTTGTCCTCCCCTGTACTGGACGCACTTTGCGTATTTTTGAGAATGAAGCTGAGTAAAAGAGCCCCGTTTATAACGTTGTCATCTGCAAGTATAGGTATTTTTTCAATCAGATAATTTTTTTTAGTAAAAAAGTTTCATCCATTATATATTTTAAATCCCTGTTCATTAAATTCTAAAGAAATTCTGTTCCTTAAAGAAATAAAGTTGGCGTAAAACTTACATTATTTTTTTAAAAAAAACGTACTATTTATTTAAGAGGTTCTACGAGTACATTTTAATTCTAATTGTTTATTTTTAGTCTTTTTCTTTCGTTATTGTCAAAAAATAGGAATATAATTTAATTTTTTTCAGAGATAAAATATTCCAATATTAATTTTAATTACAGAATTTAGTAAGGCAGTGAAAACATTTCTCAATGTAGTTCTCATTTCTCTTTGGATATTTTTTAATGTTTAATATACGATGAAAATTCCTCACATTTAAATATTACAATAAAAATTACATTATTAATTTTTAATGAAAATTAATTATTTTTTCACATCATAACATAGTTAATAATGTTACAAAAGTTCAAAGATATAGTTCGATAAGCGAGCATATACGAAACATCCACGTGAAGTTATATTAATATAAATCAGTTGCTGTCATTTTTTTCAGTCGCTATCGCGATCAGATTTAGGGTAAACATAACAACCCTAACAAAAGAATTTCTATGACTGAAACTTCAAAATATGAATGCTACGCATTTCAAGATTAAATTTTTCCATAGACCATTGTCATGCCATATTCCCGACTGTAATTATAAATTGTAGTATCCATAATGATTTGTTCGGGAATACTTCACATTGAATTCAGAAGATTTATCATGTGGCAGACGATGCAAAAGTTTGTAAAATAAGGAATAAGTACAAATGTTATCCTGATCCCCAGATTTCAGTTTAGAATGATTTTTCAATATTTACTTTTCTCTGGCGTTAACTGGGAGCTATTTTAGTGTTAAATGTAAGTTCTCTCTAAAATTCAATTATACAGAAGTAAAGATATATTTTTTGTGGATCATTTTGAGTACAGTTTCGTTTCTGAAATAGCTATTAATTTGTAACAATTTTTTTAAAATGGAAAATAATGTAGGGTTTTATAAATAATATTTAATTCTAAAGGGGGGGATGATTTGTTCCATTAATCAAATAACATAACTAATGACTTTTATACGGAAAAAAATAATTCATCGGTCAATTATTTGTTTTGTAATTTAGCTCATAATCCTCACAGGCCGTATTGTGCCAAAAAATTAAGTTAAAATATTTCAAATAAAACAAAAATCATGCAAGAAATGAAAAAAAAATGGTTAGGGATTTTCCTTCAAAATATATCACTGATTTGGCTTTTGTTATTCGCTTATTTTTGGCTATAAAAGCTAAAATGCATTTTAGTTATTATTAGCGTAATTACCATTTATTTAATTCTTAAGAGGGTTTCTTAAAGAATGTATAAATGCTACTTTAGTCAAGTTGTGTTGTTCGTGAACTCGTGGCTGGTCGAGTCGAGTCCTGGCGTCAAGAAGTAGAATGCAGAAAGAAAGACTGAGAGAGTCTATCGTGTGGTTAGGCCCCTGACAATATCCTCTTCGTTACATTACCGTTATTCAAACTTCATCGCCGCCCCAATGGAAAGATGACCAAACGATTAATTACAGCAGTCCTTTACAAAGTGTGGGGCGCCCCATCCTTGGGAGGTGATAACCCCGTGGGAGGCACAAGCATATCAAAATGTCGAAAATAAAAGATTATTTTAGAAAATTATTAATTTACTTAAGTTTACGACAAAAAAATATGTATTCATTGTAACGAAATAAAATACACATTTGCACTGATATAACATACTTATAAATGTTGAAAGGAAAAGTACATAATGCACTTAACATATTACTGAAAATTCTTACATAAAATATTGTGACAAATCTATACGGGACTATATCACTAACCTTTTGAGACGTCTTTTTTTAGGGAAATTTAATTCCCTACCTATTTCCAATCAACTCCAAAAAGAGGACAGGGATTCCTTATTATATATGCAGATTAGATAAAGTATTTAAATCAAACGGAATAGTAAAGTGAGAGACAGTAGGCGAGAGAGATTGAAGCAGGAAGTTATAATAGTGAAGTTAGAGATTTATTATTGAAGATTTCTAGGTGGATAAATTAGGCACAGGAAGAGCTGAGATTCAGTGTGGTAAATATTGATTTATAATTAAAGTCTCATTAAAGTTTTATATTAGGAGTGAGATTAAAGTTAAAGGTTCAGTAGGAACATTACTGAATATAATTCTGGGATCTCTTATTGCGGTAATCTCTGCGTGATCGGTATTCTAATAATTAATTAATTGGAGCTTTAAATATTTAAGTTAATATAAAGGAAAGTCCCTTTTAAACCTCATAAAGCTATTTTGATTTATTTGTTATTAAAAGTCTTTGATTCTATTTAGGAAAGATAACGAAATAAAGAAAGTTATTTATAAAAATGGCTACGGGTTCTTTTTTGACTCAAAATTATTCTCGTTCTCAAAGTGAGATCCAAGGGGATCTTCACAATATTACATATACAAAAGTAGCATACACGTACATTACGGTATCTCCCGACTGGTTTAAAATCTTCATTTTCATAAAAAAAATCGAAACTTATTTTATAGCCTATTTTTGTAGTTGTTTAATAAGCTTTCTAAAACTATCGTACTTTTAATTCTGAGTCAGTTAGAAAAAAAGTTATAGCTGTTTTTGTTTGAGGTAGTAAGTCCAAATCGAAACCGGAAGTATGAGTTTTAGTTTGATTTTCCCCCGCAAAATGAGATTTTTATTCATTTATAATATTTTAACGAATTCTTTTTATGTTTAGTAAACTTTATTTCTCTTTATAAATGTTTTAATAGATATGTTTTGCTTTAAAATAGGCAACAGTTAATTGATTGCAATGTTAGTTTTGATTTAAACGAGTTGCTATCCTTTTATCCTTTGTGTTCAAAACTAGACCTCTTTATATAAAAATACTAATAAAAAAGTTATAGAGTTGTAGTTATTACAATTAGATTAAAGTTGTCATGCCAAACACAAGATCAATAAGGCCAAAAAAGAAGAGAGCAGTATTTGTTGGAGAACCGCCGATAGAAATATCAACGGATCTTCCAAATTCAGTCATTAATTCTATTAAAAAGACTTATAGGGAATTTTGCGATCAAAATCTCCTAAGGAAATGTTTTCAAGGGAAAGCTCAAAACTGCAATGAAAGTCTTAACAATGTCGTGTTGAGTATAATCCCGAAAGACATTTTGTTGAGCAACAAACACTCCGTTTAAGGAAGTATATCGCAGTAATACTTTTTCATCCTGGGTTTGCTGGTCCATTATCTCTACTTCAAAAGTTAGGAATGAAATTATGTTCTGAAATGAAAGGATATTTTTGGTACCTCGATAACACTTTAATTGTTGATTCGACGAGGCATTCTAAAACAGATAAGAACTGTCTCGTAAGAAAAGAAAGGCCCTTCAAAACTGTAAAAGTTTGAAGTATGAGGTTCAGGAAGACACAACATACAAATCTGGAGAGTTTTACAACCTTCCTAAATCATTAAAAAGTTTTATTGCAAATGTAAACCTTATTTTGAATTTTGTGAAGAATGTTATTTTTGAACATAATGGTTAACGGTAAGAGTGATATTTCTTAAAGTAAATGAAATATTTTTATGAAATTTTTTTGAGTTTGATATTTGTATTAAAATGAATGCTTTCTGCTAAAAGCTAAAGGTGATTTTTCAGTTAAGTAATTTTTTTATGTAATTTTAAATGAAAAAAAAAATTTTAAGAAAATTCTGGATTTTTTCATCTCGAACACCTGTATTTCATGATTTTACAGTAGAATTTGAGCTTTTATAGTATAAAGCATAGTTAAACGCTAAAGAATTGTATTCCTGAAAACATTTTTTATTTATTTCTGTGATATATATATATATATATATATATATATATATATATATATATATATATATATATATATATATATATATATATATTTCAGAGTTGTTTGCAAAAGAGCATTTTTTTGTAATATTTTGGTAGAAATTTCTCAATAATTTGAAAAATAAGCTTTCAGAAAATTATTTCTGTATTTTCATAGTTTTGCAGCATACTTAATTAAAAAATAACAACTAAATGATTATTTAAGTGATATTTTAGAAAAGTGTCTCCGAACCCAGTCGGAGAGATTCTTTGATAATACTTCATAGTAACATACGCAAAATTTTAATTATTATCTTGATAATTTGTACGGTTTTATATTTCAGGGTTTATTGTAGCTTTATAATATTATAGTATATTAATGTATACAATACACTATTACATGGAGGGGGAGTGCAATGAGAATATTATGACTGAAGGTTGGGTGACAAACATAAAAAGTTTAAGAAGCACTGAATTACAGTATGCATCTGGAAGATATTCTGCAATCGATATAAGGTGTTCAAATTAAAACCATATGCCCGCAGCCAAAAAATGAAGCCTTTAATGGCGATAAACAATTCTAAAAATATGCATTTGATGGATTATATTGATAGAGCCTTTATCTTGGAACGAAATATGAAATCCTTTTCAACACACTGAGAAAATAAGACACATAAAATTGATGTTAAAGAGTGCAATGAACTCTACAAAGAATTATTTTCCTTTTAAAACCAGGAAGTTTTCAATAAAATACACACGACTTAGTATGTTATTTCAAAAGTTCTAAATATTAAATTCCGCCTACCCATGAAAGAGTTTTGAACAATTTTAAGCCTTGGAAGAAAAATAACATACGAAAAAGGATTTGTGTTTTAATCTTAAATCCAGAAATATGTTTCATGGCAATGCATTCGTAGCACGTTTGAAATTCCATTTTCGAAAAGCATTTATTTTAAAATTTAGTATCTTCATGAAAAATGAAAACGATAAATTCATCTTTAAAATCGTGACGGTGGATTAATATACTTTATTTAAAAGGGTAATTTCCGGCTTAGCAGCTCTTTTTTCTTTCTTTCCTAACAACACTAATGAAAAATTATGATTTTGATCTAACCTGGTTTTTAAATTTTACATTAGAAGTACATTGAGTCATATATATCCTTAATGATTTTAAATTGAATCGAATATTAACATAAGATAATTTAACAAGATTTATCTTTATATTATTTTAAAAAATATTATAAATCTATATTTAATTATTTTGACCATCTCAAGTTAAAGATGATCATTTATGTAATAAGAGCAAGTAAAGTGGATTGGATGTAAAACGTATTTTTCTTCAAAAATTAACTAGTAATTGACTTTATAGCTTGTATAACCTTTACATAAAAATATAATTTTTTTTCGCCCTACTTTACGCTATTAGAACCCAATTTCTTTTAATTAAAATATGCTGCACAATTTATTAGTAAATGCAGTTACATTAGAAAAATTAAGGAAATTAAATTTAAAATTGTCTAAAACTTTTTCTTCTGGTATATCATTATTACAAATTTAAATAAGATACACCACGAAACAACAATTTTCACTCCTACTAACCATTAGAGACAGGTGTCTTTGGAGGTATTCATTTTCAATTGAACAAAAGAAACACTAGAACATACATTAATCCAGAAAAAGTACCGAACAAGATTTCACGAATTTCTTAATCAAAGATTTTCTTTCAATAATACATTTTTCTCAACATTCGTGAAAGCTTAATAGAAATTTTATGCAAATTTTAAAGGTGTGTAAAATAGAAATAATAAAAAGCAGGTGTTACTTTGAAATCTACTATCAGATGAATTCTTAAATGGCTTAGAATGCTGGTATTGAAAATGAAAGAAATTGGAAAAAAAAACTCATCGAGTATCTAATTGTTTTACACTTTAAATACATATAAAAACAAGTTGATTTTTTAAACAATTGTGTTACTATATTAATCATCCAACATTAATATACCATATGTATTAGTTAATTGTATGACTTCAAGTATTAAGCAGTGAAAATATAAAATAACTTATGAATGGTTTGCTGCCTTAATTTATATTATATATACAGAAATTAATCGACAATAGACCATTAAATTCAAATAGAATTTCGATTATCAGCATCATTTAAATCATAGACTCGCATAACGTAATAAAAGCATTCTGGTGACAGAAAACTATGTTAATATTTCACTAGAAAGCAACCCAAAGGCTATTGATGATGAACCAATATTCGGCCAGCGACGAGGACGACACCTGAGCAGCCTTCCTCTTCTATCAGACAACACTACACCGACGGGAGGAGATTGTGCCTTGACCGATTTAAAGTATATCGACGTCCTCTACACGGAGATTAGTTGGTGCCCAAATGTACCAACTTAATCATCTGAAGTTTATTCATACAAAACTAAACATACCAGGCATTATAATCTCTAGGATTTAAATGAGTTTCAACATCTGAAAATCATTTATTTTTGTAGAAAAGCATTTTGTTACATATTCTAATAGGTTTATAAAAAATATAGCATTTATTTCGTATTCTTATTAAGGAATAAATTAGGTCGGATGTCGGTGTTTCAGCACGTAATTTTTGTAATTATCACTATAAAAAATGTGTACATAATTTCAGTGTAGTGTAATGTGATACTTAGAAACGTGCGTACTATTTTATAGGTTGTGGAAAGATGCATAAAATTATTTTTATTAATATCTACTCTGTATATTTCATTGCGTTAGTAAAATGAAATATTTGAAATGTCTTTAAATCTGATAAAGTAATATTATTTAAAATGAAAAGAGCAGCATCTGTGAGTCTTTCAAGAAAGTCTGAAAAACAAATTCAGAGAAATTTGGATATTGCGAGAGAAATTATTCTTACCCACTTTAACACATTACGCGTCTTCTTAACATATTTTTCCACGTGCTTCGAATATAGATGAGGTACGCACTCCAAAACTTCAAATTGCTACCAAATTATTTCCTCAGTAAATAAATCTATATTCAGTCCAAGCAGTTTATCACAAAAATGTAAAAAGTGTACAAATTTTATGCCTATAATTTTAAAAGCAAAGGCTTTAGTGACTGACAACCCCAGGCTAGTGATGTGTACGATAGATGGGTTTGACCGAAATTCCATACTGCCCATCCCTCTTTTGCTGACCTATTGCCTGAAGGAGCACCAAATCATCCTGAGTTGACCTTCCGCTTAAGGACCATGCGGTGACAAATGACAAAGGGGTTCCAAGGATGACGCCGTCCATTTTCCAAGAGGAGGCGTTTTTTCCCCGATAGGAGCATGCATAATAAATTTCCAAGCTTCGAAGACAGCAAAGCCTTTTTTTCCTCCTGTTTTCCAGATTATTTCGTGGCTGTGTATTTTTTTAACCGAAGAAACAATTTTGGAACACCTGCGTGAGAGGAAATTTATGCTTTTCACGAAGGAAAAACGGGAGCGAGCGGAAACATTGGGATTTTCTGGACTTCTTTTTATTATTATTTTTTGTTCACTTCCTCCTGTTTATATTGAGACTTTTTTGCGTTGTTAGCTTCAGATATTACTTTATCAGTATAAATTATATTACCAAATTCGAAGAATAAATTCCATTTGAGGAATCTCGTGAGTGTTATACGATATTTTCTGGATCTCTGAAACGTATAAATGAGAGTTATCTCTGTTGGAAATTTAGTAGTTATTTTTGCCTTAATTTCCATAATTCTTTCATGTGATTCCAGTTTTATTATACAGCTTCAATAATTCATCAAATTCGGTTTTCATTCGTTATTGTGTATATATATTTTTATATCATTTTGTACATTTTTCAAAAAGGAAAATGAATACAAGGGCAAAGTTTGAAAAGTACAATAATGATAAGTAAGACTATTCCGTATTTTTTAGTTTAGTTGTTCATAATATTGAACATAATGAAACGATAAAAGGCTTCAAATAAAAATGTTTTCAAACTAGATAACAAACAAGTGAACTAATTAAACTTAAAACATTTTTTCTACATTACTGACTGCCTCAATTTATTCATAAATTTCAATAACATCAACTACTGTGTGACTAAAATAGATTTAGGGTAATGCATCATTAATTTATTTGAAGCCTTATTAAGTACATAAAATATTGCTGGGATTGTTTTAAAAGGTTTAATAATTTTTTTTATTTACATTTAATCTTCATTTTTTCCAACTTCAAGCCCTTAAAAGTAATATTTTTTTTTCAATTAGGTTTCTTAATAGAATACAATTATATAACCTTTATGTACGTTGTATATTACTAGCAATTATTAAAACTGGATAGATACTAAGGCATTGATAACACCTGTAAACTTGTAGGTTCTTTTCGGATCGGGACGTGCTTGAATTGCGAACAGAAAGTAATTGCAGTCAGGATTTTGTCCCTCTGTCTTATTCCACACCTTCCATGGGACATTTCATCAAAAAAAAGAATATATTAACCCTCTGGGTGGTTAGCTTCCTCCTGAAAAGTTATTCCGAAAGCGTTTACTCTTATTTTGCCGTTCGCTTCAAAAATGCAACAGACATCTTTCCTTTCCCCCTTTTAAAACTTGGGAGGTCAAATAGGGTCAATTTTATGACTTAGTTCGGTCCCTTTGTCAGGTAAGTACCAAGAGATCAATCGTTTACAGCTAGCTGTTAAGTTGCCTTGGGCACTCTTGTATGAAAGATGTAGTGCAACTGGGTCGATTCCCCTATATGTTCAGTCACAGTAAAATTAAAACAAAATGAAGGGTAAAAAAGGAAAAAAAGGAAATAAATAGTGTGTTAGAAGTTGAAAAATAATTATATTTTCTTCAAACAAAATTTATTTTTCTGTCATTTTTTTTAAATATAAAAATATATATGTATATATTTTGGTATTGCGATTTGTGAACCAGAAAAAAGCGTCCTGTATTCATTTTTCAATATGAGAGTAAGAAAACACGCTCACTTTCCTGTTTTTTTTAAAAAAAGTAATGAGGTAAAAAGAGTAAAGGCCCTATCTGTTTTTTTAAACAATAAGACAATAAATGGTGCATACGGTGATATACATACGATGATTATATTTATGAAATAAAACCAATCTTTCTCTATTCAATTATAATTTTAATTTAAAATAACATAAAAAAAGATTTCAATACTTTTAATATATTTTAATTAAAATCATATAAATGAAATTTTTATGTAAACTGAATATTTTTTGGAAAAAAATCAAAATTTTCATTCCTAGTGTTCTCCTTTTCAAACTTCTTGTATTAAATAAAAATTTCTTTTCTACATCGGCATTTGTTTTGGACATAACACACATTCAGTCAATAACTTTTAATTTTAATGGGGGATATACTTCTTCAAATGCGCATGACAGTATTTCTAACCATTTTCTACTCCAGTTTAATTTCTTGTCTTTCTGTTTCTTTTATTACAAGGAAAAATGTCACACATCAATAACTACATTTTCACACAATTCAGTCATTACAAATTCTATTGAGAGAAAAGTTCTCATTAATTACTTTTGTCTTTCAAAACCGTACACTTAAAACAATTTTGTTCAGGGAAGTTAACCGACACTTCCACAATGTATCCATACGAAATTTTTAAAACAATTTTAACATTTGCAAATGTATCCTGCATTAAGTTTTTTGAGTATACACAAAAATCGCCTGCTGTGTGGGAAAGACATAGTATGAGATGTGGTGTGAGGATTTTGAAAGAATGTTTTCGTACGTGTAGACTATTTTTGAAAATTTAAATATCACTGAAGCTGATCATATAACTGCAAATGAGCCTTATTTTAATGTGTGCGGGTATAAAAATAAAACAATTTACAATTAAACAGTCTTTGAGTTTATATTCAATATCAAACTTTTCGTAAAATGGCTTACAACTTCTATTCAAATTGTAAAGAAACTGAAATATAAATATATCTTACTGCCATCAAAAATATTCATATAATATGTAAATATCCTATTCCACCATTTATTTCAGTACATTTTAAAAACTGTAGCTGAAAGCAATTTTTTATATTTATAAACGAGGCATAAAAGTTCACACAGTTATAAAATGCCTTATATACTACTATAAAACGTATATGGATTGTAAGATCAGTTCTAAAATCCTAACAGCTTTTAGAGGAGCAAAAAACATGTAATTTTGGATTGATCAAAATTTTAATATAATACACAAATAAACATGTTATTAAGCAAATACATTTGAAAAATCAAAGTTCCTTCTGAAATAAACGTAATTGAAAGAAAAATGTTAATTTGCAAATGAGTGGAAATACATGTTTATTTAAGGGATATCCCCAAAGTGAGGCAATCCTCAAACTTAAAACTCAAATTCAGCAGCCCAACAATCCATGAGCGCCAGGAACTACTATGCCCATCGCAATATACGTGACCATTGGGCACTGACGTGCATGAACAGATGTCCCAATTTGGTGGTCTGTCTGAAGAGACGCCTTCAGTGTATAAGACCCCTAGCAAGCTTGGTACTTATTTAACCACCCAATGTAGCGGGGATGAAATGCAGAGTCGACCTTGCCCATCCCTTTAACCCTCTAAGTGGATACCTTCCTCCTGAAAAGTTATTCCGAAAGCGTTAACTCTTATTTTGAAGTTTGCATTAAAAATGCAACAGACTTCTTTCCTTTCCCCCTTTTAGAACTTGGGAGGTCGAACGGGGACAATTTTATGACCTAGTTCGGTTCCTTTGTCAAGTAATAACCAAGAGATCAATCGTTTACAGCTAGCTGTTAAGTTGCCTTGGGCAAGCTTGTATGAAAGCTGTAGTGGAATTCGGCGTTTATTTCTCCTATATGTTCAGACACAGTAAAATTAAAACAAAATGCAGGGTAAAAAAAAGGAAAAAATGAAATAAATAGTATGTTAGAAGTTGAAAAATATTTTATATTTTCTTCAAAAAAATTATTTTTCTGTCATATTTTTTTTTGGTATTGCGATTTGAACCAGAAAAAAGCATCCTGTATTCATTTTTGAATATGAGAGTAAGAAAACGCACTCAATTTCCTGTTTTTTAAAAAAGTAATAAGGTAAAAAGAGCAAAGGCCCTATCTCATTTTTTAAACAATAACACAATAAATGGTACATACAAAGATTATATTTATAGAATAAATCCGATCCTTCTCTATATTCAGTTATATTTTTAATTTAAAATAACATAAAAAAGGATTTCAATACTATTAATTTATTTTAATTAAAATAATATATAAGATATTTTTATGTTAACTGAATATTTTTTAGAAAAAAAGTTTAGATTTTCCTTCCTAGTGTTCTCCTTTTCGTAATTCTTGTATTAAATAAAAATTCCTTTTCTACATCGGCATTTGTGATGGACATAACACACATTCAGTCAATAATTTTTAATGTTAATGGGTGATATACTTCTTCAAATGCGCATGACAGTACTTCTAACCATTTTCTACTCAAGTTAAATTTCTCATCTTTCTGTTTCTTTTATTACAGGGAAAAATATCACACATCGATAACTACATTTTTCCACAATTCAGTCATTACAAATTCTATTGTGAAAAAAGTTCTCCCTAATTAATTTTGTCATTCAAAACAGTACACTTAAAAAAAATTTGTTCAGTGAAGTTAACCGACATTTTCACAATGTATTCATACCAAATTTTAAAAACAAATTTAACACTTGGAAATATATACTGTATTAAATTTTTTAGTATACACAAATATTTCCTGCTGTAGGGAAGATATAGTATGAGATGTGATGTGCTGTGTTGTGAAAGAATGTTTTCGTACGTGTAGACTATTTTTGAAAATTTAAATATCACTGAAGCTGATCATATAACTGCAAATGAGCCTTATTTTAATGTGTGCTGGTATCAAAGTAGAACACTTTACAATATTAAACAGCCTATGGGTACTCATAGCCTATGGGTACTACTCAATATCAAACTATTCGCAAAATGGCTTACAACTTCTATTCAAATTGTAAAGAAACTGAAATATAAATATTTCTTTCTGCAGTCAAAAATATACATAATATGTAAGTATCCAATTCCTCCACTTATTTCAGTACATTTTAAAAACTGTAGCTGAATGCAATTATATATATTTATAAACGAGGCATAAAAGCCCACACAGTAGTAAAAATGTCTTTATTATATTTAAATATACTACTATAAAACGTATATGGATTGTATTGAGGAGCTAAAAACACGTAAGTTTGAATTGATCAAATTTTTAACATAATACACAAATATACATGTTATTAAGCAAATACATTTGAAAAATCAAACTTCCTTCTGAAATAAACGTAATTGAAAGAAAAATGTGTAATTGCAAATGAGTCGAAATACATGATTATCTAAGGGGTATCCCCAAAGTGAGGTAATCCTCAAACTTAAAGACTCAAACTCAGTGGCACAACAATCCCTGAGGGACAGGAACTACTGTGCCCATCATAATACACGTGACTATTGGACGCTGAGGTGCATGAACAGATGTTCCCATTTGGTGGTCTGTCTGAAGAGAGACCTTCAGTGTTTAAGACCTGAAGCAAGCTTGGTACTCATTTATCGACCCAATGTAGCGGAGATGAAAGGCAGAGTCGACCTTGCGCAGCCCGTTAATAGAACCTTAGACCTGTGGTGTTAAAGCACTATACACTACCACTCGATCCTATTCGGTAAAAAATAAAATTTAATGTTAGAATCTTATATAAATCCCTAATGAATGAGGGAGTCCAAACTTTTTTTCCATGTAAACTGTTTAGACGGAAATAATTAATTATGAACATTTCACAAGTTGCATAAATTAAAATTAACCGTTATAGTTTACATAAATTTTTATGGGTGCAAAAGTTGTATTTCATCTGCACGAATTAATTTTAAAAGGAATACGGTTACGAAAAAGTAGTACAAATCTACCTAAAGTAGGGTTGGTTACCTTACATATTGTCAAACACAGCAATGTATTGGAAGCCAATTCCACAATTCGTTGTTATAAAAATGAATGGAAAATTACAAGATTTATTTTTGCATTTGTAATTTATATATATATATAATTTTTCCTGGGAACTTTAAAAGCTAGAGATCCATCAAAACCGCGGTTCTATCTCTGTTTTTCCAGATCGCCCCTGACTAAGCCGGCTCTGCCATAGTAAGTGAAAATGCCGGATTTTGTTTGTCAAGATCATTTTATAGCAGACTGCATTTTTCATGTACTTTAGATGGTCATTTTATATTTTCTACATCAATATCTTAATGTCTGAATTTAAAATTACATAAAACTCTTGACATTCGCATCAATGACCATGATAATTTTTATTAGTATATGAATGTGTCATCAAACGATTACATGACTAATATTAACATATTATTTTAACCATTTAATTAATATTAAGTATAACATGATGCACACAAATTTTCTGAATTTTAAAATAAATATTTCGAAAACTACTTCAGATATACTCAAAATTTTTCATTCCTACGCTTTAGCTTCTCAGTTTTGCTTCTATGTAAGTGTAAGAATTTATTGTAATTGTATATTCATTAATTTTTTAGTATATTTTTGCTCTTAGCATGCACTTTTCAACTGAATTGTATGAAACATTCGAAATATATTAAAAGATACCAAAGAAGCTATATAATAAAATTTGAAATTTTTATTATACTCAAACAATTGCTAAAACTTATGGTAAATAATTTTTAACTGCGTGATGCGTTTTTTTCTCGAAATTTCAAATGGAATTTCTAACATAAAATTTCTAGCTTAATACTGTCGAGATTTCAAAAAATATCCAGATTTTAATTACTTATTCAGTTAGCCTTTAAAAAAGATAAATGTTGAGGTATTTTGTATAAATAGATATTTTTTAAACAATAATTCGAATTTAAAATTGATTTTTATGTTTATTTATATGCATAAATGTCTACTGTAAATGTTTCCGTATATTTTTGATTACCATTGATTCAAACATTCAAGTTATAAAAAAAATGTGTGAAAATCTTCATTCATGTTGTCTTTGATGTAAACTGAAGTTCAAGCACTTAAAATTCAAATATAATTCGGTGTATTTTAACAATATATAACTAGGCACTGTACTTAAACTTCCCTGAACACTTGGGCTTTGAAAACTAAGAAAAATTAAAAAAACTAATAAATCTTAATTAGTTTTTTTTCGTTATTATTTTTATCAAAGTGTAAGAAAATGTTTCAAATGATTTGATGAAGTTTAAATTTATTCATTTTTAGTGGTTGAAAAATTGAAAAGTTTTCAAATTTTAAAAAATTTGGTGTTTTATTAATTTTTTCGGTATCTTATAATAAAATAATCATGTTTCAAAAACTGAAAGCTTTGTTTAAAATAAGAAAAATGAAGCGAAAGAATATACTTTAAAAGGTAATTTGTCTAACTATATAAAATAGCAGATTGCCCTAACACGCCCCAACATGTTACAGTTTCAAATTAATATGAAAAGTAAAAGGGAATTGGAACTTATTTTACTTATGCGTTGGGACTTTTTAAAACTTTTAAAATACGAGGTAACAAATAAATACTTCCTGGGGTCTAAAGAAATTTCCCCCCGATTTTTTACGATTGCCCCAGGGTCAATACACGGGGTTTCCTGCGACCCATAAAACTTCCTATCAGTGTCCTGCTGTGTTGCTTCCACCGTCCCCAATTATCTTTCAAGATGTTAAACCTTTAAAAGGGGGAAAGGATTTCAGAAAAGTGCGGCTAATCCGCTTTTGAAAACGTTACTTGAAGGCAGAAAAATCCGTGCAGTGCATTTTCGAAGCATCTTTACACTGACGGAATTTTCCGTGCTATCCGCTTAGAGGGTGAATAGAACCCAAGACCTGTGGTGTGGAAGCTAGATACACTACCACTGTACCCTATTCGGTGAAAAATAAAACTTAATGTTGGAATCTTATATAATTCCCTAATGAATGAGGGAGTCCTAACTTATTTTTAATGTAAACTGTTTAGACGGAAATGGTTAATTATGAACGTTTCACAAGTTGCATAAATTAAAATTAAGCGTTAAAGTTTACATAAATTTTTATAAGTTTTCAAATGGTGTATTTTGGCTGCACGAATTAATTTTAAAAGGAATACGGTTACGAAAAATTAGTACAAATCTATCTAAAGTAGGGTTGTTTACCTTAGATATTGTCAAACACAACAAGGTATTGGAAGCCAATTCCATAATTCGTTGTTATAAAAATGTATGGAAAATTACAAGATTTATTTTTGCATTTGTAATTTATATATATATAATTTTTCCTGGGAACTTTAAAAGCTAGAGCGGCATCGATCAAAACCGCGGTTCTCTCTCTGTTTTTCCAGATCGTCCCTGACTAAGCCGGCTTTGCCATAGTAAGTGAAAATGCCGGATTTTGTTTGTCAAGATCATTTTATAGCAGACTGCATTTTTCATGTATTTTAGATGGTCATTTTATATTTTTTACATCAATATCTTAATGTCTGAATTTAAAATTACATAAAATTATTGACATTCGCATCAATAACCATTATAATTTTATTAGTATATGATTGTGTCATCAAACGATTACATGACTATTATTAACATATTATTTTAACCATTTAATTAATATTAAGTATAACATACCGCACACAAATTTTCTGAACTTTAAAATAAATATTTCGAAAACTACTTCAGATATACTCAAAATTTTTCATTCCTACGCTTTAGCTTCTCAGTTTTGTGTGTGTGTGTGCTTATCTCTCTCTCTCTCTCTATGTAAGAATTTATTGTAATTGTATATTCATCAATTTTTTAGTATATTTTTTGCTCTTAGCATGCAGTTTTCACCTGGATTGTATGAAATCTTCGAAATATATATAAAATACTAAAGACGCTATATAATAAAATTTGAAATTTTTTTTATACTCAAATAATTGCTAGAGCTTTTGGTAAATAATTTTTAACTGTGCGATACATTTTTTTACGAAATTTCAAATGGAATTTCTAACATAAAATTTCTAGTTTTATACGTTCAATATTTCAAAAAATATCCAGATTTTTATTACTTATTCAGTTAGCCTTTAAAAAAGATAGATGTTGAGGTATTTTGCATAAACAGACATTTTTGAATAATAGTTCGAATGTTTTTGAATAATTTGAATTTAAAAAAGATTTTTATTTTTATTTATATGCATAAATGTCTACTGTAAATGTTTCCCCGTATATTTTTGATTACCATTTATTCAAACATTCTAGTTATAAAAAAACGTGGGAAAATCTTCATTCATGTTGTCTTTGATGTAAACTGAAGTTCAAACACTTAAAATTCAAATATAATTCGGTGTATTTTATCAATATTTAACTAGGCAATGTACGTAAACTTCCTTGAACACTTGGGCTTTGAAATCTAAAAAAAAAAAAACAAATAGATCTTAATTAGTTTTTTTCTCGTTATTATTTTTATTAAAGTGTAAGAAAATGTTTCAAATGATTTGAT
The DNA here is from genome assembly GCA_019973935.1 of Trichonephila clavipes. Taxonomy (NCBI): domain Eukaryota; kingdom Metazoa; phylum Arthropoda; class Arachnida; order Araneae; family Nephilidae; genus Trichonephila; species Trichonephila clavipes. The sequence continues at coordinate 793,320 of BMAU01021000.1, forward strand.
GAACTTTAAATTTATTCATTTTTAGTGGTTGGAAGGTTGAAAAGCTTACAAATTTTAAAGTGTTTGGTGTTTTATTAATTTTTTTTTTGGCATCTTATAATGAAATAATCATGTTTAAAAAACTGAAAGCATTGATTAAGATAAGAAAAATGAAGCAAAAGATATACTGAAAAAGGTATAATTTGTATAACTGTATAAAATAGCAGATTGCCCTGGCACGCCCCAACTTGTTACAGTTTCAAATTAATACGAAACCAAAAGGGAATTGTAACACATTTTACTTATGCGTTGTGACTTTTCAAAACTTTTAAAATACAACCATACAAACAAACACTTCTTGGGGTCTAAAGAAATTCTTCCCCGATTTTTTACGATTGCTCGAGGGTCAAAACTCGGGGTTCCCTGCGAGCTATAAAACTTACTATCAGTGTCCTGCTGTGTGGCTTCTACCATCCCTAATTATCTTTCAAGATGTTAAACCTTCAAAAGGGAGAAAGGATTTCAGAAAAGTACGGCTCAACCGCTTTTGAGAATGTTACTTGAAGGCAAAAAACCCGTGCGGTCCATTTTCGAAGCATCATTACAATGACGTTATTTTCGCGTGGAACGCTTGGAGGGTTAAGGTGATACAAGATTACAATCCATCGTCCCACCGCCTTTCTTTATCCGACCACGTTTTTCTCGCAACCTCTCCCCTTTCTCTCCTGGTTCGGACTGGTCTTCCTTGCGTTGCCAGGTCCTCCTCTCTATATAGTGGGCCCGTTCCAGATCTCATGTGTCTCGTTCGACCTGTTGTCAGGTGCATTCAGTAGATCCCTACAACACCCATAAAATGACCATACCGTTAACTTAAATGAAATACCAAATTTTCGTGGCGCAATGAATATCACCTTATGTATGAACATATTTATCGTACTATATTGTTGCTCACGTGACAGAGCCAGTCAAGATTGGATGATTATTGTCATTCCCATGCTGTAATATATTTTAAAGTGATCTGAAATTAAAGAGATGTGCTACGAATGTAAAATTTCGAACATTTAGCATCAAACATTACTTATATTATTTTAAGCTTAAATAATTAATAAAAAGTAAAAAAATAACGTTCATTGTTAAGGGAATCAACATCTGCCCTGATTGAGGCACCATTCCCAATAAGAGGGAGGAACAAAATGTTTAACCTGGATGTTAACCTTATATACATTTTGCCATAGATGGCAGGCAAAAAAAACAATCATTCACAACGGTGGTTAACATGAGTCACATACTTGAAGACCTGCCTTATACCTCTATCCAACTGACAAGTTAGCGGCACCGGTTAGTAATGTTATCACAAACTGAAAAAATCGCTACTTCATCAAATCTTTTTTATCTGAATTCAATTCACTAGTCAAAATTCCCAATTTCACTTTAAGATTCACTTCGCTACCTTCAAGACAGGCACAACCAATCAGAGAGCTCCATTGTCCGTACTGACCTTGGAACCTCTCTCACACGGACAAGGCGACGTCATCCCTGTGAGTGAATGTTGCACTGTTCACAGCCACACGAGGGCTTTCGGCGACAGACCTCGTAATTTTCAACCATGGACAAGATTTATTGATTGAATTTTAACATCGCACTATTCAGCTGCACGAGGGCTTTTGGGGACGGACCACGTAATTTTGAACCATGGTCACGTGACGTGGACGACACCTGAGCTGGCACCCCCTCTCCTAACTACCCCACCACACCAACGGGAGGACGTTTTAGCTCTCGACAGATTTAACGTGCATCGCTGTCCTACACGGCAGGTCTTTTGTGGTACTGGACTCGAACTCGTGACAAGCCAGCCACGATCTGATATCTTGACCACTAGGCTACCACGGCCCCTCCCGGGACCGAAGCCACTCAATTAGGGCAACATTCAATCGCAGAGCCCCTTCTCGCTAAGCGAGATGGTAGCAATCATACTTAGTATTTTTTCCACACACAACTTTACCTCGATTAGCTGCCCCCTTATTGGTTAAGCCGTATTTTCTCCCGAGGCTCTCATTGGCTAAAGAAAAATCACGCAAATTTTTAACGTTCTGATTTCAGTAACTTTTTTCCAGCTTTAAAAAGCTGGGGTTTTTTCGGAAATAATTTTTTAAATGTTTTTTATATATAGTTAACTTATAAATTCAAAATTCTTCAGTAATTTTTTCCATATCTTAAGTTTTCCTTTGAATAATTCTTAAACTCTTTTAAAATGAGCAAAGTCATGCTATCTCACTCCCAGATAAGAGATAAAAGCCCTGACGGCCTATGTGCTCTAACGAATAAAACAAGCTACAAATGACATGACCTGTATAACTTTCGAAATGAGAATATATTCCGTCTTTAATCTGATTAAAGAGAACAGTTAAATTCGGTGTTAGAGTAGTAATGTATATCGATAAGTATACAGGAAAGTACCAATATATATATATAATAAAATTCTTATAATTTACTCTATGGGTTAGCATCATAAGAAACGACCGCTTACTGCTAATGTATTGATTGCAAAGTGCTACAAAAGGCAATGATACCTACACAAGTAAATTTAAAGTGTCAATGTTCATTCTTTTCTAACTTCGTGCGCTGTCTTTTTATGGGTTCCGTAAAAGAAACTGTTTATGCGAAGTGTTGCACTGAAGGAAGTATAAAAACGCACTTGGACACATTATAAACCATTAACAGTGTGATGCTACAAAAAAGTATGGGGTGAATTTGAACACAGATTAGATGTTTGTTAGTAACAAATGAATCATGCCTCGAACATTTGTAACTGAAAATAAAACTTGGTTTCTTCTTCTTGAATTTTGTGTACCTTTATTGTAATATAAATAAAAGTTTAGAAAATGTGTGTACAACAATATAAATTTTTAAAATACGGAAATTAATTTGGGCCACGTGTATACGTATATATCTATATACACCTAATATATACCAACTATACATGCATATATATATATATATATATTCGAATTTTTTAGTTTGAACTTTTGGATTTTAGATATTTTTTAATTTGAACTTTCGGATCCCAAATATTTTTTTAATTTGAACTTGCGGATCTCAAATATTTTTTTATACATATATATACAACTATTTTTTCTACCTATACAACTATTTTAAAGATGGGTGCATCCTCTTGGCGTTTGATGGATCACTTATATTATGCACTAAATTGTTTTTAAATTTTAATGTTTTAATGTTGTAATATCTTTCAGAATGCGATGGCGAATAGTTTAATTTTTCAAGTATAATGGTTTAATTTTAACTGTTTAATTTTTCAAGTATAATAGTTTAATTTTAACTGTTTAATTTTTCAAGTATAATGGTTGAATTTTAACTTTTTAATTTTTCAAGTATAATGGTTTAATTTTAACTTTTTAATTTTTAAAAATTTTTTTGAACTTTGGATATTTTTTCCAATTAACTTACCAAGCTGCAACAGGGGGAAGGTTGGCGCCATCAAACTAGTTTAACCCCACTTATCGGTCTTAAGTCCGAGATTGCACTTGGATATTTTATAAATTTTTATTTTATTTTATAATTTTTTAATTTTGTTTGAAAACGATGGAATTTTATCTTTTATATTCGCCATTGATATTTTGAAATGGGATTTAGTATTATAAGATTCATATATTTCAATTTTTAATTGATAATTGTGATTGATTTTATATATTTATATATATATATATATATGTATATATATATATATATATATATATATATATATATATATATATATATATATATATATATATATATATAAAAGAAATATGTATTATTTAACAAAAACAAGAAATAATAGATAAAGAACATAACAAGAAATAGCGTAATAAAAATATAAAAGCTGAACATGAAGAACAAAATTATAGAGAAATAAAAGAACTACAAAAAAGAAGAACCTAGCGAGTCAGAAAGCAATTTCGGACTTAGGACCGAATAAGTGGGGTTAAACTAGTTTGAAGGCGCCAACCTTCCCCCTTTGCAACTCGGTAGGAAAACCAAATAAAGTAAAATAAACAAAACTTCAGAGAAAGTATAACTCAGAGAGCATGATAAAACCAATCACTACTATTATGTAACAAACTCTCAAACTCTTAATGCAGAAAAATCACAAAATCACAAAATATTTATGTAAGAAAAATAGAAAAATACTAGAACAATTACATAAGAAAAGTATCTTTCAAAAAATAATTTAACAACATTTCTTTACTCACAAAGCTTTTACGAAGAGAAACAAGCATCTTGCTATTAATGAAAGTCAATTATTCACCAAGTTAAAAAATTCGAAAAAACATAAATACATCTTTTGAGCTGACTTTTAAACCAGCAAGCAAAGACAAGTATAAAATGACGACAATCAAATATGGTAAAATTTGAATTGGTTGATTGCCAAAAATGTAAATTTGCTAGGCTCTAATTTGGTTGGTTGTCAACAATGTGTAAGATGTTTAAGATGTGTGTGGAAAAAATGTAAACTGTGATATGAGTGTTATGATATAATCTTCACAGCAAGACCACTAACATGCTGACTTTGAAAACCTATTGTTGTGTGGTGGATTTGGAATTCGAAGTAGCAAGACGGTTAATGTATCTGTGATGAATATAAGATCTCAAGAAATTAAAAGGGTATTCATGATCTAAACAACATTGAAAAAAATTTTTATATTATTGTATTTATCTATTTTGTGGGTAGTTAAGTTATCATTTCTAAATAAAAATTCAAAATGATATTTCTGTAAATTGATATATGAAAATTACTGTTCCATACGGGAATTTTAATTATATGGAACTTAAACGAATCTCTTTTGTCAAAAATGTTACTGACTACATTATTGCTAATAAGATGCAAGTCTAAATCCAAGAATTCCATCCTATTAGAGTTGAAGTTACTTTTAAGGAGCTTGAGATAATCAGGGTAGAACGTAATATTTGGTTTGTATTCACTATTTTTACCAAAAATTATTATATCATCTATATAACGATAAATTAAGTAAGAATCATTTACAACATGATCTATTTAAAAAAAATGTAAATAGAGGTTCGCTAAACAATTACTAGCTGGGCCACCCTGAGGTAATCCTTTGATCTGTTTATAAAGATTATGATCAAATGTAATGAAATGTTCTTTTAAAACGAGGTTAACAAGAATATCAAATTTTTCTTTTTCATTGAAGTATATAATTCATATTTATCATAAATTAACTGAAGAACCTTAATCATATCGTCAATATCTATAGAATTAAAAGGTCCTCGAAATCAAATTCATGCATAGAAAAAATCAACATATCCTTAGTAACTCTAGCAATCTCTAAGCTATTTTTAATAATTGCCGTGTTTTGTAAATTATCAATTAGATTTTGAAGAAGAGATTGCAAGATCTTCCCAGACTTCGTGATATATGTATTGTATCCATTAGTGCTACTACGGAATTTTATAGGGCTTTTATGAAATTTTGGTGTTAAAAAAATACTTGGATATTTAATATTATTTAGATGAATATTCAGTCTTTTGTTCAAAGCTAAAAGACGATTATCATCTTCTCTATTATTGTGAATTGATTTTTGAAATGAATTATTATTTAAAATGTGGTTACTTAATATTTTACTGTAAAAATATTTACAAATTATGGCATAATCAGCAGAGACCTTATCAACATATGTAATAACGAAGTCATTTTGGATATTTACTATTGATGATTTAAGATCTTTATACATAATTTCATTTTCAACAGTAAAATCTAATTCCCGAATTTCTGTTGCTATATAAGATCTAAATTGATTGAATGCTTCAATCGGCATTCCGTATTTAATTGCCATTTTAAGGTAGAATTTATCTAAATCTTTTATGATTTGTTTCATAACGTTAGATTTATTTTTTGTGATCATCAGTCTAAAACCGGTACCTTTTTCCATAAAATTTCTTAACAAATCATCTTTCACGATGCTAAGGTCTCCTGTGACAACGTGCTGATGATAATCATCAATATAGTCTCGATATAGATTGCATCTACATGAATCAGAACTTAGGAGCTCCGAGATTTGATTATAATTAAATATAAATCTACCAAATTTCTTGTTGTATTTGAAAGCCTTTTTAATAATAATATTTTTAATAGGAAAAAAAGGATTGATATTTTTGAAATATACTTGAAAAATTAATTTTGTTAAAGGATTTATTCCTAAATAATAATGTACAATATTCTGTAGAGTAATTTTCACTTGCATCTAATTTAATATTCATTTTTTGTACTAAATAGTTATTAAGATCTCGAATCATATGCATACCATGAGGATCTCGAAATTTATATCTGCTTAAAATATCTGTCATAGTTTTAATTTCAGTTTTATTCAAGCCAAACATAAACGATTTAATTAAGCCTGTGTTGTAGTTATCATCAAATTTAGCAGCTAATTCTAACATAGAATTCTTGAGGATTGACATATCTCTAGTAACTCTTTTTCTGCGTTTAGCTTTTGAAATTCTCGCTAAACGAATATTATTACTATTATCAATAAATTTATTAAAATTCGGAAGATATAATGCATTCTCGGATTTTTGTTTAAAAGTTATTAAGACATTTTCACCTTTCCATATAACATTCAAACCATAAGGATAATATGATCTAAATGAATCTATAAAAAAGTTTTCGAACCATAATCTTTGCTTAATATTTGGCACTATTCTAAGTATATGTACAGTTATGTTATTGAATCCATGTTTATGAAAGTGTCCTATCTCAATCTTAGCCTGGTTTTTGTTGCAATCAAATTTCCTTGTATCAGACCTATGCTGGTTCAATCTAATATTGATAGTGTTAGAGGTCTGACCTATGTAAGCAAATTTACATATGTTGCATGTCATTTTGTAAACACAGTTAAAAGTCTTCCAAAATAAATAACCTGCATCCATATCCAACTGTTCCCCACTCATCATGCCACACGCCTTGCATCTTTTATCAGTGCAAGATCTAAATTTTAGTTTTAAAGCATGAATATCTCTGAAAACCTAGTTTCTAATATGTTATCAAAATCATTATCTTTTTGATTTTAATCAATACTATCGGAAAAATGAATATTTCGGTTTGTTGTACGAGATAAATTCTTATATTTAGAGTTCCAAAAAATTCGAGTTTTAAAAATTCTAACACGACTATGTTTAGATACAGAACGGAAAGCAAAAAAATTCTGATTATCAAAACAATTCACACATTTTTTTGTATTTTTTAAAAAATTTATAGTTTTTTTATATGCCAACTCAGAACCTTTGTGTGCCCATCTCCACAACCAACTAAAGCCATACCCAAATATATACAAAATTTCTATATAAGGTCACATAAAATGGTAAATGGATGACGATGGTACAGATACCATTATACTGTACCACCGAGCAATGTCATACACTAGTATAACAAATTGCCAGTCGCATAAAACTTGTTATTTTTCAAATTCATAGTTATTTTAAAAGTTAAAGGTACATTGAAAGGACCCAAATAAAATATCATTAGCAAAAGTTTTTTCAATCACATTAATATAAAGTGAAATAATGAGCAATAATTCCAAAAAATCTAATCCACTCATAGATAACATATCCACAATTACTTTATAGGCACAAAATCAGAAGTTGGCATAATATTTTAATATAAACAAGAAAAACACACAAGGAAAAAGAACAAAGCCAAATTAAACTTAATAAAAAAAAGAAAGAAAGAAAGAAAAACATTCATAGACAAGATTTTGAATCTAATGGCGATTTCAAAATTCGCTATAAGCAAACATACTCTATATTGACTACATACATAACTGAACAAACTCATTAGTAAATAAATAGATTTATACATAGATAGGCGCAAAGCAGCCAAATGAATGCATAAAATATATATAAAAGAAATATGTATTATTTAACAAAAACAAGAAATAATAGATAAAGAACGTAACAAGAAATAGCGTAATAAAAATATAAAAGCTGAACATGAAGAACAAAATTATAGAGAAATAAAAGAACTACAAAAAAGAAGAACCTAGCGAGTCAGAAAGCAATTTCGGACTTAGGACCGAAATAAGTGGGGTTAAACTAGTTTGAAGGCGCCAACCTTCCCCTTTGCAACTCGGTAGGAAAACCGAATAAAATAAACAAAACTTCAGAGAAAGTATAACTCAGAGAGCATGATAAAACCAATCACTACTATTATGTAACAAACTCTCCCAAACTCTTAATACAGAAAAATCACAAAATAATTATGTAAGAAAAGTAGAAAAATACTAGAAAAATTACATAAAAAAAGTATCTTTCAAAAAATAATTTAACAAAATTTCTTTACTCACAAAGCTTTTACGAAGAGAAACAAGCATCTTGCCATTAATGAAAGTCAATTATTCACCAAGTTAAAAATTCGAAAAAAACATAAACACATCTTTTGAGCTGACTTTTAAACCAGCCAGCAAAGACAAGTATAGAATGACGACAATCAAATATGGTAAAATTTGAATTGGTTGATTGTCAAAAATGTAAATATGCTAGGCTCTAATTTGGTTGGTTGTCAACAATGTGTAAGATGTTTAAGATGTGTGGAAAAAATGTAAACTGTGATATGAGTGTTATGATATAATCTTCACAGCAAGACCACTAACATACTGACTTTGAAAACCTATTGTTGTGTGGTGGATTTGGAATTCGAAGTAGCAAGACGGTTAATGTATTTGTGATGAATATAAGATCTCAAGAAATTAAAAGGGTATTCATGATCTAAACAACATTGAAAAAATTTTTTTTTTATATTATTGTATTTATCTATTTTGTGGGTAGTTAAGTTATCATTTCTAAATAAAAAATTCAAAATGATATTTCTGTAAATTGATATATGAAAATTACTGTTCCATACGGGAATTTTAATTATATGGAACAATTATATATATATATATATATATATATATATATATATATATATATATATATATATATATATATGATGATAAAAATGATATAAATTATTCAAAATGATATTAATTATATATATATATATATATATATATATATATATATATGTGTGTGTGTGTGTGTGTGTATGTGTGTGTGTGAGTGCTCGCGAGTGTATTAGTAAGTATAGCTAATCTAAATGATTTTTTCCGCTTTGATGAAGGGTAGATCTAATAATACTTAAATATTATACATAATAGAATATTCTAATAACTTTCTGTGTTACTGTAAATTTATATATTTATGCATTCATTTATAATTATTTAAACCTAAGTATAATTTTCAATATAAAATCTTTAAATATAATTTTTTTCACGTAAAAATATAGCGGAAGGAAAAATAAATTTTAAAAAAAACTTTGTAATTTATAGGTGATAGTACAATATCCATTAAAATAGGCTTGCTATTAAGTCACATTAATACTTATAAGAAATATCATTTTTTGCACTAAAATCCAAAAATATGTTACGTAAATCGCAAGAGACCGTAGACACGAAACAAAATCTGAAAGCCGCTGTAATCAATCCTTCTTTCCAAGCGATATCCGAAAAACAAACAAACCGTCAAATGCTTTGTATTCTTTCAGCATAAATCTCAAAATTTTTCGACATTTCCCACAAGAATAATTTGCGAGTCGAGTGTACACTTCAACGAACCATGCATGGAGAAGGCAAAATACGTGATAAAAAGTCAGAAAATTAACATTATTAGACGCTTCGCTAATTTTCAGTGATGTTTTTCTCTGATAGTTTTAATTGTTCATTCAAATCGAATGCTAGGGCTCTTACTGGAATGAGCTCATTTGAATAATTATGCAACTATGTCGCCATCTGTCGGAAAGTTGGAGAAATATTCAAATCGTGCAATAATTACGGAAATTAACCAATTATTCTGCTGAATTGTGTTTTCAAAAGGGTTTCTTATTGATATGATAGTTCTTAAATGTATCAAAGAAGAACCCAATAATCATGTTAATTATTCAAAGCACTGAAGGAAGTAATGAATAAATCAAGTTCAATAATAGCGTCTAAATGGATTTAAAAGGAGAGTTTAGTCTTATATAAAATCTATCTTTTAATAAGATATTTCATTATCGAAATTCATGCAATGATTTAAAATCATAAGGAAGAAAATGTTTAGTAGAAATAACGGCAAATACTTATTAAATATATCATTTAATTAGCATATATTATTTTGTTTTGTCTAATATTAATTATTTTTAAAGTATCTATGCATTTCTGAATTTTAAAACCGCCTAATGCGTGTAATACATAACTACCGTGATAACAAAAAGAAGAGAGTATTCTTTAATATTAAAATTGTATCTGCCTTAGAAAGCGAATAATGAACGAATGTGTGTGAATATTAACGCATTTTAAATGAGCCGTGAATATGTTAACGCACAAATTTACTATTTCACTTTCATTAAATAATGAAGACAGTTTATATTTACTTATAATTAAGGATATTTCAAATTAAAAGAAATCTAGAAGAAATTTTGGGAAATATTTTAACGATAGAGAGAGATTTATGGAATTATAGAATAACAACACACACAATATTAACACTACTTGCTAAAACAATAACATTGAAGTATAAACGAATGTTATGTATATTCATGATAATTGATAATGTATATGAATATAATGTAGAATATATATTCATAGTTTCTTATAAAATAAAACCATTGATAATTGCTGATTACGCAGATTTGTTGAAATCATTCATTAAGTAGGTCATCTTGAAAACATGTAAATAACTGATTTTTTTTCGGGGGAGGTTTAGTACCAAATAAATGAGAATAATCATACAAAATTGTTTTAATAATTGTTTAAAATAAAAAAAAAAATAAATCTATATATTTGATAAAAAAATGAACAACAGATTGCATGTTTTCAAAACACTCGCATTTTACAACAGTTTACCTATGTATAGCAAAGACATCTGAACCAGGATTTTTGAAGTACACAAATTAAGAGTGGATTTATTTATAGGGTGTTTTTTAGTGGTATAGAACTTTCAATTGCAATAAAACAACGATGTATTATTAGATTGACATGATTTTTTTTATTCGCAAGATAATCTTGTGGCATTACATTTTAAATATGATCAAGCAAGGCGTACATTCGTCGAATGGGCCCAAAACGAGATTGCCGTTGTTCCCGATTTTCATAAGCGAATTTTGTTTAGCGATGAAGCGCACTTCTGGTTGAATGGCTACGTCAACAAACAAAACTGCCGCATTTGGAGTGAAGCTAATCCACAAGTGTATGTCGAAACACCGTTACATCCAGAAATACTGACTGTTTGGTGCGCTTTATGGGTTGGTGGAATCCTTCTTCAAAAGCGATGAAGGCCACAACGTTACAGTCAATGGTGATCGGTATAGAGCCATGAGTACTAACTTTTTCATTTCTGAATTGAACAATCAGAATGTCCAGGAGCTGTAGTTCCAACAAGACGGCGCAACATGTCACACAGCTCGCGCCACAATCGATTTTTTGAAAGACACGTTTGGTGACCGCCTAATTTCACGTTTTGGACCTGTGTATTGGCCTCCAAGATCTTGTGATTTAACACCGCTAGACTATTTTCTGTGGGGCTATGAAAAGTCATTGGTCTATGCGGATAAGCCACAAACGCTTGACCATTTGGAAGACAACATTGACCGTGTTATTGCCGATATACTGCCACAAATGTTGGAAAAAGTCATCGAAAATTGGACGTCCAGATTGGACTACATCCGAGCCAGCCGTGGCAGTCCTATGCCAGAAATCATATTTAAAATGTAATGCCACAAGATTATCTTTCGAATAAAAAAAATTCATGTCAATCGAATAATACATCGTTGTTTTATTGCAATTTAAAGTTCTATACCTCTATAAAAAACACCCTTTATATAATAATGCATCAGATTAGAGAAATTTTAAGAGAAAACACGAATTCCATTGATCGTATATTTGAAAATAATGAGAATTTTTTCAAAAACCGTAGTTTAGGCTCTGCATAGAACTCCTAATTGTGTATAGGCAAATTATTATTAGTAGAGTAACATGTTTTTATTAATGTTTTTAAAAAGTTTCGTGCTTTATTTTTTGCCAAAAAATGTATTTAAACAGCTTTTTCTTGTAAGAATATTCTTAAAACCATTTTATACGTATTCAAAATATGCAAAAATTATTCATTTATACAATTTTTTGAACCTCAAGGGTTCAAATGTAGTTAAACACTTTACAACAGTGAGCATTTTCTAAACTAAGTTTTAAAAAAAAGTCATTGCCTAAAGTAAATAATATTGGAGAACAATAATTATTTTGTTTAGGAACTGTTTGATAAAAGAACTGGTAAAGAATAGACAAACTTTCAAGAATGGTTATCTTTTTCTACAAATATATGGCAGCACAAAACCATAGAACAATACAAATTGTAATTTCTCTATAAACTTAGTGAATAATATATCAAAACTATGCATTGCTGAAACGAAAAAAAAAAAAATTAGAAAGAAACAAAAAACGGAAAGAAATCGAATACTCAAGCGGATACTTTTTCCCAGTAAAATCAAAAGAGAAATAAGAAGGGAATAAAAAAACGGAATCCAAAAATGAAAAATGTTTCTTTGAATTCATTGCGACTCTAAAAATGCGTGACCGAATTCTGTTTTGAGTGAATAAGAAAACGAAAAAAAAAAAAACTATTTTCTTGTTTCATTTTTATTTTTGAAAAGTAGTCTAAGCTAGCAAGTGATTTGTAAAAAAAAAAAAAATGATAGAAGAAAGTCTAAAAAAGTTTTTGAAAAAACAAAACAAAAAAAAATCGTGGTCTATACGTCGTGAAGGACTGTCAACCAGTTTATTATTCAGAAATCAACTGGCATCCATCTTGCAAAATGTCAGCGGAATCATGCATTTCGTAAACTCAAGGAATACCACACTCTTTTTGCAAAGAGTGAAAGTGGGGCAAGTCTTTAGCGAGTGAACGCGTTGTTTTAATCATTTCATCGAGAAATTCCATTCACTTCTCATTGTCGAGGGAGTAGGGAAGTGAAAAGTATTCGAATTTTTTGTGGGATTTATTTGTTCTTGGAAAAAGAAATAAAACCGAATTGTCCAAAAATATTGATTTAGAATGGTTGGGTGATATTTTGTAGAAGGGAATTTAAGCTAAGAAAAATGAAACTTGTTTCTATTAAAGCTGCAAAGATAATAAAATACTGATATGGATATTGCAAAGAAGAAATTTTGGATTAAATTATTTGTTAATTTTCGAATGAAGGGGTGTTTATGAACGTCACATTGTAAATCAAGGTGAGAGCTATTGGCAACAGACCTCATAATTTCGAACCTCCAACAAGTTAAGAGGATGAAACCTGAGCTTCCACCCCCAACCCAAAGTACCACACCAAGCGGGAGAGGACTTTGAGCCACGAAGATTCATCGTGTACCAGTCCCGCTACACGGTGGATCTTCAGTGGCACTAGGGCTCGAATTTATGGCAAGAGTCCTTGACCCTAATCACTGGGATCCCGTTGCACAATAAATTTCCGAAGAGAGTGAGAATTTTATACTTCGAACTATATATATGAAGCTTCACGAGGCGACGGCCCTCGTACTTTTGCACCATGCTCAAATGAAGAGGATGACATCTGAGTTGGCATCTCACATTCCTAAATCCCACATCATATCAACGGGAGGACATTAAGCCCCTGAGTATTTAACAATGGCTCCCTCAACACGAAGAGCCTTCAGCTGCATCAGGCTCGAACTCATGACATGACAGACACGAGTCCACACAAATTTCCAAAAGAAAGTATATTTAGAGAGAAACAAATCCATTTCTTTAATATTATTGATTTACTGCAGAAAGGATTAAATTTTGCAAAAATCATCTAAGATTATCCAATGGCAAGTCCAAGTTAATGAATCAGTTAAATTTAGATAAATATTTTTCTCTTACTGATAGATGATCATTCATTTTATTATTTGTAAGCTTACTTTCTTTAAACAATTAAATGATCATGACCAGTAACAATTTTTTTAAAAATCTTAATTGCTTTAAAATTAATTCAGTTAAAAGTTTAGATAATTTCCGTCGTGGCAGTATTTTGAATAACTTTAAATGTATGTTATCATATCTGCTATATATTTTGCCAAACTTCAACTAAAGAATTCAAAAGGGATGTGCTTTTGAAATTAGATCTTTTGAAACTTTCTTTGTGTAATCTAAAATTCCTCTTAAAAAGAAATAAGCTGTAGCTTTTACTATTTTTTTTAAAATCATGTTAAGAAGATTAATAATAAAAGCCAACAGTAAACTGGTTACTAATTTTATAAAATACTTTTCGAATTTAAAATAAAAATGGCAGAAATAGGATATTCTTCTCACACATTATTTAGTACAAAATTTATATTGATTGATTTATAAAATATTATAATGTACTTATTAGCAAATAGAAGAGCAGATAAACAAACACACACAAAAGTAATAAATAATTAAAAGAGAGACCTGCAAATAAATAAAATAAACATGTATTTCATTCATTTGTCAATTGCATCTTAATAAATTTCACAAAACTGGTTTTTGCATTTAAGAAAAATTAACCGAATAATTTTTCCTCAAAAAACGAATGTTTAAATTTATTATTTCTCTCCGTAACACAAATCATATTTCAAGGAGCTGCTTAACCAAAATTTGAAAACAATATTGGAAGTAATGTCTCGGTGAACATGGAAATCTAAGCTGTGAAAATTCGCAAATAACTGTTGTATTTTTGAAGTGAAACTTCTTTGCGCTCGAAAGTGAATGAGAAGTCAGTTTTGATATAGGGTGAAAAAGCGAACGGAAATAGTATTCCCCCTATCCCCCCAAATCGTCGCCATGGTGAGGAGATGGCCATTAGGAAGAAAAGGGGGAAAGTGGGAACACTACGTGATTTGTGTCATAACCATGAAAAAGATGAATGATTGCCTACCTTCCGTTTGGGGGTCCTTTTCCTCTAGACCTGAGAACATCAAACAACGGTTATATAAGTTGTATAAGATACCTTTCATGCAGATTAGGCGGTTGAGACATGTACAAGGTCATTTTGGAATATTAGAGCAAATAATCAATGTTCCAAATAAGTTTCACTTCTATCGTGTGGCGTTCCACGCATCGTTTTTATAAGATATATTATGCATATGGATTTTGTATAAAAAACAAGAAGTGGCATATTTCTTTTTTATTGGGTGGACGACATAAAATCGTTTTCAAAATAAATTCTGTAATGAAAAATTGAAGCTAGTTACGATGAAATTCTTATAAAAGTTTTATTTTAAAATTCCTTTTTGCATCAGGGTGCAATACAAATTTCAAATCTTTGCGATGGAGCTATGTTTATGACTGTCATATACGCATGGAATGAATTAGTGTATTAGCATTGTACGTCTTGTGAAATTAAGTGATGTGTATTTGTGAGTGAGTGAATATTTGCGTCACCTTGGTCACAGTTAGACGCGGGCTTTCGGCGACGGAACTAGTAATTTTGAACCATGGTTAAGTGACGAGGATGACACCTGAGCTGGTACCCCCTCTCCTAATTATCACACCAACGGGAGGACGTTTGACCTCTCGACAAATTTAACGTGCATTGCTCCCCTACACGGCAGATCTTTAGTGGTACTGGGCTCGAACTGGTGACAAGCCAACCACAATCCGATACTTTGACGACTAGGCTACTGCGGCCACAGCAATGTGTATTCATATATTTTAACACACAGTTATTCTAACTTTGTGTATCCTCTAACCAATTTTAGAAAAGTCTCTTAAATAATGTATTAAATTGCGACTCGAAACATAATCCGGAATCGTTAGGCCCCACACAAAAGCTTCCGATTTGAAAATTGAAATGATTTCTTCAAGTGTAGTCCTCTAGACCAGCGATATTCAACCTGTGGCCAATGGAGCCTTTTCAAGTGGTCATCGCCCACTGTCCTGAGAAATTTACTTAGTGAAGAACATTGTATTAAAAATTGGGTGGGGAATTCCTATGTCAAGGAATCAGTTTTGCTTTTTGCTGTTGGTGTCGTACGGGTACGAATTGATATTCTTTTTCTATTTGGAACGGTTACGATTAATGATCACAGACGACAATGTAGTAGTGACAATTTTATGCGTGGAACTAGTTTTTAACTATCTTTCATATCTTACAAGCAAAAATTATTCGAAGAAAATATATCGTTTCAAGACGATTGGGAGGTTGGCTATTTGGTAGTGAAAAACAAACATGGATCAGTAATTGTTTGATTTATCACAAAAATGCTGTATTTAAAAAATACCAATAAACAGGAATCCTTCAATGACACTTTTTCTCAAAGATCTCTTTCAAGAGGTGATAAATAGGCTTTCTTGAAAAATCTTTTCAACAGCAAAAAAAAAGAGTTTTGCCAGTGGTAATTACTGCGGTAACAAAGACATCCTATGAAATTTGTTACATTATTCGTAATCATATGAAACCGTTTATTGGTGCAGAAATTGTGAAGGAGTCTTTCTTAAATGCTTCTTATTTATTGATAGTGACAAATATAAAAATAATAATTAAAAAAAATCAAAACAGGAGTTGTAATATTTTGATCAACTTTCCACATTTTAAATTCCAAATGCTATCTTGGTCTTCAGGCATTTACCCCCTCCTTCAAATTTATCATCAGGTTGCGCCCCCCTAAAATAACTAATATATGTATGCGGCCAGCGTGAAATAGCTGACATATGCCCAGCAGAAACAAGTTTGAGTACCCCTGCTCTAGACTTTCAATTTAATGTAACATTTGCATTTAGATTTGACGGACGTAATTTTATTATTAGATCACATAATATACGATTGAAAGATTATTATGTTAAAACCTGGAAAAAAGAGGAGTTATCTCCATTTTTTCACCATTGGATTCATTGTTTTATAAGATTAGATGCAATACAGTAAGAGTGTCACTCTGAAATTTTTGAGATACTCCTAGGTTTTTAAAGATAAACTTTAGGGGTGTTCAGAGTAGTCTCCTCCAGCATCGACGAACTTTCGTAGATGCATTTTCCACGGATTAAATACCTCAAACCATTCATTTTTTGGAATTGATGAACAAAAAAACGTATTTTATATCCATTTCTATCTCTTCTTCTGAATGAAACCGACATCCATGTAAGTCAATTTTTTTAGATAAAAAAATACCAAAAGTCACACATAGTTAGTTCCGGAAAATAAGGTGGATGCTCTATCACTTTAATTTGTTTTTGTGTAAGAAACACAGCTATGTTAATCCGGTTTTATGGCAAGATGCATTGTCATGGTGAAGCATTAGCCCCCTAGCATTAGTTTTTGGAGAATTTCTTGAAGACATTTAATGGTATACCAGTTTTCTGTTATTGTCTTCTATCCTGCCAACTTGATGGCTTTGACCGATCCCGTACTTTTGAACAAAACGGCATACGTCAATTTTTTCAATGCTCATTGTCTTTTCACCATTGCTGGCTTCGGATTACCTTCAAAGTACCATACTTTGCTTTCTTGGCGAGTTGGAACTTCGAAAAACGGTATGTGCATTTCATCACCCATTATAATTTTAGAAATGATGCGCGGTGGCCAACATCCTTTAGAAACTTAAGGGGTTATCTTCTTTACTGGGCCGCGGTTTTTTACTGCTTGACACGCTCCTCTTTCTGGCACTCAGTTAGATTGTGGGGAACTCAACGGCACAAACTACTTTGTTCATATGTAATTATTCATGAATAATTGTGCATATGAGCATTGTGCATTTGGTAGGTACAGCGTGTATCATCCATTAACATGTTTCGTATGGCAGACACATTATCCGATATTACTGCCGACCGCGGCCTTCCTGGGTGTTTTTCATTCTCAAGAGAATTGTGACCATTGCAAAATTTTTTAAACCATCTGAATACAGTGGAACGACATGAAAATTTATCACCAATTGTTAATTGCAGCCATTGAAGGCATTCCTCTTAATTTATAATCCAGCTTTAAAATCATAGAAAATCACAGCACGATAATGTTGTCGCGTCAACTTCATTTTCTCTTGAGTCTAAAATTTATTCTACGCTAAGCAACTTAATGTAAGTCAGTAAAAAAGCTTCTCCGGTGTTAAAATACTTTGTATTTTAAACTTAAACCTTTAATTTTGTTTTGTAACTGCGAGTATCTGAAATTTTCAGAGCTACACTCGTATTAAGATGGTTTCCATCACGAGATGGTTAAGCTGACGAGGACAATATCTGACATTAGAAATGTGAACTGCACCTTAGATAAGTGGGTAACGGAGAGCCGGCACCTCACTCTCCTAACTTCTACATCACACCAACATGAGTAATTTGAGCCACGTTGGATACACCGTGCATCAACTCCTCTGTATAAAAAGAATTTAAAGATGTAAGAGAATTTCATCTATTGTGTTGAAAAAATGAAATCTTTATATAATGGTATACTTATTATCTGAAACCATTGGCACTATGGGTATTCTAGTTTTCATGATCCTGCACTTTTAGATATATTTTACTAGTAATTAGAGAAAAAATTAGTCCAATTTGCAATTATAAAAAACAAAAAAAAATAAATAAATCGTTTAAAGAGAAAACTTTTGAAAAGAAAGTTAGTGTTATATATTTCTGTGTGTTACATATTATTAATTCATTTTTCAATATTCATGTATGCAGTTGAAAATGAGAGGGATAGTTTATTAACGTCCCACTGTTAAGAAACGCGAGTGCTACTGGCGAAAGAATAATAACCTCAATCAAGCAACAAAGACGACACCCGAGCTGGTACCCCCACTCTCCTAACTACCACACTACACCAAGGGAAGGACACTAAGGCGAGACAAGTTTAACATAAATCAGAACCCCTCTATACACGGTATATCTAAACTATGCGGCAAAACTTTAAGGATTGATAGTACACATCAAGACAAACAATAGTAAATAGGACACTTAGAGTCCCAAACGTCTTCCGAAGGAGATATGTGCCACTAAAGTTTAAGGTCTGAAATTTCAAATGATTATAAAAAACAGAAATAATTGGTCGATTCGTTAGCGGGTTTCGCTAAAATTATTCTTTTTGCTAGTATTTTATTGAAAAATAAACTTTAAAGATAAAGCTCAAAAAATGTTGACAGAGGGCGCTTTAGACTTTGGAGTAACGAAGAACCATTGTTTACTCTTATTTTTTGCATCACATTAAAAGCTTTCAAAAACTTGGACTTAAACATAAATTTTGAGCTCGAAATTTAAATCATTGGGGGTGGTTAAGTAGCGCAAACTGAACTGTGTTCAGGAGGTGAAATTTGAACTCACCTCCTTCCCTGGACACAGTTCAGTTATTCACGATCTTCGATGATCGGTCGTACACTAGGCATCAGCTACTACCCACTAAACGTAAAATAAACGAGAGAGGGAGGGCAAAATTAAATAAAAAAATTATTCATAACAGACATGAGCAATTTCTCGCAGCAAAATACCCGATTATGCAAATCACCCAATTTGCATGCAAAGTGGATACAAGGATACAAGGATTTAACTGTATGGTGCTAATTGTATGTAAGGATGTAAAGTTGTACTGCTAACTGTTCCAGCCAACGTAAAGGCTGGTAAGTGGTTCCAACATAACGGAGTGCCTGTACATTTCATTGCTGATGTGCGAAGTTCATTGGATATAGCATATCTAGGGTGATTTTTTGGCTGGGGTGGTCCGGTAACTCGGCCGGCACGCTCGCCTGACCTCTCCTGCCAAGACTTCTTCCTCTGGGGTCCTATGAAGAGTCTTATTTACGCAAGCACCGTCGACTCCGGCGAGGATTGCCGTCGTAGCCGGCGAAATCCTTGAAATGCCCGGCGTATTTGCTAATGTTCGACATTCCCTCCACCGGTAGTGTGAGGCCTGCATCTTTGCTGGTGGGCCTTGTTTCGAGCAGTTTTTGTGATTCAACAAGAAAATCATGCGTGTACTATTTTCTACGTGTCATCATTGATTCAACCTTCATTCATACACACTGCGTGCGTACATTAAATTGTTTCTTTTTTATTTTGAGCAGAGATGTTACTCATGTCTATTATGAATTTTTTTTTTAATTTTGTCATTCCTCTCACGTTCACTTTACGCGTTGCTGCCTGGTCAACGACACCAAGATCGGGAATAACTGAACTCTGTTCAGAAGGGAGCTTCAAATTTCACCTCATGAACACAATTTCGTTTGCGCTAATTAACCACCCCCAATGATTCAAATTTTGAGCTCAAAATTTAAGTTCAAGTCTAAGCTTTTGAAAGTATTTAATCTGATACAAAAATAACAGTAAAAAATAGCTCTTCGTTACTACAAAGTCTAAAGCGCCCTCTATCAATGTTTTTTGAGCTTTATCTTTAAAATTTATTTTTCAAGAAAATACTGACAAAAAGAATAATTTTAGCGAAAATCCCTAACGAATCAATCCATTATTCCGTTTTTTATAATCATTTGAAATTTTGAACCCTAAACTTCAATGACACCTATCTCCTTCGGAAGACGTTTGGGAACATATGTTTACAATTTACTATTGTTTGTCTTGATGTGTACTATCACCCATTAAAGTTTTACCGCAGAGTTTAGATACACCCGGTATAATGGCTCTTCAGGACTCGAACCCGTGACACTTCAACCATAACCCCAAGGTTACCAAGTCTACTTGAAAATGAGGGAATAAGTTTTCATGGTGAAAAGTGTTTGATACATATGCGCGCGCCGTTTTTCAATGTGATTAAAAAATAACAGTTTTAGTTTCTCCATCTAATGAAAATTCTACAAAATGTATTGTATATATACGTCTTACCCATTTGAACCATAAATTTCACAGCATATTGAAAAAATCTTTTTTTTAAATATAATTATGTATACATATTCAAACTTCCATTAGAATAACATAAGTTATTTTATTTTTGAAGTAATGTAGCATTGAGAAACTAAATTTCAAGTAGATTGATACAAATATAATGGATTCTGTTTTATCTAAATGGATGAAAGGAAATCTTTATCGATAATTAATGAATGTAATTATTGGAAATTACAGCTGATCAAATCAATAAACCATTTTTGTTATAAAAACCAAATTTAGGGGGGGCGGAAATGCTCACATTTATCATGCGTACACATTTGATTATTATTTTATAAAATGTTCAATAATTTATGGCTCGATTTTAAGTCTTAATAGTCACTATGAGCAAAAAAATAAGATATAAATCATTGACTATTCTCATTTTAACTTATTTTACAAGAAAGAAAGAATATCTCAGCCCAAATCACTTTTTAAAGTTATTTTTTTAATTAAATAGTTTCTAACGATGAGTAATTTAAATTCTCAGCGTTTTGATTAATCATAACTGTAATTGCTCTTTTAGATAGTTTTTTTTTTCTGAATTAAGGAAAAAATATTTTTTTAGACTGTTTTTAAAATTATATATATAAAATTATATAATTGGACTGAAAAAATAATCCATATTGATTTTCAAGTGACTTCATAAACTATATACTTAGTTTAAAAACATTGTTCAAAATATTATATATATATATAGTAATATCCTTATTTATAAAAAGTTAAAAAATATTAATAATAACAAACTTTTGATAAAAAATTTTATATGTTATTGTAAAAGGCCGTTTTCTAATATTTAAAATATAGTCATATTTCTATTCTGTAAAACTATATATAATATAAATTGCTAGGTATTTCCCTTTACAAGCCTTTTAAGGAATATTTATAAGCAAATGACTCTAGAAATATATTTTGTACAATGTAGAGAATGAACCAAAATTAAAACTGGCATGATAAACTTTCATATTTTCATTTTTATCATGAAATTATTCCATAATATTCTTAAAAACTTAGTTTTACAAAAAAAAATACACGTGCACACACTACGTAATGTACACATTTATTAAGCGATATTATGTTTTTAACATAAAATAAATGTGTTTATGTTTTCAAATTAAATTTTATCAGAGCTTTTGAAATTTTTCGAAACTTAGAAGAAATAAAAAATTAGCATTACGAAAGAATGTTTTGCGTAATATTTTAAGGAGTACTATTACATGTAAGCCTTATTAAACGGAAAGCAACATTTGCATTGTATTTCAATAAGATATACTTGAGTTTGAGAGATGTTACTTGATTTAGTATTTTCTTAATAGAACGAATGATAATAAATTAATATTAAATGGTCAAACATTTTTTTTCTACTAAATCTTCCATTTCTGGAAAAGATCTTCTGGTACTTGATAATGAAGAAAGTAGAAATAATTATTAGTATTTCTTCAATACTTACAAATTGTATTCTCTTTATTTTATTAAAGACTTCGTTTTATTAGTATAGAAGAGTAATATCTCATTGAAAAAAATCGTAAAAAGACCCAAAATAAATCAATACACTTACTTAATATCTTAATTATTTGAATGAGAATAATAATAATAAGAGCCTGTCGGGCTGTATAGGACCTCGCAATTTCGAACCTCTGTCAGTTACAAGAGAGACGCTTGAGCGGAATTCTCCTTTTCCAAACTACCACAAACAGCCAACATCAAGATATTGATCCTTGACAGATTTAATCTGCATCAGCCACTCTGCACGGAGGGTCTTCAGTGGTAGTAGGATTCAAACTCATGAAACACTAGTCATGAGCTCGTGACCATAATCACTAGGCTATCACAGCCCCTTCGTTACTTATAAGTGCCATGTCACTAAGTAAACAACTGAAAATTTGCTACACTTTTGAGTCAATGTTGGACTTAAATTCAATTTTTTTTTATCCTTGCAATTTTGTGTAGAAAAAAGAATCGAGCAGTCAGAAAGAAAAAAATAAACAATGAGGATGACCTATGCTACAAAAATTGATGAATTATAAATATCAGATATTAAGCATTATTTTAATAAAATAAGAATCAAAACTTTAAATGCTTCTTACGAAGATTATATTCTTTTGAGACAAAACTATCTTACTTAAAACTTGATATATCAAAAACGTATGAATGTATTCCTTTCATATTTTGTGTACATGTTACTTAAAGTTTGATAAAGATAATGAAATAAGTATTTAGCTCTAAAAAAAGACATCACCAGTTTTTTAACAGTTTATTGTTACACCATGTATTTTATAAAATTTTATTTAAGCCATAACTTTTTGTTATTTGTAAATATATTTTAGATTTTAGTTCATTGCTTTTATAACTATGCTAAATATATTGTGTAAAAAAATAACTTAAGGCCGACGGTCCATATTTCAAAAACTTCCTTTATCCAACATATGGCGTTGTTTGTAACTCGGATGACGTCAAAGCGATAATGTTTGTAAAGAGGTAACTCTTCGCTGCTATAGAAACGGCGTGTGGTTAAGAAATGATTGACAGATATAGTCGGTTTCAGAACGCATGCGCAGCTGTAGTAAACTCTAATCAAACTATTCAAAACCATAATCAAATTGTGAGGACAATGGGGGTACAGTGTTGATTGAATGGGTGGAAAAGAGAAAAAGAAAGTTTTGTAAAAAGTGCTGCAAGTGTGCAGTCTTTTAGAATTGCCACGGAAATAAGTGTGCAGTCTTTTCTCTTTTTAAATCCGTGCAAATGTTTTGGGATATTCACGAGTGAATGAACAAGTATGTTTACATTTTCTTGGGTGTCATAAGTAATGCCCATAGGGTTAAGAATAAAGATGGAATTAAGAAAGGAGTTTTAATTTTTGGAGGAAGGATTTGATAAACCTCCAGTTTTATGTCTGTAGAGATATATTTTTACCTGTCTTAGTGTATTGAAATTTTTTTGTTTGATATGTATGTAATAAATTTCTTTCTGCTCATATCTTAGATACAAATTGTATTTGAAATTGCTATGTATGAATACTCATCAGGGAAATAATCATTTTCAATTTGAGTCTTTCACAAGAAAATGTCACATTTCTAAGAAAATAGCCTAGATCAATTTTTTCAAAAATAGTTTGTATAAGTCTGTTTTCAAACGCATCAATTTCTTGTTTTACAAATTAATGTTATTATTTCCGATACGCATGAAAATATGAAAAAAAATTCACTAAATTACAGCCGTCGTTAAACCTGAAAAAAAAGTTCGTTATTTGCAAAATTTCGTGAAATGGTGATTTATCTTTCAATATAATTTAAAAACCACTTAAAACAAATTCACATAACTATACATTGTTATAAAATTAATTGCCCACACACCTTCTTTTTTGTAAGTTAAAATCTATTTATTTTACATATGTTACTTACCAAAAAGAATTCGGCTTTGAAAGCAGAGAAAAAAAAGAAGTCAAGAAATACTTATTATTTCCAACTTTAAAGAAGTACTTTTGTATTATGATTAACGAATTTTAATAATATTCTTCAATTTTAAGCCTACAAGTAATTTTAAACATGCATATTTTATGACCAGTATTTAAGAATGCGTGTCCTTTAATTTAACTACTGATTACGTCTATTAATTTCATTTCAGTCTTTTGGTTTCAAAAAAAAATTATCTCATTCCTCGCATCTTTGCAGTGCACGAAATATCTCATCAGGCGTATTTTTTTAGCATAATTCAAGTCTAATCGTTTCAAATGATTTTACTTGCACATTTCATCAAACGGAAGTTCAGAAATATTTCAAAAACAGACAGAAAAAAAATCGAATCCCAAGAGAAAAAGTTCGATAAATGGAAAATGCCCATAGCTATTTGGAGGTTATTTGATGAAGAAAATCATGAAACGTTCTTGGTTCCAGGAAAAAGTTCGCGAAATAGAGAAATTCGCAAGATAGAGGTTCACAAAATGGAGGACCGACTATATTATATTCATCGAATTAATTTCCAAATTAAGCTTCCTTTTTATTATACTTCCGTAAGTTGGTATGGAATTGAAAACCTCTTTCCTTGTTGAATTTTAATAATTGTTCTTAAAGATAATCCGAGAAAAAGCATGAGTATTTTTAAATTTGGAAACCTGGAAGAACTATGAATATATTTTTGAAATATTAACTTAAATGTTTTAAAAAACTAGTTTGAGTTCTCAGATCTATAAATTTTTATAAAACTTTTTATATATATATATATATATATATATATATATATATATATATATTCATATCTTCAAAAAATTTCAAGATTATCTTGAACAGTAAAAACTATTTTATTGAATAGAAAACTCTTTCATATCTTCCAAAACGAAAGTCTGAGAAAAACACATTTAAAATATGTAAAGGCATAGAACAGAATCTCTAATTTTTAATAATTTTTTTTTCCAAATGAAGAACGTTAAAATAGCTTGTAATTTTCTATGAGACAAAAATCTTTTTAACCTTTATATATATCATATATGAGCTAATCTCTGACTGCAATGCAATGGTATTAATAATAAATCATTATTTTGTTACTAAAATCAATAACTGTATGAATCAAAACTTGAATTTTACTTTACATATGCAGCATAGAATAAGT
Source organism: Trichonephila clavipes (assembly GCA_019973935.1). Taxonomy (NCBI): domain Eukaryota; kingdom Metazoa; phylum Arthropoda; class Arachnida; order Araneae; family Nephilidae; genus Trichonephila; species Trichonephila clavipes. The sequence continues at coordinate 818,796 of BMAU01021000.1, forward strand.
CTAATTGTCATACATCACTTTGACACTATTGCTACTGCAATTCATGGTTAGCTGTTTTGTGATTAGATAGTTTAATTTTTTTGATAAGTATGTAATTATCTTTATATGGATAATGTCTAAGAAAAATGATTTAAATTAATTATTTATACAGTTTCATTTTTAAATTGGTCTTTTAAATTAATTAATGTAGTATATATATGTACATATACATTACATACTTTCAATAAAAGTATATTAATCACTTGAATTAATGAAATTATATACTGATGTATAAAAAACACTTTGTTATAAGCAGATTTCAGCCTTTATTAGTATATGTATTTTTATGCTATTTATATTTTATAAATTGTGCGTTCATTGAAGATATTTAATTAATATAGTAACTCTCTCTCTCTTTTGTAAATCAATACAAATTATTGGATTTTAAAAATGCGAAGAAACCAACGAGCTGATTCCTTGGGATGACAAAAAAGAAGAACAAAAATTCTTTGGGATGAGTAGAATTTACTTTCAAACAGCTAAAGGAAACACATTAACAGCTAGAATGCACAAGTTTTTCTTGCATATTCGTCTTTGAACTGTGAAGAAGGGAAAACGGGGGTCAAGCAGATGTAAAAACAACAGATTGGGCTTCTTTCCCTCCCCCTCCATTGTGGCGGTACCAAGAGGGAGACACCAGATATTTTTTTTTGTCTTCAGTTTATGTCGTCTAAAATGGAATTCTTAGTGCACAGTTTTGTCGTGTTTTCATCAATACCAGAAATAATAACATTAATTTATAAAATAAGAAATGGAAATGTGGTTAAAAAGAAAAGTTTTACAGTAGTCGCATATGATGTGTAACATCTGACATGTTATCGTGGTAAATACGCAATATTAATTATTTTCTTGAAAAAAATATCAATCGGGTATGATTGGAAATAATTTTCTATCGAATAATTATATCTTTAATGGGAATTGTATTTAATTAACAAAAGGAGTAATGCAATATTTTATCAAACATAATTATTCTTGTTCAATTTGGGGAAGAGCGGAGACAATATATTTATGATAACTGAAATATGACGCATATACCTGTGATTTCAATGTATTTCATCGTTGGGTGGATAACCTGAGTTTCCAGCTCTTTCGAGCTACAACCTCATGTCAGTAGGTAATTGAGTGACTGTACATGATTGACTTTTGCCCTTTTTTAAGTTTAAATGCTTTGAAATTAAAATAAAAATACTGGGGGGTTTGGAAAAATAAAAATTTAAAATATTAACATGCATTTAAGTTGAGAAAATAAGCTTCAAAGTCGGCATAAATCACTGAAAATAAAGTTAAAATTTCGATCTTGGGTGACCGGGGCTAAGTCGACCAATGGGAATGCAACTAGGATCATAAAAAAGTAGTTGAAAATGAAACTGAAAAGAGCTTTTTTAAAAGCTATTCAAAATATACTATCAAGAATAAAAAATAGTAGAAGGACATTTAAATTAAAACAGAGCAGGAATAATTTTCCGAGGAAAATTAAAGAGTAAAAATAAAAATGGAAGAATCTGGGGATCGAACCCGATCTAAAGCATTGTGAGTGAATGACTTTGACCACTAGACCACGGAAGACACATGGATAGAGGTGAAATGAGCATTTAAAATGAAGGAAGCGAGATTTGAGAGGAGAAAAATAATTATATGAAGAGGTGGTCTGAGAGAATATATTTCTAGGTTTGTTGAAATTTGGATCAAGGATATATTTTAAATACCCAAGATCGAAAGATTACTAGAATTATCAATATTTTGAAAGACGTTTGTTGCAATCTTTTTAATGAACTGTCTAATTGACAGGTAATTAGATTAACTGTCAAATTGACTTGTCTAATTGAACTGTCTAATTTTACTTGCGGTCCTGAGGACAAAAACCGTTGAAAAACAGCGTTAATAACAATACCACTGTTAGCAGTTGAAACATTCTAATTTGTGTTCATTTTGTGAGCTTGAGTTAATCATTCATAAAAGCTATGAGTGGCTCGGCTTTTGCCAAACTGAAGTTAAAGTTAAAATCACCACTCAAAATCAGGGGAAGCGAGTGATAATTTCTTTAAAAGAGCAGAACCACCTTTGTTATATGGTATAAGTGCAAAATGCAGGAAATATTTAATTTTTTTTAACCGTTTGATTCGAAAAAATGTACACGACCACCAAAATCACTGCTTGTCCATTTTCAAATAAGCATTTTGCCGCACTTATGTCACCCAATATCATAACTAACGAATTTAGAGTCTAGCTCTCGAATGCTTGATGGCTACTAGAGTTGGATCCCCAAGCTAGCTTAGCGAAACAACACAGCCACGCATTCTCATCGGTCAAATCAAGTTGCGCGCGCTTAAGTCACATCCTGTTACACACATCCGTCCTTTTTCACGAAATCATTCCCAACAAATATCCAGCAACCGAGAGGAAAGATGTCACGCATAGAAAATTATAACAATTTATGTAAAAGTGCTCTAATGACCATTTTCAGGGAAAAATGACGTTTTATCTTAAAAGACTCGAATCGAAACTTATTATGTTTTTGACGAGTGTTTCGTATAAGGCAATTCAGAAATTCAAATTTAAGTGCAATTTATTTCTACCATCTACATTTTTTTTAAACAGGATACCACATAATGTAGCCTATTTTCTGGGTTACTACATTAAATGAAGCTGATATTTGGCTACCAAACAAAAACACATATGAGTAAAAATTAAACAATATGTTTAAAATGAATTAGGAAAGAAACTTATAACTTTCTTTGAAACCAAAATCGTTTTAACCTACAAGTATATTATATAGAAGCTAATCTTTTATTGTTATATAATGACATTAACATCAAATTTTTATTATTGTTACTAAAATGAATCACACAGTATGCGTCTCAAAATTTTAATTTTTATTTACATGTACAACATAGAATATGTCAGGTGTATTTTTTGCGACGCTTTTATCAACGATATAATTCAGAATTCAAGGAATGCGTAATTATTCGAATTTCGGTGAGTGAGTGAGTGAATATTAACGTCGCACTGAACAGCTACACGAGGGCTTTGGCAACGGTCCACGTAATTTTGAACCATGGGCAAGTGACGTGGACAACATCTGAGCTGGCACCCCCTCTCCCCTAACTACCTCACCACACCAATGGGAGGACGTTTGAGCTCTCGACAAATTTAACGTGCATCGGCCCATACATGGCCGGTCTTTAGTGGTACTGGGCTGGAACTCGTGACAGAGCCAGCCACGATCCGATACCTTAACCACTCGGCTACTGATGCCCCATGTCTATGTTCAAACCTCATCCAGTTGGTGTGGTGGGGAAGTTAGAGGGAGTAGCTCATGTTTCGTCCTAGTCACTTGATTATGGTCCATAATTAGGAGGTGGGTTGCCAAAAGTCCTCGATTAACGAAAAAGTACGACGTTAATATTCACTCACTCAACTCTTATTAAAAGTTGTACTTTTATATTATTAATAATTGTGCAAAATTTGTAATAATTGTGTGGTTATTGAAAAAGATATTTAATTAAGATCATAACTCTTATATAAATCAATTCAAATGATTGGAATAAAAAAATATGAAGTGACCGAAACTGATTGTTTGGGATAACAAAAAACAAATAAATAAATAAAAATTGCTTTGCTCCCATAAAAATAATTTTTCTAACAGGCTTCAGTAGTAAAAGTGTGAGTTAAAAGCCTTTTCTCGAAAAAAACGATTATTCTCACAAATATCTCTCTTTATAAAAACAAAAATGTTTTTTTTTCGTGATGCTTTAATAAATTTACTTCTACTTAAGGTGATGTTAACAAAAGAAACTACATCTTTATTACAGCTATATGGCTAGTAGTAAAAGTCAAAGGAATAAAAAAAGAGAGTTTGCCTTAAGTTGGATGGAACTTATCTATAACACTAAAAATGCCGGTCTTCCAATCACAAAAATAAACGAAGATCAGGTATAATAAACTTAAATGATCTGAGATTACAAGTGTTTGCGATGAAATGCTTTAAATGACCATTTTCAATAGGAAAAAATATTTGGGACTTCTATATTCTTAAATATAAAAATTATTCTTGCACTTTTGTTTCATCAAATACATGTTAATTTTTCTTGCCTAAGTTTTTGGACAAGTATCGGAAACAAATGTATTTACTTGAAATAGTTCATTGATAGTGCCAATTTTGGACAATATTGCTAACCATACTATTTAAAAAAATGATTGGTATTCCTTGTATAGAATCCAATAAGTTTTTAGTTTCAGATACCGCTGGACATGCCCAGGAGTTCCACGAGTTACAATAAATAAATCGAAAAAAAATTGTAAATGTGTATGCAAAATGGATTCACGTTCTCCATGAAGTTTGTATTCCCGCAAGAATTTAAAGCTCATCCTATCATTAAGAAACTGAAAATTTTATTTCAACATAATAACTTTATTTTGCAATACTTTTTAAACTTTTATTGTTATATAATAAAATATATATTAAAATATGTTTTATTTTTATATATAAGCTAGTAGATTGTCAAAATTTTATTTTTTACTATCCCGAGTTCCACGAGGTATTTGTATACTCGTTAGTACAATGTCTTGCAAAACTAAATAGTTTCCCAATAGAAAGTGCACCTTTTAACATTTGTTGGGAAAACACCTACAATACGGGAGAGGTAATGACTTATCGACCTATCAACTGATTTGATGTTCAAACTCTAATTTTAGCAAGAAAAGCTCCTAAATCTTTTGTTGCAAATTCATACAAAATACTCAGCATTCCTCTAAACATTTTACTGCCATTCAGAACAATGTGTATAAGGGAAAAATATTTCTTGGCATAAGTGGCTACAAAAACAAGTATAGGAATAAATTAAGCTCAGAATATGTAATGCGATTACAATTAACTTCAATGGGCTTAGACTTAGACAGTTTGTGTGAAAAAATCAAGCACATATTCTATTTACTAAACATAATGAATGGGTGGGTGAAACCTGTATCACATATTAATATTATTAATTAGTTAATTATATTAAAGTTATATTAGTTAGTTATATTAAAAGAGAGAGTAAATTAAAATTTTTAATAATCGATGCAATACTCTTTTTAATTGCCTTTACAAATAAGTGTGTGTGGAATAGGGTCCGACAAAAATACTTTCTAGTTCTAGGGGCTCCACAAAAAGACCTTCTAGCTCTAGAACTGTAGTGGCCAACCCGTGGCATGTGCAGTTGTAATGGGGGCACGCGAATACATACTGAAAAATTAAAAGAAATTTGAATACATTATAATAAATAATTTTCTACAATATTATTGAAGTGAGGTTGTCTCAGATAAAAGTCTTTAAATTTGGATCAAAATAAGTTTGTGTGTGTGTGTGTGTGTGTGTGTGTGTGAACAAATGTTTTCTGCTATGAACATAACAACATAGTGATGTGCATGAACATAATAACATAGTGATAACATATAATAATCTAATTTTGTTAGCATCTTCAAGAGTTAATCCTAATATAGATGACTTGGTAAAAAATAGAGTAATTCATAAGACACCTTTAAGTAAATACTAACTATTTAATAATTATTTACAATTAAATGTTTCAAGTTAGTGGATTTTTATTTCGTACTTAACTGAATTGAACCTGTAAAAAAGTTTATCTATACATATAAATAAAATTGAAGTGTCTGTTGTAATTTGAATTAATAGCTTTTTACTAAATGCATTTAAAAGTATATACGGTACTTATATGAAAAAATCAATTTTTAAAATTTTTGTCTGTCTGTCTTTCTGCCTGTCTGTTTGTTTGGGCTAATCTCTAAAACGGCTGCACCAATTTTGACGAAACTTTCACTGGCAGATAGCTAATGTTATAAGAAATAACTTAGGCTACTTTTATTTTTTTAAAAAAATTATGATTCCGGGAAAATAAAATTAAAACCAATGAAATAGTGAGCAATATCCGATTCAAATAGGGATTATTTATTTCAATAGGGACTATTTTTATTCAATAGAGATTATTTTTATTTAATTTGATCTTCACCTACAGACTGAAGGATAAAGAAGGTTTTAATGAGTTAATTTTACGTGAATTGTATAAATTCATAACTCAGCTGAACAAAAAAACCATGTTTGTAAAATTTTAAGTCTTTATATATTTGCTGATTTTTATTATTGTTATTATTGTTTATGACGCCCTCCCGTAACTCTTCTTGTTGTCAATTTTTGAAAACACCTATTCAAAAGTAACACATTATTACAAATGTTAAAAATAAACCTAAAAAAAATAATTTTTATCTGCATGTAATCGTTAATATTAATTTGATGCATTTATTTTATGTTAAATAGCTACCCGCGACTTCGTAAACGTGAATTTAATTTTACTGCAGTTTACGAAAACTTTTTTCTACTTTTCAGAAATGTTTCTATTTTGTTTTATTTTTTTTTTCTTGCTTTTTGTTGAGCAAGGGGGAAAAATATTTCTTGGCTTTAGTGCAAGTAGGGTAAAACTCGAACACAAACGAAGCCGCAAGGAAGGGGGTGAAAGGGACGTCGAGACAGAAGGCTCGCGAAATAAAATAATTCCTATTAAATCAAAATAATCAATTTTGAATAAAAATAGTCCCTATTGAAATAAATAATCCCTATTTGAATCGGACATTGCTCACTATTTCATTGGTTTTAATTTTATTTTCCCGGAATCCTAATTTTTTTTCTAAAATAAAAGTAACCTAAGTTTTTTCTTATAACCTTAGCTATCTGCCAGTGAAAGTTTCGTCAAAATTGGTCCAGCCGTTTCAGAGAATAGCCCAAACAAAATGACGGACAGAAAGACCGACAGACTAACATTTTAAAAATTGATTTTTTCATGTAAGTATGGTATATACTTTTAAATGCATTTAGTAAAAAGCTGTTAATTTCAAATTACAAAACAGACACTTCATTTTTATTTATATGTATAGATTATTTTATTTCGCGAGCCTTCTGTCTCAACGTTTGCTAGCAGTTATATCAAACTTTTTTCTTTGATTAGGTTGCTACCATTCGCCACATTTCCCATTCATGTCTTGATCCTAATGATTTTACAGTCGTTAACTGCATTGTCAAAGGTCGTGCGTCCCTTTCACCCCCTTCCTTGTGGCTTTGTTTGTGTTCGCATTTCACCCTACTTGCTACTTAGACCTATTTTGATTCTAAAGATTTTAGTCGTCACCCCATCGTCAGTGTCAAAGGTCATGCGTCCTTCCCCCCTTGCTCAACAAAAAGCAAATAAAAATAAATCAAAAAAGAAACATAGATTCACAAAGTAGAAAAGTTTTCGTAAACTCTGTGAAGTGAATAAACACTTTTTTGTTGAATTCCACGTGGACGAAGTCGCGGGTAACAGCTTTTTAACATAAAATAAATGCGTATTACACATCCAGATAAAAAATTATTTACGCTATTTTTAGCGTTTATTACACAAAATTTGTAACGAAGTGTTACTTTTGCTGAGCAGGTAGGTGTTTTCAAAAACACGACCCATAGGAAAGTTACGGGGCGTCATAAATAATAATAACAATAATAAAAAAATCAGCAATTATATCTTAAAACTTAAAATTTAGCAAACATGGTTTTTTTCGTTTAGCTGAGTTATGTAAAAAGCTTTTTCTTTGTTTAATTTAAACAATTCACGTAAAATTAACTCATTAAAAACTTCTTTATCCTTCAGTCTGTATTTTTTAATTTTTAAATTCACCCGTGCGAAGAACGGGTATACTAGCTAGTATACAATAAAACCTAAATTTGCATTTCATCTTATTTTTAAATTTCTTGCATTAAAAAAAATTTGCTATTTGCGTAAAAATTCCATAATAAGCCTATAAGTAACATTTTTTTTTTTTTTTTTTACTTTTCCATATTTGTTTGGGGGAAATGATGGAAGCGGCACCCATATTTATTTTTTATTTATGGAAGCGGCACCCATATTTTATTTATTCCCGAAAAAAATTGGCCACCCCTGTTCTTGAAGCTCTGTGAGTAGAAAAAATTTGAAGACCACTGTTCCATAATCACCCCACTATCAGTGCTAAAAATAGAGCCTCCCCCTTCCCCCAACAGCTGTCTTGTTCAAACGATTCCTCTTCTACCGGTCATTCTAAAATTTAAGCAAAGATTAACAATCAGCTGATCTCAAGGTCACTTGACCGTTGCCTTTTTGAAAGGATGTCATGGGGCATCTTATGATGTAGTTATAGGGTTACTTTATTTCTTAAACCCCCCTTTTTTCATGAAAAAAAAGCAAAATTAGTGTTTCTGAAGTGATTAAAGTCATTATTCGTATAGCAAAATATTCTTTTTCACAAAATATAGTATTATTAATGTGTATTTAAGCAGTTTATGTGGTAATTTTATTCTAAAGCAGCGTTTTAAAAAATTTGTAAGTAGATTGCATACACTTGGCGCCATCTTCAGACATTGTAATAAAGCTTGCCATATATGGCGTCAGAAGATTCTGGAAGCAACGATATATGTATTTTTCGTACTTTTAAAGTTTTCTAGACTATTTCTGACATTTCTACGTTTCAAGGCGGATTTATATGAGTAATTTACGTTCTCAGCAAAAGTTTTACGCCCAAATAATATGGTTTCATTGTGCAAAAGTATCCTGACCATTTCAGTACATTTGGCAGTCCAGTTAAATGTATGGCTTTGAACTCTATGTAGAGTTTTTTTAATTTTGGTATGATTTTCATCAAATTTAACCTAAAATACCTCATTTCAATTAATTTAAATTGTCATATAATTTCCTGACTGGTGTTTTCATTCACTTTTTTCATAAGCACCTCGACATTTTAAAAAACTTGACTCCGAACGCATGTTCGAGTCAAGTTTTCATGCTTCTGAATTATATTATGAAACAGATGAAATTTTTAGACACCTATTAAACTCTTAATTTTTATGAAATGCACTTAAGAATTCAGCGCTCTGTGATTAGAATGAATAAAATAAATTAATTGATATTAGTACCAAATATGTAAACTAAGATATATGTATTGAGACTAAGCGTATATTTCCCCCTATATTTGAATATTAATTATTCCCCTTTAAGAAAGATATGTATAATCCAGATTTATTAGTTATGTGAATAATTATCTAAGGAACTGAAATGAGCCACAAAATAGTACAAAACCAAATTAAATAAGGCTCTCTTACTGTTTACTTTCGAAATACGTTTGCAGACATTTATGAAATCATTCAAACCACCATTTTTCTTTATTTTATTATAAAAACGGGAAAAGAAAGATAACACTTTTCAACACATTTAAAAATTGATACCCCTGACACAAGTCAAGCTTCTTTTTTAAAAGATAACGACGGATATGACGCCAAGAGGAGGCTGAGATAAACCTCGTAAATTTTCCATCCGCGTGCATGTCACTTAAAATGTACGTTGATGTCAGCGATGATAAAAAATGACGTCTCCAACATGTTCTGAAAACTCACGTCGCTTCGATCAACTGGAATGCTTTCCAAACACGTCGGAAATTCAACCTTCCAATATTTTCGCTCTGGCTGCCCGAGTATTTTTGCTCGCGAATACTCCAGAAGTTTAACTTGTTGTTTAAAAGCGTCGCTTTTCTGTTTGTTCAGTGAAGAAATTCAGATAGAAACATAGATATTTCATCGAAAGTTTTTTTATACTATGTTTCTTTCTTTCTTTTTTTTTGCATGCTTGTTATATTTTCTGGGATAGATTATTTTTGACAAAAATTGAGTATGGATGGAAAACATAGGTTATTTAGTTTCCTCTTGCATGCTATTTAAAAAATAAGTTTATCTATCTTTGTTATTATTTCTGTTACTATTTCTTTTTTTAAAAAAATACAGTCGAACCTCTATATAACGAAGTCGCTAAATCCCGAAAAAAACAAATTTTAAATTCATAAACATTATATATTTAAAGAAAGTAATTATTCACACCTTTTTGTAAATTAATATATATTTATTTTACATATTTTAACTAAAAAAAGGTAGAAAGAAAAACTGCAAGAAAAGTTTATTGAGTTCTTGAAGAATTATTTTTTTTTCTTTCATGCTCAATCACTTAAGCTTTAACATTTTTGAGCTATAAGAAATGAAGTTACCAATACGACTGATAAACACTACAAATGGGTTGAGACTAGTTCAAGGACATGAGACTCCACTGAGGGTGAAAGGGGATATCGAAGATGTTTCCAGTGAACTGAACAATGGGGGTTACAGTGAGGGTTTCGTGGACGAAATGCCCAGAATTTTATTGGTCTCGGCGAGTTAGGTATCAAATAAAGCAGGTTCAAGATTTATGACTACTCTCAAATGTGTTGAAAGAGAGAATAACTAGAAATGTCCAAGAAATACTTAAAAAATAGAGAGAAAAAAAATTGAATCCCAAGAGAAGAAAATCATTATATAGAAAATGCACTTCGCTATTGGGCGGTTATTTTACGAAGAAAATAGTGAAATGTTCTTGGTTCCAGTAAAAAGTTCGCTGTCTAGAAAAATTTGCAATATAGAGGTTCATAATATGGAGGTTTGACTGCAATACAAATGCGAATGGATATCTGAAACATTTCCTTGAGAGGAAGAAGCATGTTTAATAACGATGTTATACTTATAATAAAACCAATAATGTAATTTAAAAAATTATTTCATCAAAAATGTTTTTCTAATTTTTATTAATGATGAAATGATTTTAGTTATTGTTAGTTGCAAAATGAATAATTGCATTGGACATTATTTAGAGATTCACTATTCAAAGCGTCAAATTTCTAAGTAAAATTATATATATTTCCAAAGCAAAATTGAATGTTAATTGAATTTTAGGAATATTGGTATAAGTATTAAATTATATTATGAATGCCAATTAGTTTTAAAATAATTTACACTAAGAATGTCTGGATGAATCTACTTTGCTTAAAGTTTCGGGTAAGAATATACTTCCAAATGATATTAACAAAACATGCTACAATGCGTTAAAATAATAATGTAACACAATTAAAAATTTATTATTTAATCTATTAAGATGTCTGACATATGGTGTAACTTATGTCGTTCTTGAGTTTTCTAAGAGATCAGACTCGTAAAAGATACTTAGAAGTATCATAAATATATCTCTTGTATTTAATATAATAGCGTTCTAAATTTATTTGGTTTTTTATACTAAGTAAATTAAGCAACATATTGCAATACACATATTAGTTAAGAAATGTGAAAAGGAAAAGTATGATTAAACAAATTGATATACATAAAAACAAAAGAATTCAGGAACTAGAAAATTATCCCGGGTTTGAAATTATTCCATTACAAGCTAAATGTACACATAGTTGTTAAGAAGTTGATTAGCTATATTAGTTATAGGCAAAGCCATTACATTTCGAATAGGCTTTGTAAAAGAATGATATTATGTACTAGATGCACTGAATTCAGTTTAAATTTGTTGTATAAATATAGAAAAAATAATCTACTTACTATTTCTACATTTATGTATCAAATTTAAAAAACTGAAAACGGATTCACTGGTCCAAGGAAATGCAACTTACGAAATGAGAAAATATTTGAATATTTAAATATCTCTCTACTATCAAATAAAGTAATCAGTACAAATATACACGGGTTTTATACAACATGTGCTATTTATATTTAAATAATGAATTCTCTATTATTCACTGACAAACTTCCATATGTAATTCATTTTACTTTTCAAAGTATTTTTTTTCTTAAGTTATTTAAACTAATTTTTTAAGTTTACTGATATAATTTATATTTTGCTTTCACTAACTGAGAGCTTTTCGAGTGAGTTAGAGTTATATTAACGTCCAACTATAAGGTAACACAATGGCTATTGGCTACAGACCTCATAATCGTGAGTCTTGACCAAGTGGCGAGGACCACACATGAGTTGTCAAACACTCTCAATACTACAACGCATCGCCAACAGGAGGACTTAGAGCTCGACAGATTTAACATGCATCAGTCCCCTCTATACGGTGAGTGAGATCTTTCAGAGATCTAACATCCTAGAAGTTATTGTTGGGAACAGAAACAATTAAATAAAAACACAGCATTTAAGATAATTCTTGAAATTGTACGAAAAATTTAAATGCAGCAGTTACTGTTCCTACATCTAACGAAGCATAACTGGTTCGTGAAATTATTGCATTGAGACAAATATTAATTCCTGAACCTGTATATATTTCTTTAAATCTATTAATCTTCTCTCTCACCTTTTCTCTATATAAGTCTTTTTTTCCCTTTTATTTCTATCTCTACACATAATAAATCTTCGCTTTGGTAAATTGAGCAAATCCCGCCTTCATCCCAAGCAGAGGTATTAAGAGAAAACGCCGTAAGCTGATTAGAGCCGTGAACAGAATTTCCAAAAATGAGCTAATCAGTCCTGGTGATGACAACTTTAAGAGAGACCTGGAGAAACATGGGATAAAAAATAAATTACAAATACGCAAAGGGAGGATGGACTTCTCCAACCAAACAAGACACGTTGAAACTGGAGGATAAAAGCACAACGGGTTAAAAGATAAGAGTTGACTTATATATATATATATATATATATATATATATATATATATATATATATATATATATATATATATATATAGCAAGTAAAAGAAATCAGCGCATATGACACCAAAATCCGTTCGGACGGAATGAAGGAAGATAAAATTTAAGTCAATGTCTAAGAGGTATCTTTTTTCTATGAAAAATATTTTTTCTTATCGTTTTCTTAACTGGATCAAAGGTTTTTTTGGTGAGAAAAAAAGTTTTATTCATAATTAATTTAAAATGGGGAATTTTTAAAGGAAAATATGTCTGCTTTTATTTATTGACACATTTCAATGTAGCTTAAGGTTTTAAATTTTTAAGGTGTTTTGGAAAGAAATTGAGCTTTTTTTCCACAGAAAATAATATATATAAATTATACGAATACACAGTTTTAACTTTTTGTGCGTGCATTTCTCTGAGTTGAATTGGAATTGGGTGCTTAAACTGTAACATTATTTAAAATGTTTTCGTCTATTTAATGAGAAAAAAAAAAATCAATAAAGTTTCTTTTAAAAAAAAAGACGTTGAAAGGATTAGCTTTGAGTAAAACTGCACAGAGGACTGAAACGAACATATGCTACGTGACTTCAAAGAATCCTTATATTTATTATATATGATCTCTTCCGATTTATGTTCTGGATTTACATTGTATTTCCATGCTGTGTACGAAGTGGTCCAGATGTTGTTAGAACATGTCTGTTTACTGATCTCGTAGCCCTAATCCCAGTACATGAAATAATTCCGTATATTATGTCTATACGTGTTCGCTGGTATTTTAATAAAGGAATCTTACCGATTAAATCCGATGATCAAGGTCTCTGTTGAAGAGTGAAGATAGCAATGCATTGAATTCAGCTCTTAGATAGCCACTAAACGATAAGGTGCGTTGGCGCATACATAGAGAAATTGAGGATGCAACACACAATTAATGAGAGTGGAAGGTTAAACTTACAAAGTGAAGGCACGACTAAGGAAATTCATTGGAGGACGAGACTTTGTGTAATAGTAGCACTCCTTTAGGGTGTTGAACCCTCAATGTATTAGAGCCATAGCCTTCAAAATTCCTACTTAGCTCTTATACAATCTGGTTTTAATAAGCGTCAGAGATGCAGTGGCACAGGT